>CM055276.1:85596872-85845969 GCA_029237695.1 Conchocele bisecta | reverse complement strand
TATCCGTCACCTGAAAAAATAATATTATAAAGTATGATCATTGCACATCATAAATAAATACAGGGAATACATAGTAATGTCCATTAACATTTTAAGGAAACACGGTTATCGCCCCTGATATCAGTGTGAAAATGTATGTCTGATATAAAATGTATCATAATGCCAATCAATATGTGGGGTAATGGTGAATGAATGTTTATTTTGCCAGAAAATGTCTCAGCTGATGTCTCTGATATAAAGAACATTTTGTGCCTACTGAGTGGGCATGTACCTTTAAGGACAGCATGGATGTGTGGTATTTGTGCACCAGTATGATGTATTCAAATATAGTAGTGATCCTTCAAGGGGTACAGAACATATGATAGAATTGAGAAACTCCGGCAAAGTTCTTAATGTGTGAACAAGTTCAAAGTTGTCAATGTCAAAAGGTCAAGGTCATATTAAGGGCATAATGAATGTGTGACATTTTCCACAAGTATGATGTATTGGAATATTGAAGTAATCTATCAAGCGATATAGAAGTTATGACAGAATTGAGACACTCCGGAGAACTTCTTAATGTGTGAATAAGTTCATAATTGTGAAGGTCAAAATGTCAAGGTCATATTAAGGGCAGCATGGATGTGTGGAATTTGTCCACATGTATGCAGTCTAGAAATAGTTAAGTATACTCCTTCAAGACATATAGAAGTTATGACAGAAATGAGAAACTCTGGCGAATTTCTTAATGAGTGAACAAGAAAATGTGGCCTAGTGGCACACGAATGCCCCGGTGGCAGATTGGAGAAACTGTGGCAAAGTCAATTAACCAAAAGTGATAAAGTATTCACAAGCACAGTTGTGATGGTCAAATGGTGAAGGTCATATTAAGGCAGTCTAGAAATAGTTACGTAATCCATCAAGGGATATAGAAGTTATGACAGAATTGAGAAACTAGGCGAACTTATTATTGTGCGGAAAGTCAAGCCCAAAAAAGTCAAGGTCCATATTAAGGGCAGCATGGATGTGTGGCATTCGTCCACAAGTGTGATGTACCGCGGTATTGAACTATTTACGTAATCCTCCTAGGGATATAGAAGTTATGACAGTATTTCGAAACTTTTTAATGTGTGAAAAAGTTGAAAGTAGTGAAGGTTAAAGGTCATATTAAGGGCAGCATGGATGTGTGGCATTTGTCCACAAGTATGCGGTGTTGAAATATTTAAGTAATCTTTCAAGGAAAATAGAAGTTATGACAGAATTGAGAAACTCCGGTTCTCCGGTTGTGAAGGCCAAAAGTTCAAGGTCATATCAAGGGCAGCATGGATGTGTGGCATATGTCCACAGGTATGCTGTGTTGAAATATTTAAGCAATCCTTCAAGAGAAATAGAAGTTATGACATAATTAAGAAACTCTGACAAACTTCTTAATGTCCCGGACACACGGACGACACAGTCCAAACACTATTGTGCCTCCAGCTCTACCGAGACTGGGGGTCTAAAAAACTACCATGATGCACATGTTCAATATTGTGTAGAAGACATGTATAAAGTTTCCGATCGATTTACAGAAACCTGTCACAGGCATCGGCTACGGAAAATATGCAGTAGTGTGAAATAAATAAATCTATATTTAGCACTGGTGACCTTGACCGTGTGGGCAGATGAAGCCGACCTTCTACATGTGTGTTCGCCTAGTTAAAATCAGCACACTTGTGAAGTATTATGAAGAAATTCCAAGCGCTATATGAATTATGTTCCAAACAATGATTGACTGCCCGCCGCCCGGTAAGACATACAACAGGCGTACAATAAATCTATATATCTGTTTACTGAAAATAGTATCAGTGTAATACTAATATCATATGTATTTAAATATCAAGGGCCAGATACTAGGTAAGGAGATGGCTTTTTTAATCTGTGGTTAAACTAAATGAACTACATGTAGAAGGTTGTTTTTCAGAAAAAAAACATACGTCTCCCCACACACCACCAATGCATGTTATCGGGAATTGGAAAATTAGAATTTAAGGCAGCAACAGCATATTGTATCATAGCCCAAAGACCTTCAGCATTATACACGCACCTGCTATAAATTTCCAATACCAAGTTGTTGTTCTGTGCATCTAAATGGGTGGAGCTTAGAATGTGGCGTAACTAAAGGGGTGGAGCCTAATTTAATGAGATGCCGTGCAATAATTGCCGTGCGTATATCTGAAACGTATGGGCACTTATACGCACAACAATTATTGCACGGCTGTTCCTCTCAATGAAGGTACAGGTTATGACCACTCATTTGAACCTTCCTCTGAATTCAGGCCCACCTGACAGCATTGACTCAAAATGAGGAAGATTTGAGAAACTTTATTCAATTAAACCAATGTACTTTTAATAGCATTAATTTCAAAATTTCTGAAATGTATTCATTTTCCAACCCTATTTGCGATAACATGTCGTCGTCTGATTCCATTGTAGTTCACATTAGTCTTTGGGCCACCAATAACTCACCCCCCCCCTCTGTGTACATAACGCCACCATGATTTTCAAATTCAGTAGTCAATTGTCTGTCATTCCAGAAGGTCTGCCATCAAAAAGCCGCTGGATGAACAAATGGCGGCCATTTTCCAAGATGGCCGTCAAAAACAATTGTTTTGGTTTACAGGACTAGCTTTATCGCCTGTTAACCGGTATTAGGACCGATTTAAATTTTCTTTTTAAATCGTTCTTATCTACTCCTAATTGAATATAAAACAGTGTGTGATACATTCAAAATCAATTTCTTTTACCAAATGGCCGCCATTTTCAAAACGGCCGCTAAAAAGTGTGTTTTTGCGAAAAGTTTGCACTGTAACTGCTGTTAAGTGTTATTGGAACCGCTATTAACATTGTAACTTATACCTTGTAATGCATATGAATATGCATATCAATTATGTAATACAATATTGACTTAACAGCATGATATAAATGGTGGAAATTTTCAAAATGGCCGCCAAAAAGGGCGTTTTTTTCAACAATTGTCTATGTTAACAATTTTCCATGTTAACTGATGATAAGTGCATTTGAACCACTTTTTACACCGCAAATTAATGCATGTGATGAATATCAATATACATGGCAATTGCGTAATATAATGTGTGTTTTACGCAGGGGTAAGTTTTCCATATTTGGCCCATGGCCTAATCTTATGACATATGCGACCTATGGATGTCTTGACTTACACATGTATTGAAATGCAGTCTGTTCTGGATCTAAGATATTCAATAGAAATGACACTTCATAATATAGATTGAATAGCGAACAGCATGTGCCATTATCATACTGTCACATCTGGCGTTACGCTGGTCTCAAATGTATTTCGGTACATTTTGTCAGTCAACGTCACAAATTAGCTGCCAGGTGCAGACTGAAGTCTGTTTGTAGAAAGATCTGCTAGCTTCCATGCGCCAATAAAGCAACACAAACTCAAAACATTTGCAACGCTTGCAAAATCGGTGACACTTACGAGTCCACAGCGAATGTCAAAGGAACTCGTAGCAGAACGGAATGTATTTGGACAGCTCGTTTCCATTGCACAACATTGACATGGCTAAGGTCTTCAGTTACCCGTTAGGTCCATTTCCATGGTCGTTTGCAACAGCTGATGGATCACGGCAAGGACTGACAAAGCGAAATTGATGCACCAACTGGAAGGGCAGACGCATATGGTTTACAGGCCTCCGCTAGAAACAGGTGAGCTACATCATTGACGGAAATGCAATTCTACATATGCAAACTGCTTTGCCCAACACATTTGCAGATCTGGCGGAGAGTCTATATCACCAAATGCCGAAAGCAGAACGCGTGGATTTTGTAACAAACACGTACCATCCTCTGTCAATTAAAACCAATGAACGACAACGAAGAGGTACCACAAATACCTACTTGATCAAGGGACCGCTGACAAATGTTCCACGTGACTGGAAGCAGTTCCTCTCGAACGATGTCAACAAGACACAATTGTGAAAACTCCTACTTAATGAATGGATGCAAGATAAATACACACATAAGGTGAAAGGAAGAAACACTTGTGTTTGTGTGTGAAACCAAATGCGTCAAATTACTAGTATGTATGGCATATCAACACACACTGACGAAATAGAAGAACTGAATTCGTCACAAGAGGAAGCAGACACACGACTGGTATTGCATTGTTTGCACCATGCATCGCATTTATCGGAGAACAATACAATTGTTGTCAGATCTCCAGATACCGACGTGTTTGTACTAGTACTGTTACTCAGGTTTACACAGCTGGTGAAACAGCGTGTGCTGTTTGACACCGGTGTCGGCAACAAACGACGACTGCTTGACATACACGGTATCATTGCTGAGGTTGGTACGCAGCTGTGTTTGGCATTGCCAGCACTTCATGCATTCATCGGCTGTGACAGCACGAGTGCTTTCGTTCGTCGTGGAAAGGTGACACCGCTAAAAACTACTTCAGAAGCACCCAGAATTCATGATACATTCATGCAGTTGGGTTTGTCCCCTTCTGTAGAACCACAACTCTTTGAAGACCTTGAACACTTTGTGTGTCTGATGTACAGGAGTACTAGTACTAGTATTACAGACATAAACAAACTGCGCATGGAGCTATTCCTCTGCAAAAGTTCAGTCCCAAGTCGGGAGAGCTGCTGTCAAGTTACAATGGCGCTGATCTTAGCATTCTGCCACCATGCAGGTCATCGTTAAGAATGTATATAATGAGAGCTAATCACCAAACCCTCATTTGGTGCAGCACTGACCAATCGAATGCATGCATACCGCCACCAAATGGCCGTGGGTGGGAGGTCATAAACGGAACACTAGAGTGCAAATGGACAGAGGGGGATTACCTGCCAACTGAAATGATAGATCTACTGGTAGAAGAAGAGGAAGAAGTGGATACGGTGGATGTTGATGAAACAAATGCCCATGAGCCCGACAGCTTACTAGATAGCATGTTTGATGCGGATGAAGCATATGACTAGGTTGCTTCTCTTAAGCCGGATTCACTAGATATGTATCTACGATTTGTACAGCATGTTAGGATAATATGAGCGCTGTTGATGTCAGAAAAAATATCGATGAGTTTCGTACCTGATGCCATGGGTATTGATCTCCGCCACAGGTGCGATGCTTCGAACCTGATTGAAAATGAATTACTTTGTTGTAATCCAACCATAAGTGAATCAAGAACAACGAATGCACCGGGACACATTATGTAAGGTATGTATGTATATATGCTGATATGAATTATGCTGATATGAATGATATTGTGTACCCATATTTTATTTCATCTGTTATTGTAAATTATCGAAATTTGTCTTACCTTGGGTACGAGGCTTTCAATCCTGAGTGAAAATTAATTACCTTGTTGTATAATCATGAACAAATCAAGAACACTGAAAGCCCTGGACACATTATGTAACTGTATGTATGTGTGTATGTGTATATGTGTCTGATGCTATGTATATGTTAATGATTTCATGAACCATATTTGATGTGACGATGCAAATAATGAATAGTTTCTTACCTGATGTTGTGGGGATTGTCACCGCCATAGGCGCGATGCTTCAAACTTTGATTCAAAATTAATTACCTTGTATAATCATGCACAAATCAAGAACAATGAAAGCCCTGGACACATTATGTAACTGTATGTATGTATGTATGTATATATATGTGATGCTATGTATATGTTAATTATTTTCATGAACCATATTTGATGTGATGATGCAAATAATTAATAGTTTCTTACTTGATGATGTGGGGATTGTCCCCGCCACAGGCGCGATGCTTCAAACCTTGATTGAAAATTAATTACCTTGTTGTATAAGCATACGCGAATCAGTATACGCATGTCTATAACTGTTGTTGTGCATTATATCGATGCTCACATTTAACATGTTCTATTTCACAATATAGCATTGATCTTGTTGTAAATATCGAATCATTTCTTGCCCGATAATGTGGGGAAATTCCATTTTTTCTTCACACTTGCTGCTATACATACTTCACTCCATGCACTTTCATCATGACAACTCACGATATTTTTGTGTATGCAATGATGCCAGTGTCATGTTGAAGTAGTTGACTTCATATGTACCAGTTAAAAGTAAATGTAAGTGGAGACAGCTAATGAAACTCAATATGTGTAAAATGTACATTGTAGATTTAGTGGGTGGGGGTGGGGGTAACGGTTTCAAATTCAGTTGTGGTTAACTTAGTATCATGTGCAGTAAGCATAAGAAAAAACAGGAACTAAAGTTTGCACATGTTTCATGAGCACATGCATGTATATTTTCCATAGCTACAATTTATAAATACCGTATGGGAAGAGATGTGTGGCAATACATGTGTTACCATTGAAATGGAGTGGGTGGGGTAATTAAATATGCAAAATATTTGCTTAAAAGGACCGGACGGCGATCCTAAATTCTACTTAAATGCAAAGTATTGCTATAAACATCTCTCAAAACCTGCAAAACAACAGCAGTTTCCGTGTTTAACAATATAATTTTGTCACATTTTTACAAAAAGTGTGATTTTTTAATATGGCAAAAAGTTGCTGGGTGGTATACTTCAAAATGGTGCCATACATTCATCCAGCGGGTTACAGAGCGCAGACAAGTTGCATTACACTCGTAATTGATTATAGTTATCAGAAAAATATGTCTGCTTATGTACCACAGGGGGGGAGGGTTTCCATATTTGGCCCATGGCCTACATGTAACAACAACAGCCTACAACTTTGTTCCATGAAATGAAATGACCGAATGATGTCAACAGGAAATGAGCCAGACAACGCGTATATGACGAAGTAAACATGGCAGGTGAAGGGACTTCCCCCCACATGGCACTAGAATTCTTCTAATTGGACCGTGTCAATTCCGTGGCAGGGTCGAGCGATAAAAAACGGCTTGTGTCATTAATGAGCCGCGCCCACATAGAATTGCGCATGTGTCAATTTTCCATATTTGGCAAATGATACAAATCAGTTAGATAATAAAATTGCACGTGCATTTGATTTAAACTCGGCCTTAAGGCCTTGTTTAAATCAAATACACTTGCATTTTTATGATCTAACTATTACTTAGGTAGCTATCTTGTTTTTCTGTGTATTAAAGTTAGCTGCATATTGGGAGATAATAAAAACAAAATAGACAACATAATCAATTTTGACTTGGCCATGACTCTGCCAATACTAGATGAATCCGTACCAAAAACCACAAGTACACAACTGCACATAGTGACAAACATTTCCTGTAAAATTTCGCAACTCTAACTCAAACACTTTTGGAAATACGTGAGACACAAATTTGTGATGCTTATTTTCTCTACGTCCAGAGTCTTAACTCCATCCTTACTTGATGATTCCGCAAAAAAACAAAACAGGTGCACAACTACACATGCTGATTAACAGTCCTATAGTTTCATGTCTGTCATTCAAATAAATACTTTTGAGTTACCGGCGACACAATTTAAAAATCAGCAATTTTCACTCAGACAAGGAGCATAACTCCGCACATACTATATGAATCTGCATGAAAATCACCAGATGCACAACTCTAGGTTGGTGCACTGGTAGCCGCAGTAGCCATTTGACTACTAAAACAGCCATTTGATACAAATATTTTAGAAATTGACATTTTGGCTAAATTATTTGAATGTAAGTACTATGTTTTTACAAATATTGGAGCTAAATGTAAAATAGTATTGTCTTTTTTCATTGTATCGTCCATTTTGGCTACTAATTACAAACTCCTAGCGCCAACCTAGCTTGAACCAGATGTACAACTCCACATGTTGATAAATAGTCCTATAAAGATTCATGACTGTAGTTCAAATAGTGTTTCAGTTATGTGCGACACAAGTTGAAAATCCCCACTTTTCACTAAGTTAAGGGCCATAACTCTGCGAATACTGGATGAATCCGCATCTAAAACACTAGGTGCCCAACTTCACATGATGACAAATAAAATTCCTATAAAGTTTATGACTGTAGACTCAACACTACTAGTTCAAATAATTGTTCAGTTATGTGCGACACAAGTTGAAAATCGCCACTTTTGACTAAGTCAAGGGCCATAACTCTGTGGATACTGGATGAACCTGCATCTAAAACCCCGAGGTGCCCAACTTCACATGATGACAAATATACCTGTAAAATTTTGCGACTCTAATAAATCAAATACTTTTTGGAGAAACCGCGACACAAATAAAACTTGTGACTGACAGACGGACAACCATACCAAAAACAATATGTATCCCCATATTATATGGCGGAGACATAATAACACATGAGGGTACATGCAAGTACCTGTAAATGATCGAGACAGGATTCATCCTGAACAGCATCCCTGAGATCCAGTATCGTCTGTAATCCAGCTAAATGTGAAGTGAAGTACTCGTTTAACTCTTCAAATGTTGTCGAATTCATTATCTTGTTCTACTGCCCGTTATCCTATAAGAAACATAAAGACACCACCTTGTTGCTGATAAAGTCTTATATATGGGAGTATTGTGTGTGTATGGGGGTAGGGGGGTACTTTGTATGCCATAGGCGAGGTTTTAACCCACAACCTCCAGACCAGATCAAAGACTGTTCTAACAGATAGGCCACAAACCATCCCTCTAAGTCGAAAAGGGGGAGATAATCCATGACCCAGGGGTTGAATAAAAAATTAAACTTTGCACATCTACTCATCATAAGGAAGCTACATACCAAGTTTCAGGTATGTAGCTATTATTGGAAAATTCTAAGTTAAATCCATGACATTGGGGGTCTATATACTGATCATAAGTTTATGGTAATATTTTGGTGTCATATTGTAGAATTGTCTCTCAGTAACAATATATAGCGAAGTAAGAATGTCAACGCCCTGTAGGTTTTTTCTATATTTTAGTGTGCGAAGTGTAAATGCTATTACGCACATTTTTACTGTGTAGCGTGGTGTAGCGATATAGTGCAGCTATATTCACCTATGTTATTTGTGGATAACATGTGTTCAGCTATTCAGAATGTTGTCAGAAAAATATCTGCCCTCTTGAGCTGGAGTAAATGAAACTACAATGAACTAGAGCAGCTTGAGCTGCATCAACGGTTTGAGCCTCAAACATTGATTTCATGTGTAACTAAGCTTTTAGCCCAAGGTGTAAACTATTTGCTGACAGTACTGTACAAATTGGAAAAACGTTTGTAAAGACCACCCGTTATCAGCCGAAATTCAGGCAAAATCGTTGAAAAGTATGTACATTTTTCAACTTCAAATGCATATAGCTCTTTTATTTGAGCAGATAGCCGAAAACTATTAGCGAGTTTGAGATGGAGAATTTTGTCAGCTTTCCAATGCAAAATGAATTCTTGAAATCGGTTGGAAAATAAAGATATCTGAAAATATCTGAGTCTCTGCTCACACTTGATCCGAACCGGCATGCAAAATTTGAAGTCGATCCGACCAGCGGTTTGTTGTAGATGGAGGGAGCCCGTAAGTCAGCGGATGATTATTTTTCGATAGTTATCGCCCTTAGATTGTAGTTTACGCCATTTGTAAATACACCTAATAAAACGGAAATTAGATATGTTCAATATTCCGCCAGTGAAGTTTTCGTTTGTTTTTCACCATAGGCCGGGCACAAAGCGGGAAAGTTTTAGCTAAAGGACTGAAATATCGACCGCAGCAAGAAATTTTGAAATCTATTGATAAATAACGAAGCTGACGTCACATCCGTTTGCTCTATTTTGAAAACTTGAAAAAAAGACGTTCATCTTTGACATCCAATAGAACCGGAAGTAGTCAAGATAGAGCTCTGACAATTATCATCTTTTATGCGCCTGACACTCCCCTATCAGAATGGCAAGAAATTATGTTGCTGACATTACTGTACAAATTGGAAAACGTTTGTAAAGACCACCCGTTATCAGCCAAAATTCGGCAAAAAATCGGCAAAATCGTTGAAAAGTATGTACATTTTTCAACTTCAAATGCCTATAGCTCTCCTATTTGACCAGATAGCCGAGAACTGTCATGAGTTCGAGATAGAGAATTTTGTCAGCTTTCCAATGCAGAAAGAATTTTTAAAATCGGTTTGAAAATAAGGAAGTTATAGAAAGTATGACGTCACTTCCGGTTTCGTGGAAAGTGGCATTAAGAGATTTCTGAAAATCTCTAAGTCTCTGCTCACACTTGATCCGAATCGGCATGCAAAATTTGAAGTCGATCCGACAAGAATACAATAGGTTTTCGGCGCAGCTGAAAGCCGCCTCAAACCTAACTAACAGTTGGGGCTCCAAAGGGTAACTAATTTCAGCATTGGATTAGCTGATATTAAATGGACACAATAGTGATGCGTGGTCGTATCAGGCTATTTTCATATGCAAATGAGGCATGCTATTTTTTAATTATTTATACAAATTAAATGCGTCACCTAAAAAAATATTATTTTCAACAGATTATAAAGTATGATCATTGCACTTTTGAAAATAAATACAGAGAATAAATTGTAAGGTCCATTAACATTTCAGCGAAACACGGTTATCGCCCCTGATATCAGTGTGGAAATTTATGTCTGTAGATATAAAATGTATAATACTGTCGATAAATACGTGGGAAATGGTGAATGCATGTTTATTTTGCTAAAAGGTGTTTCGGATGATGTCTGATATAAAGAACATTTGTGCCTACTGAGTGGGCATGTACCTTTAATGCAGTATTAGTTTTAAAATATCACACTCTCTCCTTGGATGTCAACATTAGAGGTTCTACTGTTTTTATTTGTATTTCAATTAAAATGTGGATTATCTTCCTTGGTTAATCGCGGTACTCTCCCTTTATTGTGTATACAAATATTTCCATTTTGCATCAAAGCATTAAAATAAAATGGGCCATGGAATGAGCAAATTAATGACATATTATGTAAGTACAGTCCCAAACATCGTTACTATGATGTGTATAGCTTTATTTATTAACAAATATAGTAATTACATGAAGATTTGGCTAGATTTGGGTAAATCGTGCCACCCGAATTACCGTTCGCAACTACATATACATTACACATATTAAAGGTACATGCCCACCCACTAGGCACAAAATGTTCTTTATAGGAATTAAATAAGTGTATAATTGTGTCACTATTCCACCAGTTCTAAAAATTACGAGTGCCCACCATACAGATATAATCATTTAGTAATGTGTATTTTACTGATAGTGCTACGCGGTGGTATCAGGCTATTTTTATATGCAAATGAGGCATGATCTTTTTTAATTATTTATTCTAATTAAATGCATCACCTGAAAAATTATATTTTCGACAGATTGTAAACTGTGATCATTGCACATAAAAAAGTAAACACAGAAAATAAATAGTAATGTCCATTAACTTTTTCAGGAAACATGGTTATCGCCCCTGATGTCAGTGTGGAAATTTCTGTCTGAAATAAAATGTATAATAATGTCAATCAATAGGTGGGGTAATGGTGAATGAATGTTTATATTGCCAGAAAATGGCCCAGATGATGTCTCTGATATAGAGAATATTTTAAAGTACAGCTATAAATTGACTATGGGTATGAATTGAGCAAACTGGGTACGAAATGACCAAACTGCCAACAAAATGACTTGCTATGGGTACGACCAAGACTGGGTATGAAATGATCAAACCGTGTACGAAAATTATGGTATGGGTACGAAATGGATTGGTACGAATTTACCAGGAACCTCACATATGGTATGCATTTACAGGCTGTCCATTCACTTTCGGTTCCAAATATATAGAATATAGGGATTTTTTTCCAAAAATATAGGGATAAATATAGGGATTTTTGACAAAAAAATAGGGATTTATAGGGACAAAACTCAATATTTTCCAATTTTACGGCATGTATGTGTGTACTTAAAATATTTTTTCGAGTTAAAAATCTACATTAATGGCCTCCTCCCCTTATAGCCATTCCGTATCCTCTCCTCTGTTTTTTAAATGGTTTACAATTATTAACTTGATTAATTTTTATTGTTTATTTTCTAAAACAGGTTGAGCCACTGCCTGACAAAAAGGTACCGCTTGGCCTTGTATACCAAGCTCACTGAGCTCAAGCTGACTATCTATGCAATCATGTATACCCTGTCATACCATGATTTCTAAGGGTACAATATATAATAATTATGCTAATTCTGACAGTGTGGATTCAACTGGAGACTTATTCAGAAAAAAAACCTTGGACCTATTTAAATTTCTATGTGTTCAACAATAATTTCAATTTTGTGGGTGGAAGATATGTGCAAATATATGGCCCATACATTACTCATGAAAATTATGTGGGGGTGGGGCAAAAATCATTTCAATTCTAGGGGTGAGTGCTCTACAAAAGCCAGGCCCTCGCTCAGCTTACATTTTTCCGGAAAAGCACTGACCATATCAGTGAATGATATCAGACAATTCACTGTAAACACTGACCAAGGCCCAGTGGTACATTTTTTTCATGCAAGAGCTCATGACACTTGTTAACTGTGCATATATACATATTGGAATGTTTAAAAAATGAGATCGGTGGCAGAGGTGGAAAATAGAACATTGAATATTAATGAGACATTATTACATAGAACAACGACATCAACTGCCCCTAGCACACTAGTAAGCATGTACCGGTAATATCGTGGCTTATGGCATTAGGCGAATCACAAGCAGAAACAGCACTGATCTCATTCACATGCCACATGGGGTTGGCTCATACAATAGGTTAATGACTAGTTGTTACTAGCAGCAATTATTGTACATGTAAATCACACAATAAAGTACAAAATGGCCGCAATTGTACAGGTCTACATCTGAACAATGTATACATGTTGTCCAGATTATATATGTACAACAAGGGTCTAAGCAAAGGTTCAAGTCCACCCGATAATATCTGGGTGGCATCAGCTATGTCAATAAACGAGGTAATGTGACAGTAACCATGGTAACTACATAACTATTTTCGGATAGACGAATAGGCAGTATGGACGAATAGACAAGTGTAATTCTAAACTATCATCATGGTGGGCGATAAAAAATTCTCATAGCTACTATACTGTGCAGGTACCGGTACTCCCTTTTATGTATTTTAAAATAAAAAATTTGAAATTGCTGATTGTGTCCTAACTGAAACTGAATTTGTCTATGTTGCGCATGGTACTACACGAATGTACCCCGACGTCATATTCTAGACATGGTATGTTTATTGATTGATATCCATTTTTCAGCCGGATGTTTGTTTACTGTGCAATTTCATTAAAGCTGAATCTAGCAAAGTGATGGTAACTTTCATTTTTATATTACGTAACGACCTTTACATGCTCTGTGAATCAAAATCATTCAAGCGTATGTTGATGTAGCACCACACGCGACAGACAACTTCAGCCTAGTAGAAGCCAAATATATAGCATCATAATCATAACAGCTGTTTCCTTTCATGTAATTACAACTTACAAAACTGCCAAATTCTCCTATCTTTAAAAGATACAAGGATTTGTAGCATCAAATTGCTTTATGAGTATTTGTCACATGACATTTAACAATTTTCTATTTACTCAAATCGGCTAAACAATATAATCTTTTAACACAGGTGGACTAGGAACTAGAAACTGAAACATAGTAGATACCAAAAAGTGCTTTGGTGACACCTGTGTAGTTACAATGTTTTAATATTTCACCGACGAGGAGCAGTTTAACGTCATGCTCAGGACGGTCCTTTCAGGTAAAAAAAGTAATGTTTCCTGTTACCAGGTTCCAAAGACAACTCACAAACTTAAAACACAATGTTACATCATCTCAATCAGCTACCGTAAACTAAGGATGGCAAATTTTTTAAATGTTTGCTGAAAATACAGAATTACATCTTACAATGAGATCAAAAATTATCCAAACAAGAAAACTGGTAAATACGATTATAATTTAGTCAAATGCATCTCTAACCTTGCACTGTGTTTAGAATAAACCAGTAAGTTGAAATATCAGACTTGATTTTGTGCATTTTACAAAAATTAGTTACTGATTTTTTAAAAATATAGGGATTTATAGGGATTTTGGGAAAATTATAGCGTAACCATTTATCGGGATAACCCCCGCATCGGGAATTTTCGTAAACCACATTTGTCACTAATCACGGAAAATTTCACGGTCAGTTTCCCGGACATTTTTTGCAGAAGACACCTATTTGTCAAATGGAGCAAAATGTTCAACATCGCCCTTGGTCATGTAAGGTTGTAATCAAATTTATTAGAATACCTTCAAAATGTTGTATTTCAGCTATTCCCACTTTTGTCCACTCATAAACATCATTATTCAAAAAGATTTACAAAACATGGTTCTGTCCGTCTGCGTCACTGGATTCTTTAGCCATTTTGAGAAGTCGATGTCATGTAAACACAGACTGGTAGCTATCAAATTACCAGAATAAAGCTTCTAATTATACTGGGGGGTCTTATATGAAAAACAATAAAAAACTAACACAGAATTATATTTGATTACACAGATATAGATATAAACTCTGTGTTCTAGTAGAATTTATTGTTCTGTTGATTATAAAAATGCTCAGAATAATATGCAACAGTTTGTAGATTGTTATAATCTTGTTGTTGGTTAAAATCCCGCCTGTAGTGTGCACCATAATGAATATGGTAAAATAGCATGTACCACAACTGAAAATTAAACGTGATCTGAATGCATCTTGCATCATTAGCCTTGTTATAATATTATTGTCATTTATGACTGGCAAAGTAAAATGGTGGAAAATTGTTTACTGTACACTCCTCTGATAATTTAGGTAACCATTTTTTACACTGACCCGATGGTGCGCCGCAATACAGGATGAGTATAACCCAACAACAAAAATCCAGACTCACAGTCACAGTCTATTTTCTACAAGCGCCTGGACGATACGTTAACAAGATGGACGACATGGAAACAAGCGCGACTTTAGATAAATCTGTTTGACAGCACTTTTACGATAAGTGTATTGTTTTAAAAAGTTTTGAATAATTGTTTTTATATGCGTATAGCTCTAGTAACTGGCCAACGAAGGCTTATTATCCAGAACTTAGGTTACAACATTTTAAAGGCAACAGATTTTTATTTTCAATATTATTACACTGAAATGTTACTGTATTGAAATTTACAATATATGTGTCTTACCCAACTGTGAAAATATAACAATTGCAAATAACATTGTAAGGTGGACGAAAACTGGTTGTACCGGCTATATGGTAGCGGGTCAAAACGGCCCACTTACCAGGACGGCCCGGGTAAAAAAGGCCCAGTTTCAAAAGGTATACCAAAAAGGCCCAGTTTTAGGGGGGTCAGAACGGCCCACTTTATGTATGTGCTATATAACGGGGAGAATATACAATTTTGAAAGAACAAGATGGAAGAATATTTTGTTGATTGCGGGTATGGTTTCTTTCGTGCATTATTATTATGTGTTAAACATTGTTAGGTATTAACAAAATTAATACCTAACATGTAACTAAATAATGGAGTGTAATTGCAAGTTCGTGTGAATCATGTGTGATTGATCAGCTATTGATTTCGCATTAAATTTGTTCCATAATGTTCTCCAACATTCGACTAATATACGGAAAATAACATATGTTTTATCTTTTCTAGGCTGGCATCACCAGCAAGGCCGGGAGCTCCTGTCTGGGGTTCTACCGCATCGTACCCCTCCTGCGACGCGAGGCAGAGTTGGTGCGGCTCGCAGTCGAGACAGGCGACATCGACTTTGTTATGACTGATAATTGTTACCTTTATTTGTTTATGATTTTATTTTGTTATTCGTTAAATATTTGTTATTGATTTTCGTTCATAACAATTTGTTAGTTATATGTTAATTATATGTTGTTATTGATTAAGAGGCGCGACATACCATAACTTACCTTACGATATGTAAAAGTTTCACTGTAAATCTGTTTAATTTATAGACGAAGATTTCAGAGTAAATGCAGAAATTAATTATATTTAATTACTCGTTTACGCTGGAAGTTTCGTCAAATTCGGACATAAAATATCATATCACTATTATTCTTAAAAATTGACGGCAAATTTTCTAAAATCATATTCTAAAGTACGAAATCGCATGCCGCGTCTCATTTGTTAATGTTTACATGTGTATATATTCATTAAACAATAAAACAATACAATATTATAATATATTCCTTCTGTTGTATTATCACTATTGTGGATGAATACAATTAATTGAACGACTAGTTGTGTTCTATCTTTTAATTGGTACTATGTTTCTCTGAGTGCTATTACTAGACTGACTCTGTACATGTGTAACAGGGGAGGGCGGGACTTAAATAAGCATGATAAGGGGCTGCTGTGATTGGCAGGTGACATGCTACAAGGAGCATGGTCAGGGTGAGTGGTCACTGCAACCCGAGTAGTTGCATAACAACATTGATGGACATAATGTAACACCTTCGACTTTCATTTCATAACGTCCTACTTAAAACTGGGCCTTTTGGACCCAGGCCGTCCTGGTAAGTGGGCCTTTTTGACCCGGGCCGTCCTGGTCAGTGGGTCGTTCTGGTACTGGGCCGTTTTGGTTTTGGCCGTTCTGACCCGGATTCGGCTATATCCACTGTAGGGATTGCCAAATTTATAGGAATTTATAGATAATGGACAGCTTGCATTTACAAATCTGAAACCTGCGCCTACCATTAAACAATGGGGTAACATTATGTGACAACGCATAGGTAGCAACAAGTGAATCGTATTACCTACAAATGTTCAGTTCACTAAGAAAGTTTTTCAAATTTTCCGCTTTTCGTTTTTGTTGTTGTTGTTGTGCCTTTACCGCGCTGATTTTTCTCGGCAACCGGATATTTCCAGTAAAAACCGGAACAATTCGGTAAAAGTCGGTAAAACTCGGAATCTCTATCTACAGGTATGTCTACTCATGAGTGGTAATCCGTGAACACTTTTAACACGCGCTAATTGGTTGCTATTTACAACTATTTACATAGTTTAGTTGTCAGTTACATTTCTTTGGGCGGCCCGTCATGCATTATGTTGCAAGCCATTCTGTGTTGGGTCCAATGGGCCACTTGGCATGCTTTTGTGCAATAGCGCACAAACCTGCATCTCGAACAACGCTTGAATTCTGTCTCTATATCCGTCTTCTTTTGGCAATATGCGCAAAAGTATCCCAAAGCACGTTCCACTTGAAACTCTGGATCACTGTCTTCGTAGTCAGAGTGAGGCGGGGTGGGAGATGATTGTATCGCTGCGTTCAATACTAACTTTCCACTATCCAGTTCATTGCATACACTATGACTGTGAGAAACTGGATGTCCAATTTCCGAATGAATGCTTTCACGCTGACTGGGACTACGTGGCTCATTGCTTTCCAGTTCATTGTGTTCGCCATTACACTGACTGGGCATAGATGGTTCTATAAATTCCAGTTCACTGTGTCCAATATGACTTGGAGGAGATAACTCTGCACGTTCCAGTTCAATATTGTCGGTAGAGGCCACTTGAGCAGCTTCATTGCCCGCCGTGCCCATTGGGTCGGAATGGGATGAAATTGCGTCAGTAGTGTCTATTGTAGTGGGTTGGAGTTTGGTGGCATTTATCCGTCGGAGTGAGTCACGTTTCCTGGAAGACGGGCACTTCACTTTCCGTTTCCTAATGGCAGGTTCCGAGGAAATTGTCACGTTGTCACATGTTCCTGGTGCCTTCGGGCCCACAGTTCGCTGACCACCTTTGCACGTTTTGGCGGGATATTTCACCGTCACAGATAATCCATTGTTCGCGAATTTTTGGATAGTCCAAGAACACGGTTGATTATCTGTTTCCAAAGACGACAAACATCACGGTATCCGGAATAATACATGGGGTGCTATTTTCAGGACACTGTACCACATTATCCTCCACTTTGGAGCATAATTCCGATTGTAACACTAATTTAAGTCACTACCATTGTTGTTGTTGTTGTTGTCTGCTCTCCTTCTTCTTCTTTTCCGAAGTGGTGCTCTGGTGACGCCGTAGTTGTTCAGTTGGGTTATCGTAGTTGGTTGGTTGGCGATAGTTCTCATAGTATTTAGAGATGTTGAATGGTATGCAGACGCCTGACTAGACTAACATGCCGGTTCTCTATATCATGTTTAACTTCTATTTTTCATTATCTGACTTTCATCATTTTTAATTAATTTATTTTGCTTTTGCGAGTATACTGGTATACCCTCAATACTGAGGTTTATCACCAGTGAGTGCTTAGAATGAAAACAAATGATAGAAAGCTGAGAAAGAGCAGAAGAGTTAGGAAAGATAGAAGAAAGTAAAGAAAGGAAAAGAATACAGAGAAAGAAGAGTGTTCAAATTTAGTGAAGAGTGCTGGATCTTCAAGACCTGTGTCTTGAATGAATCTAGCGACTCTGCCACGCAAGTGTGAGACGGGAGCTGGCTCCACTGAATAACGGTCCAAGGGAAAAATGATAATCGTGTGTAGTCCTTGTCAGCACGTATTTTGTGGCGTTGATGTTGACGTCTACCAGTGCCTCTAAAGAGGTAATTATCTTCGTCAATGGCTATAAGAGAGGTTCTTATTTTATAGAACATACATAGCCTGGCATCGACACGTCTTTGCTCAAGAGATCTCCATTCTAGACCATGCAGCATGTCGGTCACACTAGAAGTGTTATGATACCTATTGGAAACCCACCTTTCAGCCCTCCTCTGAACCATCTCCAGGTGATGGACTAATCTATATGTTGTATGGTCGACCTCTATGTCCTTAATAGTGCACGTAGTGTCCCATACAGTAGAGCAGTATTCCAGTTTGGATCGGACAAGAGATTGACAGCTCATTTTTTAATAGAGATGGTGAGTTAATCCTTAAGTTTACGTTTAAGGTAACCTAGCTATGTCTGATTAGCTGTAGAGGAGATAGCGTTGATATGTTTGTTTCACTTCAAGTTGTGGCTAATACTGACACCAATATACTTCATCTGGGACACTGAGGAGAGTGTATGACCATGCAGAGAGTAGTTATGAAGGATAGGAGATTTCTTAGTGGTGATGTGAATGACTTCGCACTTGTCTGGGTGGAAGGACATCTGACAGTCTTTCTCCCATCTCTCTAGACTATGGAGATCCTATTGGAGCTTAGCGCAGTCGGTCTGGCTGATACAATAGTGTGTCGTCTGCGAAGAGTCGCACTGTACTATATTGTACATACTCAAGCAGGTCATTAATATATACCAGAAATATAACTGGTCCCAGGACTGAGCCATGAGGTACGCCAGAAAGTATAGGAACAGTTGAGGAAGATTTGCCCTCAATGACCACCTATTGCGATCTACCACCGACGGAATCAGTGTTTTTGTGTTTAATAAATGTCCAGAAACGTTTAGAAATATTAAAGTTTGTTCTACATAATTTTCATCACTGGGTGAGATAAGGTTTTCAACATACTCCCGGTAAGCTCTCCTACGTATAGTTTTGCATACAGTGTTTGAGTGTCTTAAGTCTTTTGGTATATTCATGGGGTTGGTTGATGTCTACTTTTGAAGTAGAGTTAATCTCTTTTTCGAATTAGACGTCTAATAGTTCCATTCATCTATGGCTGTCGATCCTTGGACTTTACAGTTTTGTGTGGGATAAAACGGTCAATGGCTCTTTCGAGTTCTGAAATGATGTTGTCCCAAAGTTGATTAACAGGAGCCGAGTCATCAAATGAGTGTTTCAGGCTTTCCCAAAGGTGACCATATGTTTCTAATTAAGACCATCCCAATCAGCTTTTCTGTATAGAGGAATCTTCCTACTTTGCTATAGATATCGATAGTAAAGTCATAGTGCTATGTCTAACGCCTGACGTGTGATCGGTAGCACAGCCGCCTCAAGTAAATCTCTATATTCTGGATCACGATGGGATTGGCGGGCAGAATATGCACTGAACGCTGGAAGAGAAGCAAGCACTTTGTAGAGCTCACAAATTTTAGGAAATTTTAGATAGAACATCACTGATATTTTATCTGTACAGTCACAAAAACAAAAATAAACATTCACAATTGTCTATACCGAGGAGTTACCGATTTCGTGCCCATAAGGAATAACGTATAAAACAAATATCATAGCTAATTAAAATTGCTGATATTGGAGGAAGAAAACAAAAAGTTAAAAAATAAAATAAAAACAGTGCAGGATGAAAAAACAAAACTTGTAGGTGAGCTAATGAAAGCAAATGAGAAAAATGTTGGAGACCATGTCGGAACAGAGCTTAAATAATTAAATCATGCAGTGATGACGGAACTGAAGTTGACAAAAGACCAATTACAGCATAAACTATCAGTAAATTCTGCTCCTCCACTCAACACAAATACTTCTACTACTGAGGAAAGTGGCCCGTGGACGACTATTTCCTACAAAAAATCTCGCAAAAACATGAACAGGGCCAACACGACCTTCATTGCGGGAGATTAAATGACAAGAATATTAAGTTGTAAGAAATTATCAGATGACAACCTTGATGTTAAAGCACATACTCACTCGAGAGGGCGAGTACGAACTATCGAAAACACGTTAGTGAAAATGGCAAGTGACGACCACAATTACATTAGACGCACAAGAGCAGTCGTTTTGCATGTGGGTACTAACAATTTATCGGATGGCGACCTACCTACGTCTGTGGTGGAGGAAATACAAGACACAGCCGAAACTATAAAAAACATTAATCCCGATGCGAAAATAATAATATCATCTATTCTTCCAAGAAGAAACGATCAACTACTGAACAGATCATAGCGGAAACAAATACATATAGTCTTTGGGCCACCAATAACCCCCCTCCCCCCCCTGTGGTACATAACGCCACCATGATTTTCAAATTCAGTAGTCAATTGTCTGTCATTCCAGAAGGTCTGCCATCAAAAAGCCGCTGGATGAACAAATGGCGGCCATTTTCCAAGATGGCCGTCAAAAACAATTGTTTTGGTTTACAGGACTAGCTTTATCGCCTGTTAACCGGTATTAGGACCGATTTAAATTTTCTAAATCGTTCTTATCTACTCCCTAATTGAATATAAAACAGTGTGAGATACATTCAAAATCAATTTCTTTTACCAAATGGCCGCCATTTTCAAAACGGCCGCTGTAAAAAGTGTGTTTTTGCGAAAAGTTTGCACTGTAACTGCTGTTAAGTGTTATTGGAACCGCTATTAACATTGTAACTTATACCTTGTAATGCATATGAATATGCATATCAATTATGTAATACATATTGACTTAACAGCATGATATAAATGGTGGAAATTTTCAAAATGGCCGCCAAAAAGGGCGTTTTTTCAACAATTGTCTATGTTAACAATTTTCCATGTTAACTGATGATAAGTGGCATTTGAACCACTTTTTACACCGCAAATTAATGCCATGTGATGAATATCAATATACATGGCAATTGCGTAATATAATGTGTGTTTTACGCAGGGGTAAGTTTTCCATATTTGGCCCATGGCCTAATCTTATGACATATGCGACCTATGGATGTCCTTGACTTACACATGTATTGAAATGCAGTCTGTTCTGGATCTAAGATATTCAATAGAAATGACACTTCATAATATAGATTGAATAGCGAACAGCATGTGCCATTATCATACTGTCACATCTGGCGTTACGCTGGTCTCAAATGTATTTCGGTACATTTTGTCAGTCAACGTCACAAATTAGCTGCCAGGTGCAGACTGAAGTCTGTTTGTAGAAAGATCTGCTAGCTTCCATGCGCCAATAAAGCAACACAAACTCAAAACATTTGCAACGCTTGCAAAAATCGGTGACACTTACGAGTCCACAGCGAATGTCAAAGGAACTCGTAGCAGAACGGAATGTATTTGGACAGCTCGTTTCCATTGCACAACATTGACATGGCTAAGGTCTTCAGTTACCCGTTAGGTCCATTTCCATGGTCGTTTGCAACAGCTGATGGATCACCGGCAAGGACTGACAAAGCGAAATTGATGCACCAACTGGAAGGGCAGACGCATATGGTTTACAGGCCTCCGCTAGAACAGGTGAGCTACATCATTGACGGAAATGCAATTCTACATATGCAAACTGCTTTGCCCAACACATTTGCAGATCTGGCGGAGAGTCTATATCACCAAATGCCGAAAGCAGAACGCGTGGATTTTGTAACAAACACGTACCATCCTCTGTCAATTAAAACCAATGAACGACAACGAAGAGGTACCACAAATACCTACTTGATCAAGGGACCGCTGACAAATGTTCCACGTGACTGGAAGCAGTTCCTCTCGAACGATGTCAACAAGACACAATTGTGAAAACTCCTACTTAATGAATGGATGCAAGATAAATACACACATAAGGTGAAAGGAAGAACACTTGTGTTTGTGTGTGAAACCAAATGCGTCAAATTACTAGTATGTATGGCATATCAACACACACTGACGAAATAGAAGAACTGAATTCGTCACAAGAGGAAGCAGACACACGACTGGTATTGCATTGTTTGCACCATGCATCGCATTTATCGAGAACAATACAATTGTTGTCAGATCTCCAGATACCGACGTGTTTGTACTAGTACTGTTACTCAGGTTTACACAGCTGGTGAAACAGCGTGTGCTGTTTGACACCGGTGTCGGCAACAAACGACGACTGCTTGACATACACGGTATCATTGCTGAGGTTGGTACGCAGCTGTGTTTGGCATTGCCAGCACTTCATTGCATTCATCGGCTGTGACAGCACGAGTGCTTTCGTTCGTCGTGGAAAGGTGACACCGCTAAAACTACTTCAGAAGCACCCAGAATTCACTGATACATTCATGCAGTGGGTTTGTCCCCTTCTGTAGAACCACAACTCTTTGAAGACCTTGAACACTTTGTGTGTCCTGATGTACAGGAGTACTAGTACTAGTATTACAGACATAAACAAACTGCGCATGGAGCTATTCCTGCAAAAGTTCAGTCCCAAGTCGGGAGAGCTGCTGTCAAGTTACAATGGCGCTGATCTTAGCATTCTGCCACCATGCAGGTCATCGTTAAGAAATGTATATAATGAGAGCTAATCACCAAACCCTCATTTGGTGCAGCACTGACCAATCGAATGCATGCATACCGCCACCAAATGGCCGTGGGTGGGAGGTCATAAACGGAACACTAGAGTGCAAATGGACAGAGGGGGATTACCTGCCAACTGAAATGATAGATCTACTGGTAGAAGAAGAGGAAGAAGTGGATACGGTGGATGTTGATGAAACAAATGCCCATGAGCCCGACAGCTTACTAGATAGCATGTTTGATGCGGATGAAGCATATGACTAGGTTGCTTCTCTTAAGCCGGATTCACTAGATATGTATCTACGATTTGTACAGCATGTTAGGATAATACCTGAGCGCTGTTGATGTCAGAAAATATCGAAGAGTTTCGTACCTGATGCCATGGGTATTGACTCCGCCACAGGTGCGATGCTTCCGAACCTGATTGAAAATGAATTACTTTGTTGTAACCAACCACCTAAGTGAATCAAGAACAACGAATGCACCGGACACATTATGTAACTGTATGTATGTCTATATATGCTGATATGAATATGCTGATATGAATGATATTGTGTACCATATTTTATTTCATCTGTTATTGTAAATATCGAAATATGTCTTACCTGTACCGAGGCTTTCAATCCTGAGTGAAAATTAATTACCTTGTTGTATAATCATGAACAAATCAAGAACACTGAAAGCCCTGGACACATTATGTAACTGTATGTATGTGTGTATGTGTATATGTGTCTGATGCTATGTATATGTTAATGATTTCATGAACCATATTTGATGTGACGATGCAAATAATGAATAGTTTCTTACCTGATGTTGTGGGGATTGTCACCGCCATAGGCGCGATGCTTCAAACTTTGATTCAAAATTAATTACCTTGTATAATCATGCACACAAATCAAGAACAATGAAAGCCCTGGACACATTATGTAACTGTATGTATGTATGTATGTCTATATATATGTGATGCTATGTATATGTTAATTATTTCATGAACCATATTTGATGTGATGATGCAAATAATTAATAGTTTCTTACTTGATGATGTGGGGATTGTCCCCGCCACAGGCGCGATGCTTCAAACCTTGATTGAAAATTAATTACCTTGTTGTATAAGCATACGCGAATCAGTATACGCATGTCTATAACTGTTGTTGTGCATTATATCGATGCTCACATTTAACATGTTCTATTTCACAATATAGCATTGATCTTGTTGTAAATATCGAATCATTTCTTGCCCGATAATGTGGGGAAATTCCATTTTTTCTTCACACTTGCTGCTATACATACTTCACTCCATGCACTTTCATCATGACAACTCACGATATATTTTTGTGTATGCAATGATGCCAGTGTCATGTTGAAGTAGTTGACTTCATATGTACCAGTTAAAAGTAAATGTAAGTGGAGACAGCTAATGAAACTCAATATGTGTAAAATGTACATTGTAGATTTAGTGGGTGGGGTAACGGTTTCAAATTCAGTTGTGGTTAACTTAGTATCATGTGCAGTAAGCATAAGAAAAACAGGAACTAAAGTTTGCACATGTTTCATGAGCACATGCATGTATATTTTCCATAGCTACAATTTATAAATACCGTATGGGAAGAGATGTGTGGCAACATGTGTTACCATTGAAATGGAGTGGGTGGGGTAATTAAATATGCAAAATATTTGCTTAAAAGGACCGGACGGTCCTAAATTCTACTTAAATGCAAAGTATTGCTATAAACATCTCTCAAAACCTGCAAAAACAACAGCAGTTTCCGTGTTTAACAATATAATTTTGTCACATTTTTACAAAAAGTGTGATTTTTTAATATGGCAAAAAGTTGCTGGGTGGTATACTTCAAAATGGTGCCATACATTCATCCAGCGGGTTACAGAGCGCAGACAAGTTGCATTACACTCGTAATTGATTATAGTTATCAGAAAAATATGTCTGCTTATGTACCACAGGGGGGGGAGGGTTTCCATATTTGGCCCATGGCCTAATACCCTAGAACAAATGTGCCAGACTGAACGTTACAACTTTATTAACAACGATGGGAAGTTCCTAAAAGATGGTAATCCTGATCCATCACTATATAAGGACAACATCCATTTGAATCCGAAAGGGGGAAAGTTGCTAGGTGAAAATATCAGGCACACACTCAACGATATTCTTAAACTCCCTTATACCCCAGATGACTCAAATGACCATGCCGGGAGGGAACAGTTGAATTTCAAACACAAGAGGAACATTGTCAACCCGTCACATATCGGACCGCAGACGAATTTTCATAATGGGAGGCTACCAGGGAGGAGAAACTTCAACAATGGTCCGATGTATTTCCCACAGCCGTACTACCCACCGCCGTGGTACAACAACAATCAGAGAAGCATGTATTGCAATCAACCGAACATAAACAGGGACCCATGGAGCCCGTACCAAAACCCCAGGGATATGCAGCACAATCTGTGGACTCAATCGTACTGAGAGTTATTAGTTTGCAGCACAAATGGCGATCACATACAGTACAATTCTGCAAGCAATGGTGGCTAAATAATATTTGATTCAGGACTAGCCGACTCCTTATATAATGCTAACACTTCTATTAATGCGACTGTTCATGTACCGGTAAGTGGAAATTATGGAAGTGTGATTATAAATAGTGAATATCAAAAATGTATTAACCAGGACATACATGTGCCTGTAAGTGAGACTAACGACATTGAATACATTAACTCTCAACAACCAGTATGCATGTGCATGATCATCTTGATAACGTAAATAGCACAGGTACACAGATCCGGCCTCCACACAATGATACATGTATTTCTAATGCAAGTTTTATAAATCATCAACAAGAATCTCCCTCATGTTCTGAATCTTGGTTTTCAAAAAAGGGATTACACATAGCACATTTAAATATTCATTACTTATATCCTAAACTAGATGAGCTGAAGTTTATATATAATCAAAACAACGAGCTGGATATATTTTGTGTTTGTATAGGCCACCATCTGTTAACAATAACTGGTTCAATGAGATGGAAATACTATTAGACAAGATATGTATTGAGGGGAAAGAGGTGATAATGTTAGGTGATTTTAACATTAATTTCTTAATTGACAGCAGTGCGAAAAGAACTTGGCTCGCTATCGCACATTCAAATAATTTGGAGCAACTCATTACAGTACCTACTAGAGTAAATGAAAAATCTGAAACATTAATTGATCATATATGTACAAATAAGTCCAATAATGTTATTCATACATCCGTACCAAATCTGGCAATAAGTGATCATTACCCCATAATATGTACACGTACAATTACTAACAATATTGTAAAAGGCCCAGTGCACAAGGTGATAACTTAATTACAGGTCAGTTAAACATTTTCATGAAGAATTTTTTACTCGATATGCAAAATCAACCCTGGAAATTAGTGGATATATTTAATGACCCTAATGATTCCCTAACACTATTCATGGATTTATACCTGTCATTTCTGAACAAACATGCACCCCAACGTAAAACACGTGTAAAAAGAATTCACCAACCGGACTGGTTTACATCTGACATACTGCAAGCAAGCAGACAAAGAGATCATTATCATAAAGTAAAAGATACAGTAAACTATAAACTGTGGCGTAATAAAACAAAGGAATTACTAGAATTGGCCAAACCGACATTTTACACTAAGACAATACATGTACATGACAATAAAGCAAATCCTAAACAGCCCTGGACAAATCTCAATGATCTTTCTGGGAAGGGGAAGAAAAATAAAACCTAGTTTATAGCAGACGACAATGGAGATTTAATTACTGACCCTAGCTAATGCATTTAATGATTTTTTTATATCAGTTTTTTCGAACTATGACACAGAGCCGACTTCGTTCAATCCATACAATGACCTGCTTGACAACCACATACATGAAAAATTACCACACAATATTGAGTTTCGTATACCTCAAATAACAGTAATCATTTGTACTAAAACAAATTAAACAACTAAATTCATCTAAATCGACAGAACTTGATGACATATCAGTTAAATATTTGAAAATGGTGCCAGAAGTAGTCGCCCCTGTGTTAGCAAAAATATTCAACCTGAGCTTAAATACAGGTATATTTCCAAATAAACTGAAGACAGCCAAAATTACCCCAATACACAAAAGAAACAGCAAGCATGACAAGAACAATTATAGACCTATATCCATATTGGTATGATCCGGATATAAGATGGCGGACATGGAAACAAATGTATTACCAGTGAATGAATATTCGAATTTATACATAAACCAGTATGCACGCATGATTTTAAATGTACTAAAGACTTAAATAAGTGATCCGTATGTTGTGTGGTTAAATTTGTGGTGAAATTATATTGATATTTTGAATTAAAGACGATTGGATTTGACGAGTGCAAACAATGGACAATACTACGATGGAGTATAACGTGAGTACAACTAACCATTGCGAATCGTTGTCACCAGGTAGTGTTTTCACTACTCCAACAGATATCAGGCCTCCACCTTATCGATATGATCAGTGCTCAGCGGATCAGGATCTACGAAGTTTGCACGACTTTGATGGCATGACAAATTATGAAAAGTTATCTCACATTCTAACAAAGGTGTCCAACATTGAAAATACACAGAGTGACATGTATAGAAATATTCAAGGTTTTGAGGCCAATATGAAGACCTTATGTGGGCGGTTAGACAATGTCGTGTCATGCGTGGACTTGCATTCAAAAATGTTGAAACTTTATCGCATACAGAAGCATAGACGGGGGAGGCCAGAGGTAGGCGAAACAATTTATTATTTCGGGGGATCGGTGAGCGAGACAATGAAGACCGTTTAGAGGTGATGAAAGGCTTTCTACATTGTGTCTTGATTCCCGCGACATCTCCATAGCGCGCGCTACATTAGGTTAGGCCGTCCCCGTTACCGTTATATACGTCCGATTATTGTTGCGTTTACTGAGTACGCAGACACTGAGCTGATCATGAGCATGCTCGCCATTTGAAGGGGACAGGTTACGGAATTGACAGGGATTATCCGCGAGAAATAACCGATGCCCGGAAAAAACTGTACCCCGCTTTCAAATTAGCACGTGAGACAGGTAAAAAGCCGAGCATAAAATACCCAGCCCGGTTAGTTGTAGACGACAAAACGCAACAGGATGAGCTGCCCGATCGGTATGAAACTATGCAGGGTGACAGAATAGGGATGCTGAACGATTTGCCCCGTGCCACATATTCGACGTCGACAGTCGCGGACGCTAGTGGCAACGTTAACACTCCGAGAGAGACACCGCCAGTGACACGCCAAAATCAATCCCCGAGTTTGCTCAGCGCCACTAGACCGCCACGTTTTGATAGGACTACAGACGGGCAGCCACGTCCGCAGACTCTGACTGGCCAGCGTTTTTCTAAACCGCCTCCACCACAACGTAGTTTCGATTTGCCGAGGCAGCCAGCTCCAGCGACGTCCCAGTACCTGCCGCCACCCCCTTCATATCCGTGCTTCCTACCGCCACCACCTCCACAGATGCACAGCTATTCTGATGTTACCAGACAGCCAGGTGTATCCAGTGGAAATACAACATACACCAGTATATTCCCCAGTGTTAGTACAGCATACACCAGTGTACCAAGTGCAAACACCGCATACACCAACGTACCAAGTGTGAGTCACATACACACCAGTGGAGCCAGTGCCGATACCGCGCACACAAGTGTAGTCGGCGCAAACACCACACACACCAGTGTAGCCAGTGCACCCAGTGATAATACCTCACATCTCATGGTACATTGTGGATCCAGCCCAAACACCACATACAATGTTTTGTCCACACAGACCAGCAATGTGCCTGTTATTCAGATTGTGCCAGGTCCCTCATATATCACCAGTACGCCAATAAACAATACAAACAAGCGAAAACCGTCACAATCGCCAACAGTAGACGACTCGTCGGTCACGCTTTCACCTGAGACTGACAATTCGCAGTCATTGTTACCAAGTGTAACCGGACAATCGCACGCAAATGTAAACACTAACAATAGTACTACGAATCATGAAAATATAAACATTAGCGTAAACTCGGTCACCCACAGATCAAGGTCACATAAACGTCACCAGACACGTGCTAGCCAGTCGGCCAATAGTGCGAATCGTGCAGTTGACGCGAACGTACCACGTGATGTTACAAGCCACACAATGACTCGGTCAGTGAGCAAATCACGTGATATAAACAGTGGCGGTTCACAATAGCACAGCGGGGAGAATAGGCCAAATAAAATTACGTTTGCATTGCTAAAATGTGCAAGGTCTTGTCACGAAGAGAATTATTTAATTAGATTCACCTGAACTTTTAGAAATATTCAAAAATAACGATATAATTGTGTTTACCGAAACCTGGACGGATTCATTATCTGATATACATGTTGACTCATTTACCCATTATCCATTACACAGGTCTTGCAAACATAGCAATGCGAAACGAAACTCTGGGGCATTGTAGTCTATGTGAAGGATTATTTAGGTAATGATGTCACTTTATATTTAAAACACTCCGACGTATACATGTGGCTAAAATTGAATAGTAATTTATTCAATCTACCACATGATTTGTATATGTGTATTTCCTATATTATTCCTGAGAATTCTAGCCGGAAATCTTTTGTTGAATCGAACATTTTTAAAATTGCCGAATTTGGCCTCCTATTGGGTTTTCCCACACATAAATCCAACAGGTCTCTATTTACACACACATTGAAACTGTTTGCATTCATTTTGGTACACAAATGAGTTTGTAGAGGTGTACGGCTTTGAGCTGGCGCGTTATTATTATAAATATTATTGTAAACACGTGCTATTTTTAAATAGTTTACGTCATATGTTGTATACATGGTATTTGTATACCAGCGCAAACGCATTAACATTCGATAGAATTGCTAATAATAGTATCATCGTTTAGTGCTCTAGTGGGTAGATCTGCTGTTTGGTGATCGGACGGTCGTGAGTTCGAATCCTGCCAAAGGAATACATTCTTCTCTCGATTTTACTATTTTGGCGCCAGAGGTAACGCAAACATCCCGAAACAGTCGTGCATTTACTTTACACAACATTATAAAACACTTCACTTTGAACCTAATCATTGTGAAATGCATTCTGCACATTCGTGTGTTATTGTGAAAGTCCACCTCGACTCGCTACAAATGCAAATATGTTACGGAGAACACCATGTCGAAAAATAAACCTCTCACTTCAGATAATAAACAAATAAATAAATAAACGTGGATGCATGTGGTTCATAATAACACTTTAAGCTTTACAAGTAATTTTAGTCGTTCGTTTTTTTCATGCGGGCCAACTATATTATTGTCACGGATTTTCGAGTCGTTCTTTCTTTTCAATAACACACCAGCGTGGAACACACGAGGGCGATTTTGTTGTCAGTAAACTTGTGGTATTTAAAATTAAATAATGGACAACAGTTAACAAATATTTGACCCACCCTCCACACCCTGAAACTCCTCAGAAAAATAATTTTTGATTACAATTTATTTTCGGGCTTGCACCACAAGAAATGGAATCATTTTGAATAACCGGCTGATTGCCATACTAGCCAATATTAATTTGGTAGGAAAGTTGCAGATGCGTGTGTATGGTTGTCTGTGCGCTACTAATCTGTTTCAGTTGTTGTGTCCTAGAGGAAGGCTGAAAGCCACAGGATACATTCTTCACTTTGTCACGACTTCACCAAGGCAGCTTCCATGCAGTGGTTAAACACGACGACATCACAGGGTCTACAGTCGTATATGTCGACGGACATCTCGAGATTGAAGCGGGCGTGTTTTGAAGCTGCCACCAGTACTTGTTATGTGAAACTGCTATTTTGAGAAGCTTTACATGTCGGGTACCAGAGTGAAGGTATCTGTTTCCCAGCGCCTTCAATTTGTTATCTTGCATTGCATTGCTTTGTTACATTGGATTTTACTTGAAGCCGTGGCCGTTTTCCGCCATATATAAAATAAAAACAACCTGTTGTGTGCAAGAAAACTGGCTTTATTTTGCTTTAAAATCATGGCCTACATTGTAATTACCATGTCAATTGTTGTTACATGTAATAAAGATGAATTAAAAAGAAAAAGAAAACACAAAAACAATATTTAAAAAAATATATATATACATGAATATATAATGGTCAAAATGAGGATCGAACGCATGCAGTGCAAACTTAAAATCAAGTGCCACCGTTGGCCGCTAGTTTACCCACTGCTCCAGTATGAGAAACTGTTTTGTCAATCGCAATATATCGATCATGACTATAGCGACGCGCCATAATAAACAGGGAAATACCTACAGGAATTCCATGGTTATTTATACACCAATGTTTATATAAATATAGCATGTAAACAACGCCATGTCAGGCTGGTATACTTATAGTCGATGAAAATATCAATATTTGTTGATAAACAAACGGCAGGTGCGTGTTTCAAAGCCCGATCGATTTTCCGATAGACGCTCGGGTCAACTCCTCAACTCCCCGATTCGCGGCCGATGAATTCCGATAGCCGGAGTTTATCGACTCGCTTCCGAGCCGAAGCCGTTGGGTTACGGAAATGAAATTGTCAATATTGACATTTTGCACTGAGTGGTACACAAAACAAGTTTTTGATGTCTTCACATTGCGATTAAGATATAAATCTCAAGACTTGAGATGTATCTATTAGGCAGTATATGTTAGTTTTGTGTACTAAATCAGTTGCCAAACATGTTTTTGTGTTTGAAAAAATCGGAAAATTGTAATACTGAGCCGTTCAGGGCCTTTAATGATGTGCTTGATGATATTAGTATGATTCAGAACTTGATAATACAAAAAACGAATGTAATTTTATGATGTTAGGCGACCTAATTAGCAGATGTGAATTATTACATGATTATGTATCGATGGATCACGCTGGACACGTAGATACGTTGTCCGATGATTATATATGTGATAACGATTTACCGAGATTTTCACAGGATACTAGAATTAATTCAAACGGGCGATTATTGATTGAACTTTGTAAATCCCCCGGATTACGTATTGTAAACGGCAGAGTGTGTGGTGAGACGGGCAAATGTACCTACGTGGGCAGCAGAGGTAGTAGTCTCGTTGACCTAGTCCTGATAAATGGACAATTATTACATTTATTTTCCACATTTGTTGTTGAAAATCCAAATATATTATCTGATCATTGTATTGTACATTTACCAATGGGTTGTAGTCGTACTGAGCAGAATTCCGTTCATCAAAGTATTTTAAAGAATAATAGCCAACAATTGACGCATAAATTTGTATGGCAAAATGATAATATAGATGCCTACAAAAGCGCGTTGTGCTCACCTGGCGTTACCGAGCAACTCGATCGACTAACACAAACATTAAGTAATGAGTCGTCCAAAAAGGATATTGATAACGCTGTTTCTAGTTTTAATAATCTGCTTGACTCTGTTTGCGAACATTTATTTAAAAAACCGATAAAAGCACAAAATAAAAACATAGCGGAACCAGTAAAATACAAATTAGACGAAACTACTGAATCGGCAAAACGTATATTTTCCAATAATCTGAATAAATACAGGAGGGATGATACAAATTATAATCGAACACAACTAGTAAAGTCGAGGAGTGATTACAAGCAGTGGCATCGTAATTACATGTATGAACAAGCAAAATCCCAAACAAATAGGTTATTACAAGCTCGACAAAAGAATGCCAAACAGTACTGGCAAATGTTGAAAGAAACTGCTGGCTCACCCAAATCAAACACAATTTCTGATGATCTTTTTGTACAATATTTCAAAGCCATAAATAATCCAAAAGACAATTTTGTCCAGCCAGATGAAGATATTATTCATTTTAATGACGTATATTTTGAGTCGGAAATAAAAATAATGTTCGCTGAATTGAATATGGAAATTTCTAAGGAAGAACTTTTGCAATCAATTTCCCAGTTATCAAATGGACTGAGTGGGGGACCAGATATGTATTAAAAGAATTTCTAATTCATGGAAAAATACTAATTTCACTATTTCTACACAAACTGTTTAATACAACTTTGAGAAATGGTTATTTCCCGGAGGCCTGGTCTGACGGTTATATAGTGCCACTTCATAAAAAAGGTAACGTAAATGATGTAGGTAACTATAGGAGAATTACATTACTTAGTACTATTGGACAATTATTTTCAAGAATATTAAACAATAGGCTCACACTGTGGGCCGAGAAATATTTTGTATATGTTGAATCACAAGCTGGCTTTAGAAAACATATGTCAACTGTTGATCATATATTTATACTACATGGAATGATTACCCATTTACTTAACCAAGGGAAACAACTACACTGCGCTTTTGTTGATTTTACGAAGGCATTCGATTATATTGTGAGAGAAAACATCTGGTATAAATTAATACGCATAGGAGTGAGGGGCAACATGTTAAGTGTAATACAATCTATGTATGATAACATAAAATCAAAAGTAAAATATAATAATCAATTAAGCGAAGAATTTACCTGTATGTTAGGGGTGCGTCAAGGGGAATGCTTATCACCATTTATATTTGCAATGTATATAAATGATTTAGAAGATGAGTTCTATTTAAACGGAATAGATGGGATAGACATTGGCATGATACATATTTTGTTGTTACTATATGCTGATGACACTGCAATTTTAGCAACGTCGGCAGTACTTTTACAAAAAGGGCTAGACACATTATACAATTATTGCCAAAAATTGAAATTTTATTATAACGATTACGAAATAGAAATAGTAACACAATTTTCATACTTAGGAGTGGTTTTCACGCCATGTGGCTCCTTTTCAGAGACCATGCACAGGCACAAAAGGCAATTTTCAAATTATATACATATTTGAAACAATTTACTGACTTATCCCCTAAGCATATGCTGGAATTATTTGATAAACTTGTCCTCCCTATCCTGAATTATGCCGGTGAAGTATGGGGGTTTTCACAGTGCATGCAAATTGAAAGAGTGCATTTACAATGTTGTAAACGCGTTCTAGGCGTCAAAATATCAACACAAAACGATTTTGTTTACGGTGAACTAAGCAGAACATCGCTTAGAACAGGCCGGTCGTTTATATAATATTATTACATATTGGTTCAAAGTAATCGGATCAAGTGACCGGAAATATATTAAATGCATATATCACATGATGCTTAGTAGTATATAGGGTATGAGTTCGTTACCGCGACTAAGGGGAAACTAATTGGAGGGTGTATAAGTAACCCCCACTACGAAAATGGGGTATATTTTTTTGGGGGCAAAACATATGAAAATGCTTCACCACCCCTGTTTGGGTGGATTCATTTTTCGAATTTCTAATAAATTCGAAAAAATGATTAAACAAAATATTATAATTTTAAAATTAATTAATTTTGTAATTTTCTTAAAATTAATTATTTAATTAATTAATTATGAGGAAATTATAAAATATGAGAAATTATGAGATATTAGAAAATTATGAGAAATTATGACAAATCTCTCAAAAAAGTAGCCGAAACCATTACGAATCGGGGACATATTTTATGTCACTTATCGAAATCCGCCATATTGAACAAATATAGTATCTCTTTATAATTAATAATTAATTCCCAGGATTAGGAAAGTATATTTACTAGTATATAGAAAGACATTATGACGATTGCCATAACAAATATGAGACAGATGGCGAGGAAACCGAATGTATCTCACAAACTGATTAGTGAAGTAGCCATTTCCCCAGCCCAAAGAGCGGTACAAACGCCACCTAAAATTCTCATTAATAAGAATAAAAACATGGTAAAAAGCCTCCCACAGGGATCCGCGAAAGTTCGCGAATTACGGTTGGTGGCCTCCAAGTTGGGAATAACCTTCCCTCAAAATGCGGGAGCGAAAGGTCTGGGCAAGATTATAAATGAGACGAAAAATGAGGAATTTATGAAAATATTTACTCGTGCCTACAAACGCGGGACCCTTAACAATTTAACCCCACAACTTGTGATAAAGAAAGCTCGTTCTCTCGCCGATGAGGCGGTATCGGGCCTACGAGGCAGACACATTGGGTTACCCAACAAACGAATTCCTAAAACCACCCTGTTAAGGAAAATAATAGACGAAGGCGATGACATCTTGGACGACTACACACAAACGGAGAGAAAAATAGTGACGTCGCACAATAGGGCGTCGCACAATAACCGTTACCCTAAAACGGCGCACCCAAGTAAATATAACAGAACGAATAATGTCAGAGATCGCCCCAATGCTAACAGGTAGCTTCTACATAAGCTATTCTTTTTTTCAAATTGTCGGGGCCGATTCCCCAATGGTTGCGATATCGGAAGGGAATAAAACCGTTGGATAAATTTAACGACGAGCTTTGCCTGTTTATATGTATCGTTCTCCACACGACTGAGCTGCGGGCGGACAACTGTCTCACACAAACGCAAGATTTGGTTCACGAATATATCCATTTCGGTAAAAGTAAGGGGTAGAAAAGATGGGCCGGGTCTATATTATTTGACGACATAAAAAGTGGAGGAATGCGTTAAACTCGTAATTGAGGTGTATGAGCCGGTCGAAGCGGGCACTTGGTATTTAAGAAAAGTGGCGGCGCATTACGAAGAAATTGGTACGAAGAAAATGAAAATCGGTATTTACAATAATCACGCGTTCCTGATCACCGACATGAACAAAACCACCAACACTCTCTGCTGCTAAGGGTGCAACAAGCGATTCACGCAATCCCATAGTTTAAAACGACACGCGCTCACCTGCATGCGAGGGGAGACAAAGCTCACGTGTAAAGGCGCTCAGATCGACAGACCCGCATCCGCATTCGAAAGGGCCTTTTACCCCAGATCTCACGCGAGTGCGAAGGCGATGGGTTGGTTAAACTCTTTCGACGGACCCCATATCCACACTGCGCACTGCGGCCACGGCGGTGAGAGGCTGCTGGGTGGAGAGCCAGTCGACGGATTTTGTGAGGAAACTAACACGGATTACCAATTTCAAGGGTGTTATTGGCACGGGTGCCCTAAGTGCCTAAGGGAGTTGAAGAACTGACAACACCCAACGACAAACAGGAGGAGGACGTGACCGATGAAGAGGTAAGGGCCCAGTTCGAGGCCGGCGTGAAGGTCGAGACCGTCGACGGAGGTTGTGTGGAATCGAACAAGCTTGAGCTATTTGACATGTATTATTGACACGTGTGCCCTACGTGCCCTCCCCCCAGGATTTGACACCACAGCCCGTCAAAGAGAAGGCGGTCGCCGACAAAGAGGCGGCGGTCGCGCGGGCAATTGAACAATTCAGAAAAACTAGAGGGAGAGACGCTGCGATCGCAAAGGAGTTTACATTAATTACTATTTGGGAATGCGATTATAAAGGTTGGTGTGCGAAAACGCCAGATCCGAAAACCGTTTACCCGTACCAGATTGTATACGATGTTGAAGCCTATTTATCGAAAACTAGCGAAGGCGATAGTAAGTGCCGAAGTAAGAAAGGTAATCTCGAATTTGTAAGCGTGAGCATGGGAGACAATTTATGTAACGAAATAACTCACATATGTGTATCTCAAATAAAAATTGGTTGTTAGATACGGAGCGAGTTTCTCGGACATGCGTTCAGACTCGTTAATGTTAATGTTTTTACGAAAGGATAATGTAACTACCCGTCTTCCATTTTCTACCTTTTCCAATGTTTCATCGTGATCCCCCAATATTTCTTCACCTTTTTCCACTATCGCGCGAACGAGAGATTTTTTCTTATTATTTTGTATTGGGCCACCTGTGTGTCTAATTTGGGACAAATTATTGGTGCTTGAAGGTTTTATTACACTAGCCCTTAACTCCGCAATACTTTCTTTTTGAATTATGTTACCAACTTCCTCCGCTAGTGAGAGGTTTGTAAATGCCCCTCTTTTATAGGCGCTGGTAAACCGCTTCATAAACGCCTCATTCTTTGTGGCATTTATCAGCTTTGTCAACCCACTAACTCTCAACCGTGTACTATAAGTAATCCCTAGAGATTCGGCTTCTCTTCTCAAACTTTCTATTTCTGCTCTAGTTTCTGGTGTTATCATATTTTCTGTATTATACTTTTGTATATATACTTTTGTATAACCTATGAAATTTATCTGTTCAATTGGACGTCAAAAATTTACATAATGTTTTTTTCACGTCCAATTGAACAGATAAATTTCATAGGTTATATACATATATAATGGAGTGTGAGACTTGTTATAAGACGTTTACGTGTAAAGACTATCTACGAATGCATCTAGCGAGACGTAGAAAGTTTCCTTGTGTCCCCCCCACAATTTCAATGCCATGGATGCCCTTGTAAATTCGTTAGTGCCCAAACTCTTTGTAGACTAAGCAACTACGCTGTCAGGTGGCTAAAGGTGAACGTGGTAGACTAGAGCTGGTAGAATTAGTTGCTGATCTGCGAAATAAATTAGCTATATCGGAGAAGAAAAATGAGGAATATAAACTATTGTACTTGCATGAATGATTTCGACTTTTTTCAAAAGTCAATTACCAATATAATTGGGACTCCCTCTTTTCAAAATTATTTTCTCCAAAAATTCATAAATTTGCTGTCGGGAGACCCAATTTTCCTCGTTAACCAATTTTTTGATTTTCGGGGGTGGTGGGGGTATTATAGAGGGTTATAAATGATATCACGGTAGGTGGTATCATTTTGACTCCCTTACTACTACTAACCATAACAGGTAAAGTAGGTGTATAAAAAGTGCAAAACTGACATTGGCTCGACTATGTAGCAAGTATATATGTGACCAATATTGGCCCGAAATATATTCAAACAACATTCACGCATATTCTGAATCAATTTGTCACTTTTTTGTTACATATTTGTTAAAAAAGACAATAGTGAGCACAGGCACAGGCACTTGAATCGTATGAGTGTCGCAATAAGCATGTGCAGACGTTTTGCTGCTACCTGTGTCGTTTGCCCGTCACAGCTGAGATCTGGACTATTTGTAGTTGGTGCTATGTACAATATTGACCACAATCTGTCATCCACAACGGTACTCTCATTGTTCCATGGCACTGGTATCAGTATCATACAGTTTTCAACAGAACATACTATTGGTAAACACCAAGACCCATTTCCGTTATCCGACATAGGGTCAGAGAAATTACTTCTTCCAGACTCATATTCAGTAGTTCCTATAGTAACAATGAATCCATCTAAGATAACAGTTCCTGCTGTTCATACCAAACATATGATAGGTGAATTAAACAGATCAATGGCACTTGAAGATGTCTGGTTACAGAATGCCAGTGAACTTTTGACAAGAGACACACTAACTAATGAAGCAATTTTAGAATATGTGTAAATCCCGGTTTTGTTTCACGTTGATAGATATATAAGTATTTTTAGTAAAGTATTTGTGAACACCGTACGCCCCGATCTGACTGCGTGGTCTGTGACGATGTTGACCAAGTGCTCACGGCGCAAGGACCCTTTGTCAATCTCTATAAATGCATATAAAATGTGGGAAAACATTGAATCTGTTATGAATAAAAAATAAAAACCAAATCATAATTTGTCTGAAGCTCGAACTGACACAAAATAAATACAATTCGAATGCATTTACCGAGCGTGCTACCATCTTAACTGTAGGGGAAATAATGATTATGCTTGTGCAAGACTGGGCAATCAAAACGAATCAACTATCAATACGTTGTACATTTACAAATATGGAATTTATTGTTGTTTACAATCACCTGTTTCAACAATTTAAATTATCTCCCAAGCTATCAGGAGCATATATTTTCAAGCTCTAAATTGCTCTAGATAATGCGTCGATTCAACCACCTAAAATGACTGCAAACTGGCTACATCCCTAAAAAACTAAAATAGAAATAGTCCGCTGACCACGTGACGTCACGTGCCCTTGTCACTTTATCGGAAATCAACAGTAGTTTACATTATTGCCAGACGCATATGTTATTGCCAGACGCCTCACTGATATATCTCACTGCTACTTACTGCTGACTGATAACTTCCTACCGATGTCTTTGACTGGGGAACATGGACGTAATACATTACTAAGTTGCCGTTAGTAACTTTACATATCTCCCGCACCGTCCGTTAGCATATGCTACCACAGGGTCTTGAAGAAAGGTTCGTATTTCGGTGTTTTATGGGTTATTTCGGTATCGTTGGTGTTACCAACATACAATTTACGTCAGCTCCCACGAATTACTCGTATAATTACAGTAATTTGGGTATTTTGACAGTAAGAAAGGGGCCCGGACGTTCGGAACAGTGAATACATGTATGTGCATAATTAACGATTTCTATCGTATGCAATGATAGAGCATTAGTAGTTGCACAAAACTATGTAAATTACTTCAAAACCAACGAAATTCACCAAAATCTACCCAAAATGGGTGAACAACACTAGGAAAGAAATCATACCTTTATAGAACCCGGCATGTGTTCAGTCTCCTAGGGACATTTAACATATGCTGGTCTCCTTTTATTAAGTGAGCTGTATTTGACAAATAAAACGCTGAATCCAAGATGGCCACAACCTCGAATACTAGTACCTTATATGAGACACGACATTTGATTTGTTACCTTCGGACATCTGCGTAATTTCATGAGATACGTTTACACAATTTACACTATTTTCCGTAAATGGCGTCAAAAGGTGAAAGACATGCGGAATTTTGTAAACGTATCTAACGAAATTACGTCCGAAGGCGCATGGTACGGGGCGCCAAGTGGGACATGGCTCAATTTTGTCAACAAAATTCATTGTTGTACCTATAAACTTGACAAAAACAAAACAAAATTAAATATATACTGATTCTGTGTCACAAAATTTACTTTTGTGCCACAAAACTCAATTCTGTGTCACAAAATTCAATTCTGTGTCACACAATTCAATTCTGTGTCACAAAAATGCTTTGTAGCTTAGTGTTGCAGTGTATTCTTACTGTTTAAACGTATACACGGGGTGCTAGCAAGGTCCCACGATAAAATGGTCTCGTGTGGTGGTGCGGCGGAATAGTTGATAACCAATCAACGTAGAGATGACATAGACTATCAGTTATGCAAACTAATTTTTGTGGACAAAACTGAATTCTGTCCCACAAAACTGAATTTTGTTCACAAAACTCAATTCTGTCTTATGAATTTTGTATATCAGAATTTTACATAATTGGATTTTGTGATTTTTAGTGCTACAAAACTCCATTTTGTCTGGACAAATTATTTTGTTTACACATAATTAACCTGTACTGCATGGCGCCCCGTACATGGCGTGTCTCAATTATTTGCATCCTGAGCTGGCTATGAATAATGTGGCCGTGACATAATGCATACCATTTTGCTCCTACAGTCTGTATGTCATGATTTGAAATGCACCATATCCACACGGGAGTGTGCCTCACTATGACGAGGTGTCTATCTGAAGACTGATATGTAAATGTAAACGTCATCTCTCCTAGTTCATCTGACATGTACTATCTGCTATGTCTGTTTCACGAAACCTGCCCAAATAATACGGCTATATAAACAATGCAAACACCATGTTGTTTGGATGACGTTAAATTTTATAAAAACTTTAGAATGTGCCTCCTTTTATTTATTAAAATTTGGTGAACAATTGATTTTATTACGAAAAAAAACGATTTCTCTCGGAAATTTAACATGGGTGAAAAAGGTTGAGAACATGGAAGAGGAAGGGAGTCGAAAAACGAAAAACTTGGAAATTGGCTCTGAAACCTGGCAAGATAGTTTGGAAATGATACAACAGTTAAAATCTGAAAATCGGTACACTATTTGTCAAATTGGAATAAAATCCCCACGTTAAATCCCTATAGACATACTCACTCGCAATAGAATCAATATTGGATCAAATTTCACAAAATGAAAAAGGCTCATTCTAATATTTTGATAACAAAATACATATTGTTTTGGAATCGTTTATGCAGTCGTAAATTAATGACAGGTTTCGTGAAACAGACAGTAAGCTGGCCGTATTTGTAGTAACATATGGAAAGGTGTCGTGAAACAGACAGTAAACTGGCCGCCATTGTAGTAACATATGGACAGGTGTCGTGAAACAGACAGTAAGCTGGCCGCCATTGTAGTAACATATGGACAGGTGTCGTGAAACAGACAGTATACTGGCCGCCATTGTAGTAACATATGGACAACTGGCCGCCATAGTAGTCAAATGTCGACACTGATATTTAGGCCCTTTGATCACCAAATGTAGAAAAGCAGGCAACATACATGTAGCTGGATAATCGTGAACACGTGAAAGCCAATTTTGTGCCTATTTTGAGATGCACTTATTTTACAATATCACGCGGATACTAAATCTGTCTTGTACATGTGGTATATCTGATATAACGGGGGCTCGTTTCATTAAACTTTTCACGACTATTTTAAAATGTTTGTAAGTGCAAAATTATGATAGTCTGTAAATTTCACATTAACAATGTTTTCTTGTAAACAATTATTGGATTGACATTTATTGAGCATAGGCTGCATATGCTCAATAAATGTAAATCCATCAATTGAAATTTCCAACCCATCCTAACTTTTCACTTGCGATCATTTTAGTCGTACGTAGTGTAGTGAAACGGCCCCCAGGTGTACCAAGTGTACACTTCAGTGTTAAGCATTACGTTGAAAGAGTCTTAGATACATGTACTGACAGACGCATACCACTTTGTACTTTATTTTCACCAGCGATATGTGGCGATGACGTCCATGGGATGCGTGTACGAGGAAATGCGCCTGGTTGTCACTGCATATTTGCTACGTTGACAGTTATTCATCGACGGATTAATGACAACTTCCTAATTTATGTACAAATTGTCGAGGCGAAATAAATTGGACGATACAACTAACAAGAAATGTCGATAAACACGTGCTACTGCCCGCTGTACTGCCCTGTTCCACATTTTCTGCCGACATTTAAGAAACTAAACGTTAGATTTTGAATATGGGTTCACAAATAGCAAAATTATTTCAAAAAAATCTATTTTTAGCACCGATGTTAAATTCCCATAAAAAATATTTTTCGCAATAACATCAATATTTGGTGTTATTTGATCAAATACAAACTATACTCATTCGTCATACTGTCTCTATTCACGGATACGATATAAAATACAATGTATACCCATTCGTCATTCTGTTATTATTGACGGATACGATATAAAATATACCCATCCGTCATCCTGTCTGTATTCGATGTAGACAGTAAAGGCCACCATCGCCAGTACAATTATAAACTGCTCTCTTTCATCGGTGACATACTATCATCATTTTAGACAATCTATGGTAGTTTGTACCTAAGAATATGTGCGATATTTCGTGAAAAATATTCACAAAATTTACGACATTAGCGGATTCCCTAAATGACGTCGAAAGTCCTCCTACGCATGTTATAGATCCAGATAACCCGAATTCTCTGTCTGTAACGCATTGCCACTTAAGTCGCCTGCGTTACAGATAGAACATTCGGGTTTGGATCCAGGCTCCTGGTGTGTGCAGATCGAGAGTCTGACTGGCCGTACATCCCATAATCTCCATTTCTCCAGCCATTTCCGTATATAATTAGTCTTGGACGCCGTGGAAATGACCATAGCGATAGCGATAGTATAATAATATCTAATATATCTAATGTTTATAATATCTAAACATGACAACCATAAAACGTCCGCCCGTTTACCTTTAACTGTTTTCACTGCCATTTATCAGGTAAGCCGCTATGTATTGGTCGAACAAAGGCTGACTGAAACTTGTCGTATCATGCAATTGCTAGATACGAATACTCGACCAAATAAACGTTAGGTTTGCAATGACTTCAGACTTAACTTTTATTTGGTCGAAATACGTACAATGGCGGTACCAAATGACGCCAGTGTAATGACACAGGTAAAATAAAACGCGTTATTTTCAATGAAAATGATTACTCATTCTGTAGCATATTTTAAACGTTTCCGGATACACAGCATACCATTATGATACTGTATTACAGGTTAGAACACACCAAATATGTTTACTATAAATTTAACCGAATCCCATCCAATAAGGCCGGTCTCTCCTACTTTCACTATTCGTATAGATGCTGTGGGACCTACTTGCAAATGACCTGCAGCCAATATGTACTGGTTCTGCATGAATTAAACAATAGGTTCACTTACTCCTAAGAAAGAAACAACCAACCTCGTCATATCCCCAAATATTGTTTACATTTTTTGGCCACGGAAACTCTGTTTACATCACATAACAAACATGCTCAGTGTTTTGTTTTAAATGCTACAAATATGCTGAAAACTGGTGCTAAAAGCATCCCAAAATGTTCCTCAAGTGAAACTGGGTAGTAATAGATCACGATTCGCAAGCCAACTGTGTCTGTGACCTCAAAACGCCCTCGCTATTTTGTTATACCAGACTACTTCTGCTACCCAGTGATTTACCGTGATTCTGCACGGATTTATTTCCTCGAAGGAAATATTACCCTCCTAGACGTCCGCGAGAAGTAATTGATGTCACGTTTTGGTCATTACCGGCGAAGAAACATTTTTCAAAGAGCATGTAATATACAATTTATTCCACTACCATTTTGAAATACGGGATTTACCTTAATATCTGTACATTCGACAGAGACATTTCTTTATCGTATTTCCAGATGTCTCGGGAAATAAATCCGGTATTTCAACATGGTAGTTGAATAAACTCTATATATTTAGTGTTTTGTATATCAATTTGATCAAGCTCGGCTGCAAAACGGTAGATGCGTTTCCTAGCATTGCCTGAAAATAACTATTGATATCAAAAGACACGAGCCACGAGTCTATGTTTCGGATGACGTGTAATATTATCATGTTGTCTGCAACCTGTAATTCCTATACTGGTCACTGTGAGTGACATCTAACGTCCAGTACAAGTCGTGTTTGCATAGTAACACTACAGCTGCTCTTGGTGCCAGCGTACAACGATTCAATGGAAATAAGCGCCAGTGTTTACTAGTATGAGTGTCCGCAAACCCGTGGAAACACGGTTTAAAAATGCAATGCTTCTTAAAAGTACATGCCCACTCGCAGCAGGGTTGGGGTGGGGTGAATGGATTTTTAATGGGGTCATTGACACACCCGGCACCCCTCCCTACGTCTCCCAGCGCCCTTCACCGCTCAAAAGAGAGCCCGATGAACGACCCACAATCCTCGCCGGCCTGGGGCTCTATAGAAACAGCAGCAAGGTGGGTTAATGCAGAAATATTTGGGGGGTTTCCTGGGCCTTGTCGGGGTTCCCAGCCCACCTTCCGCTCACAACCATCGCCGGCTCGGGCTCTCAAGGGGGAGGGGTGTGAATATATCAGCTTGTTAGGGCCAAACACGCTCCCAGCCTATGTTCCGGTCGTGTACACATAGGGTGCGGTTTACATAATTCTGGTGGGTTACACGGGCAACGTGTTGATTTACAAATAATGGTGCACTTACATTGTGCCATTTCGCCCTTGCAGCCTGTGTTTTCCTTTCAGACATACTCATTGCAATGGGTATACCAAATCGAGAGACACAATGAGGTTAGGTTAAAACAAATGGCAATGGCCTACTTTGACCTCTGCGCTATGAACCGCCACTCTTTGTGCCAGGGTTGCGGATATGAGAACGCGAAGGTGAAGAACTGGCAGCAAAAACAACGGATCCTCGAGAAGCTTGGTATACCCATCCAGCAACATGGCTACTATGGACGATCTGATCGACGAAATTCTTGCAGAAATGCCCGACTCAGTTACAGAGGGTCAACAATTTATCGACCTGGACACCCAGGCCACTCCGCCTGTGAAGCTCCCAACCGATGAACCATGGGCTGAGATTCTGAACGACGCCAAAGAAGAGTTTGAAATCGATTTCACCATTGCGGTCTTCTCTACATGAAGGGTTGAAACAGATGACCCGCTAAAGGTGGCAGAGGGCATTGACATCAAAGCGTGCCGCATGTCCATGGATAACACGATGACAGACGATAGGGCAGCGCACCTCCTCCAAGAACTTCCACAGGGTGAGTACATCCTAAAACTCAATTATCTAAGTATCTACGAGAGCAGGATCAGGAGATTGGGTAACCAGAATAACCATTAACAATGACACAAAACCGCGCGCCTTGAGCGGGATTGATAGACCACACTACCAAAACGCCTACCCATTCACCGCGGTCGTCTACGGCCTATGTCCTCTCAGAGGCCCGGACACCGCCAACCTGGCTTCTATGCGCGACGACGACCTCAACTGCGCCGCACAGAGAGTGGTGGATCACTTTGAAGGCGCTTTTAGAGGTAAAGGACTCACTGACGCCCGGATACAGAAAGTAGAGGAATAGGAACACGAAACCGGCGCAGAATTCGACGATGTTACCGCTCTGTAGAAGGTTCTCAAATGTGCCATCATCCTGTGGTACAGGCTGGCGAGGACCTCTTGAACACTGGCAAGTATGGTAGAGGTGGATGTGGTTACCATCAATCAATAGAGCTCATCTGCCACAACGGCCACGCGTGGTCCAAATACCTGCACTCCCCTGTATGTCGAGAGAGGTCTACCTGTACGAAGGCGATGTGTGAGAAGCGATCCGAAAGGAAACACGAGACCAGCCTATCGCAATCTAGCTTTTTCGGGACGGAGACAACCGGCTTAACGTGGACCAGTTCGTGTCCAATGACGGTCGCACCTACCGGACTCGGGAGAAGCACCATAACCTGGTTACAGCATGTGCCGATCTTGGTAACCCCGAACTGGCAGAATCGGAATCAGCCATGCTGTTGCGGTCACAGCCTGAGAGAAGAACAGGTGGAAGCCCACACCGGCCAGTCTCCTCGATGGCATCCAGAAGGCATACGTGGGGAATGGCTACGGAGGCCTCTGGAACGCAATCGACTATGACACGAGATACGTCGTCAGCATTTACATGTAGGCCTGCTACCCCGCCAGCTTCCAGGGGAAGGACGAGGCTGAGCCGTATTTCGAGCGGTTCGGTCACCCAATCCACAGGATCAATCCAGTCAATACGGGCAGTCCGTTTTCTTGATCAGGCTGCCTGCACGGCCTGGAGCTGTTCTACGGCTTGGTCGCGACATTTGCTCTCCTCATCGACGCCGGAGTGTCGTAGCGTAGAGAAGAAGTAGTTACTCCCAGAGAATGCCAAAGCGTTGACTAGGGCGCCGCCAACTAGCATTGCGATTGAGGGCATATCTACTTAATAATATCTGCTGGTATGATTCCCTGTTTAATTAGCATGTCTTTCATGGCAATGACGAGGGCAATGTCTACGACAACCATGCCGACGTCGCGGTGCGCGAATTTTAGCTCAGTGGCGGCGCCTCCGAAGACCATTTTACCCAGATGCGAGTAGCCCATGACAAGACCAGACACAACAGCGCTGTGGTATAGCGCTTTGATGAGCATCTTTCCGTCCGCAGAAACCATCGTGATGCCATACAAAATGGGTCTATGGGTCTCTTTAATTGCTTGACAGGGGTGGCATGGTTAAGGACTGACTATATAGAATATGACCGTTTGTTTCAAATGTAGTGGAATCATACATCTGACTGAATATCTATATAAAGTATATCTGACCCTGTTCTTCTTAGAGTATAATTATACAGAGCATCGAGTTGCCATCTCCGCCATTCATATATCAGACTTTGTATATAAATTTGATGAAAACAAGGCATAGCTTGCTGTAGTCAGATGTCTGAATATGGAAATTATGACAGAATTAAGAAACACTATATGCTTCCGACTATACCGATACCAGGGGAGTAGTAGTAAGGGAGTCAAAATGATACCACTTACCGTGATATCATTTATAATCCTTTATAATACCCCCACCACCCCCGAAAAATCAAAAAATTGGTTAACGAGGAAATTGTCTCCCGACAGCAAATTTATGAATTTTGGAGAAAATAATTTTGAAAAGAGGGAGTCAAAATGAGTCCCAATTATATTGGTAATTGACTTTTGAAAAAAGATATTGGTGTCATAAATACATCATGTTTTTTTCACGTCCAATTGAACAGATACATTTCATAGGTTATAAAATATTATTAGAGAAAATGGATAATACAATACAATTGGAATTGAAAGTTTTTAATGCCTGTGTTGAAGAAGTTTATGAAGAATACGGGGGTTATAGTCCTATATATAAATTCTATAAAATGAGAAAACTAGGCGATATCGAATACATGAAATATCAGCGTAATTTATTACGCTCCGATAAAAACGTTGCATTTACAATATTATACCGGCAATTATGTCAACTATACAAGAGGCAAATACAAACATTAAGACGGATAATGCGTATCGGATATGAAACTAAGGTGTATTATATACAATTGTTAAAACCCAACGATTCGTTTACGAATGTACATTTCTACGATATCGCTTATAAAGATACGTATATTATTGAACAGAACTAATTAATTTATGTTGTAATCACAACACCAAGCAGACGACAATGTTCCAATAACACGCGTTATGAAAATACGAATTAGGTGTCCCACCTTACACGTATATTAAGTGTCCATTTATAGAGAGGTTTACATCTTCCGGGATGGAAACTAAACACACTGTAAATATATACTACACACACGGTTATTTATAGCGCCGAGTGTATTTCTCCTTATCGATGGTATGTAAACGGGCTATCGATTTGCACAGGTGGGGTGTGTACACAGTTTATAAACACTTAGTGAGGTTATATTAGTTCACAATTTGAATTTCCGGGATGGTTCGTTATTTAATTCGTAAATTTTTTTATAACTTAAAGCTGAATACCCCCTATTATATAGAAAACATATTAATATTATTATATTTATTAATTAATAATAAATAACAATTTTTTTTATTTCCACCAGCAAAGTTAGGTTTATATGAGAAATAAACACAGTTCATTTTCGGGACGCCGGCACACTAATATCTCAACAGTGAGATAGGTTTCGCCACATGTATTCCACTCTGGCCGCTTTACACATTATAGCGAATGGAGGTAATGAAGGGGAGAGGTCCGCGGTATCGGTCCAATGATGGGGGTGGAGGAGATGTGAGTGTAACACACCTCGCTAAGCCGAAAAAAAGAGAAAAGAGAGATTTAAGCGAAGGGCTTAGCGAGGTGGACCCAGAAGGGTTTTGTTGGCGCGGGTTCGAGCCTCGGTGGGACCTAAAACTTTTTTTCTTTTTTTTTCTTTTTAAATTGTTAATAATTTTCCTAAAATTAATTAATAAATTGTTTACTGCACCAATTATAATTAATTTTATAATTAATTATATAATTAATTTAAAGAAAATTATAAAATTAATTATTTAATAAAAATATTAATTTCCTCCGACTTTGTCTCCAAGTTTTACCCAAAATTTATCCCAATCAGTACACTCAAGCTTGGACATGGTGGCGTGTGCTTTGATTCTAATATCATTTTTTAATTTTTCATATCTCCCCATTTCCCCATTTCTTCCACCACGGATTCAAACTCTAAATTTGATATTTTCTTATCGGCCAACGCTTTGGACACTATAACGTCGATGCTATTTTTCTTAGACCTGGCGAGAACGGATATTCTATCATGTTTTCTACATTTTTTCTCGAGTTTTCCACCCTAATTACCATACAAAGTATTCCAGATAAAACGGTAATTCCACTCAAAACCCCTGCAAGTGGAACCGTTACAATTACAGATAAACTTGCCAGAACCGTACTAGATGCTTCAGCTATATAAGCCGCACGCTTATATTTTTTAGCGTGTCTTTTTCTATTTCTATATTCTCTAACTAAAATATCCTGCATAGCGACGATATTATTTAACCTAAAATCTGAACTTCTTTCGTTAATTGGACACAGTGTTGATGGAGTTGTATTGACAATTAGAAGCGGTGATTCGTTCATGATTTTCAATATATTAGTATTTACAAATTAAGTTCAATTAGTAATGAGACAATAGTGGAAGAACTCGCTGGGTCAGCGATTTTCGTAACAAAGTTAATAAAACTACCTTCGGAAAGTCTAATTAGATCATCACCGGCGAACAAAACCACCGACAAACTATCTCCAGCGGGTTTAGTGACTCCAATTGCCCGTTCTTCCCCATCTACTACAAGATTTATCGTGACCGCGCCCACAGGTTTACCATTAACATTAACCGAGCAGACCGCCATTCTGAGAAGTGTACCTGGAGCTGTCATGGTGTATCCCCACATTTATTACTCGCTTTGGCACCGAACGAATATTCAGGGAGCCCCTCAACCAATGAGCCCAGCTTCTCAGCCCAAACTGTTATCACACGTGTTTGCGTTTTCATTGTTTTTAACAATCCGGCAAGCCCCCGATAGAGGTATGGGCCTCAGCACGAACCTTTTTCAGCGGTCTCCTCAAGCGCTTTGGTCGCGGCTCTACGAGCATGTTTCAGTTTATCAGAAACTTCAGTTATTTTACCGTCTAGTTCGGTAAGTGCCGCTTCTCTGCTGAGAGAGTCCTCTAAGCGCAACGCATCATAAGCCTCCGTAATGGTCGCCTGGTGGCGTTCTAGGGCTTTTTCAACACCCGACCGGGTCTCTTTTCGAAATTCGGTTATTTTTCCATCTAGTTCGGCAACCGCCGCTTCTCTAATGAGAGAGTCCTCTGAGCGCAACATTCGCCTCATAAGCCTTCGCAAGGGCCGCCTTGTGGTCTTCTCGGACTTTATCAATACCCGTTCGGACCCCCTCAACCCCTAACCGCGCCTCCTTTCGAAATTCGGTTATTTTTTCGTATAGGTCAGTAAGTGCCGCTTCTCTGTTGAGAGAGTCCTCTGAGCGTAAAACCCCATAAGCCTCCGCAATGGCCTCCTTGTGGTCTTCTCGGACCCCCTCAACCCCCGACACCTGGTCTCTTTCAGAAATTCGGCTATTTTCCCGTCTAGTTCAGTAAGTGTCGCTTCTTTGCTGAGAGAGTCCTCCAAGCGCAACACATCATAAGCCTCCGCAATGGCCTCCGCAAGGTTCACATGGTGGTCTTCTCGGACTTTATCAATACCCGACCGGGTCTCTTTTCGAAATTTGGTTATTTTTTTGTCTAGTTCAGTAAGTGCCGCTTCTCTGATGAGAGAGTCCTCTGAGCGCAACACCTCATAAGCCTTCGCAAGGGCCGCCTGGTGGTCTTCTCGGGCTTTCTCAATACCCGACCTGGCCTCTTTTCGAAATTTGGTTATTTGTTTTCCTAGTTCGGTAAGTGCCGCTTCTCTCTGATGAGAGTCCTCTGAGCGCAGCGCATCATAAGCCTCCGTAAGGTCCGCCTGGCCGTCTTCTCGGACTCCCTCAATACCCAACCGGGTCTCTTTTCGAAATTTGGTTATTATTTCACCTAGTTCGTTTAGTTCCGTATGCGTTTCTTCACGACTTTGTGTATTCGCAACCATGGCATATTCTCTAAGTTGTGATAGTAGACTCTTGTGAATCTCGTCCGTGGCCACCGATATAGTTATATTGATCAAGGCCTTTGTTTTTTGGGTAGTTAAAAAGTCGCCCTCTGTCGGGATGAATCCCCCTTCTTCTGCCGGTTCCAAATTCTTTGAATTTGTCACCCAATCGGAAGAACTACCTGGTCCGTATATACTCATTTCAATAATGTTGATAATATATATATATAAAATTTACGAACATGCGTTTAATTCTAAATAATTTTCTTAAAATTAATTAATTTGACATTTCTAGGACGACCGAAATCGGGTAATCGTTCTTCAACTCTCGCCCTTTATCATCAAGAATAGAAATCTTCAACTCGTGGATGTGTCCCGATTCCAAAACTTTCATCTCGGGGTGTGGGAAGTCTAAGGTCATAGTCTCCCCAAAGAAACAGTCGCTGGCGGGCACGGTTTTCAGTAATGTGCTGGGAGTGCCGTCTACCGTGTTGTACGATGTGTTCACCCGATCCAGGTGCACCCCGAGAGTTTTCGTGACGGCGAAGTTTACTGGGGTCGTGCCTTCGTGCTTGCCCGGATCAAACACTCCAGTATTGTTGACAGGGCGGGATGATATTTTAAAGCCTAACAGTGAGCCCAACCCCGGTGAGATCCTTATAGTCTTCTTAACGGACACTGTCGCAAGCCCCGTGGCTTTTGAGACTGTGAGAGTAGCCATATCACCAAGATTCGACGCGACAAAGCTTGGAGTGCCCCGAAACTCCAAAGGCCATGAGGTACAAAGAAAGTTCCTCCGTCGATATCTCCAGTATGGTCAAGGAAAAACCCTAACGTTTCGATGTTTTGCCAGCCTACCGTGAAGGTGATTGATCTAAGGCCTACCCGGCGTTGTCCGCAGCAGTTGTCTATTAATTTTTGAAGTTCACAACTCCCTTTTTGAACATTAGTGATAGTAGCAAACATAATAATATCTTTCAATGGATACCAAAGCATTTAGCTTTAATTCTAATGCAAAGTACGCGGTCGGAGGTGTATACACTCAAAAGAACACCATTGGTGGGCTTGTGCACCCCCAAATAAGAGTCAGTTTGGGCCTGGGTTTCGACACCAATTTCCCTAACATGTTTGAACAATATAGGCTGCCCAAGATTACTACACAGGATGTCACAACAAACTGGAACAACAACCATATGCAGTTCTGGCAGAACCAACTAAATTTTACCGTGTGGTGTGCCACAACCGGGTGTGGCGTATCTTTCAGAGACCACATAAAAGCCAGTAACAGCATGCTGAGCAGTAGCTTCTACAACTTTCATGTGTATTATACTATTAGGAGGATTATCAAAGAACTAGGTATTCCACTACCTCAAGACGATGGCTGGAACCCCATTTCCAACACAAGACTGTGTAACGATTTTAACGTTTCCAAAGATTCGGATTGGAGACAAAAAGTATACCCGAACAGCAACAGCCTGGGCACCGTTCATCTTAGGGGTTTAGAGCACGGGACATACTATGCCAGAACGAAACCTGCTTTTACAGGGTTGGCGGTCGGGGGTTATACTCCGAGTTACCCAACACCACCACCATTCAGAAACACGGTAAATGGACGGACAACAATTGTAATACCTCCAACATGACATTCGGGGCTGAAGTGGCTAGAGGGCACACGTGTGATTCCAAATACTGTACATGGTTATCACCATCAAAGGCTCACGTACAATATATTTTACAAGACAGAAACGTGCAGAAGGGTATAGAAACCTTTATATTGGACGACGGTCTAGGGTTTACGCAGGCCGGTGTTACCCGCATCAACGACTCCATTCGCCCGTACGTCTGGGCCATCCTCGGCGCACAGAAGCAAACTCACAGTTCTATAATAGGAGTCGGAACGGCGTTTGACGCACAAAAACAGTTCTTGGCACTTGTAGAGGACGCCATCTCAGCTAGGGTGGACCTGGAGAAGGCGATCCAGAATTATCAAGACGTTTTGCAGAATGCCAGCACTCCAGTAGACTATGTATTTGGAATAGGTCTTTATATGGCGCCGAGCAATATGATACTACGAGACGACCCGGTTGACGGTTACAATAATCAGATCGTAATCGCCACCGCCAATCAAAAAATCGGCCACAACGGTAACGTGAACACGGATATCATCAAGCGCACCCCCAACATGATCGGGAGCGGAGGTGAAAATTCAAATAAATTTGAAAAAGATTTCATAAAACCCCCAAAACACAAAATGGATACACCTCCCTCAACACAATCGGGATTGAAGTTGAACCTAGTACCCCCAATTCGTAAATTGGATGCACCATCGAGTCCCCCTAATCTAATCATCAACAATGTTGAAATTGGAACAGGAGCGGAAACACCAATCGAGATTGGAAGCACAACACACGAGGAGGAGAAATTAGCGCTCGTCGTTGCCCTCGTGGCGATCGGACTATTTACGCTCTGGTTTTAGGAACTCTCTGGCGAAGAATAGTAGGAGACCGGCGATTGCCACTATTAGATCCCAAGTATTTTTAGCTAGCCATCCGGCCGTTTTTGATAATATAGATAGCAAGTAAGAAACGATACTTCCGATCAGTCCAGGTAGTGCGGCAGCCGCCTTTTCAGCTAATTTAGCCAGGAGACTGGCAAGGGCTTTTAATTGTTTTTTTACCCACTCCTTGGCTCCACCGGATGGCGCGGGTGGTGGTGGTGTGGGTGCTGGCGCGGGTGGTGGCGCCGCACCAACAGTGAAAGCTTAGAACTATGGTCGATATAGTCATACCGATAGCCGCGAGGATGCTTGCTATCGTGATGCCCTGTTCTCTTAACAGAGTGCGAAGACGCTCACCGAGTGTCGTCTCCGAGTGCAGGACCCTCGAGATTGTTTCGCGGATCCGACTTATTTGGGTGCGGAGAGCTCACGGTTAGTGGAGGCAGCCTCCAAAACGAGCTGCTCTTTCATCCCGCAACGACCGCAGGCGTTCGGTGATCCGCTAGGTAGATTCTCTATCGCTACGGGCTTCCTCCAGTTTTCTTTCTTCTAGCGCGATATGTTCATCCAGCGACGAGAGTTTGGAGAGGTTAAGGACCAGTTCGCCCCGGACCGTTTGCATAACCTTATCGAGTCCACGGAGTTCGCGAAGAGTTAACGGTGGGTCATTCATTGTCCTGAGTATTTCATCTATCTCGCTTTCGTTGAGCTCCATCGTGTTAATAGCGTCGGTGGCTACTCGAGGGAGTTCGTTGAGCTCGACAGTTTCTATATCTGCGGCCGTTTTCGCCATCGTTTCGTCGGTAGACTGTAGGGCCTCTACAGCGCGGGTCGGCATACTTGGTTTACCACGCGTCCAATCTGTAAATCCTAGTTCGTTCTTTATGAGTTGGCCACCGCCCCGGTTTCCGGCAATGGTGCTCAATGCTAGGGGTTCTCCGCTCTTCATGTTGACGATTGGGATCTTTCATGATTTTAGTCGCAACCTACCGTTCAGATCAACTTCGAACTTGGAGTAGTCGCGACCGACAGATGGGACCAGACCTTTTTCTGCCAAACTGTTGTAGTAATCGTCTACAGCTCCCTCGAGTAATTCCCGACTTAGACCAACGCTACTGGTAGCGCCACCTAATTCCCCCAATTGCGATTGGATTGGAGGTGGATTCCCTATCGCGTCTATGAAGGGCGTTTCGTCTTGGCAGAGGTCATGATCGAGGTAATCGTCTCGGTCGCTCGTAGTGAGATCGTATTCGTCCATGTTAATATCGTAATCAGCCATCTTTATAATTTTCTTAAAATTAATTATGTATTAAAGACAAAAGCATACGGGTTTAATATAGTTTCACTAAATTATGTCTTCGAGTCAATACGGTCGCAAACTCAATCCATACCGCAGACTGCGTGAGCCCCTCGGGGCAAAAGGCGTGAGACAGAGTGTCATTATTACGAACAACCCATCGACGATCGACCAGAACCAGCAGCTCTTGGTCCGCTTCCCCAACCTCGGAGCTAACGACGTTATTGTGCCGGGGACTGACTGTTCGCCTCGCTTTCACTATTTCGCTGACGTCGACGGACGAGGACCGAACCGTCGTTCAGAACCTGGGTCGCGCCATCGTCAAGAAGACCATGATAAAGATTTCTGGTAATGAGGTGATGTCGATCGACGACAGCGACGTCTACCATTGTTATCAGGACCTGTGGAAGACGGCGCAAGAGCGCGAAAACGCTGTCTATCAGGGTATTGACACCAGCAAAAATAAGAACGTAACCAAACTTAGAATCGGGGCTGGTAACATGGTAGATAACAACGCGAGCGACAACGCGGTCGCGGGCGCTTACGGCAACCGCTTCTACATCCCGCTCGACTTTGAGTTGCTGGAGAGTCACATGCCCTACTATCAGAGTGCTTTGGCTGACCGCCTCGAATACGAACTAACGTTCAACGACTACGGCCGAGTTCTCATAGCCACCGACATGTTATCGACGTATACGATCGATAATTTTTCGCTGGAGTACGACATGGTCACGATGCCCGAACTCGCGCGATTGATCAGAACCCAGTACGCCGGGCGCGTTGCCATACTTTACGACCGAGTTCTTCGCCATCGCAAGATGACGAAAGACAAAGGCGACACATTGTGGAATATTAATGTCAACGTACCCGCCCGCTCGATGAAAGGTATACTGATGTTGTTCGAGGATGCTCGGTTCGCGTTCGGTGCTAGAAAAACCGACAAATTCTATAACCCCATCAAAATCACGAAGGTAGAGGTGACGATCGAGGGAGTCCCCAATCAACTCTACAGCGCGTGTCTTCGCGCGCACCAGCAGTGGGACGAAGTTAGAAAGCAGTTTTCTGCCGGCTCTAAGCGCTCTCCGGAGGTTGCCGCGGTTGCCAAAGACCTGCAGCTCTCGGCCGTCTCCCTCGCGGAGTTCCTGAATACCAATACGCGTTATGGCTAGACATGCGAGCCAGCGACGACGATCAAATACACGGCAGCGGATGCCAAGTTGAGAACGCTAGTGAGGGTGTGACGATCCAGATAACCAAAGAGGCGGATGGAGCTGGCACATTGAACGTGTACTTATATATAATTACAGACGCACAACTCAACATCGAAGATGGTCGATACGTCTCAGCACTCTACTAAATCTAACGATTTATTAATAAAAAAAACCATCTAACGATTTATTAATTAATAATTTTGAAAAAAATAAGAAAAATGAGCAATCAATACCAATTCACGATTGGAGATGCTCACTCTGCCATAATATGTGGGCAGACAGGATGTGGTAAAACGGTTTTCATCCTCGACTTGCTCGAGGAGTCCTACCGCGATGCCTTTCGTCACATTGTGATCTGTGTCCCACTGTGCGGCACAACGATACTTATCAGCGGCGCCCGTGGATATGGACCGACCCTGAGGTATACGTTATTGATCCTGGTGATATGCTTCACGATTGGTTGCGTGGTTTATACCAAAGATACCAGGGTGAGCCCACCCTATACGTGATTGACGATTGCTCGGCCAAGGCGGCGATGACCAAAAAGAAGGACATGCTCTCCGAGCTCGCATTTTCTGGCCACCATGCTAGACAAAGCGTTTGGATATCCATCCACTCAAAAGAACAACGCCGTCCTCAAGGATCTGCGCGAGCAAACGAAATGGGTCGCCCTCTTTCACTGCAAAGGACCGAGACTCATTCGATGACTGCCTTCGAGAGAATGACGTTATCCCAACGCGCGAGGAGCGCCTGGAGGTTCGACAGATGCTTTCGGAAACTAAGCACGCCAAGCTTCTGCTAAAGACTGATCAACCAACTGCTTATAAAGTTATCAATTAATTAATTTTAAGAAAATTGCAAAGTAATAAGCTATTGCAATGCTTAACAATGCTTAGAAAGTGCTGAACAATGCTTAGCAATTGCTTAACAATGCTCAGCAATTGCTGAACAATGCTGAACAAATACTTAACAAATGTTGAACAAATGCTGAACAATGGTTAACAATGTTAACAATTTGGTGCTCCGCTGCGAGCTTTATTGCGAGCATAATGGTGATCATAAGTATCGGGTGGTGCGCTTGGCAATATGTTAAAGTGATGAGACTTGTTAGAATATTTAAATTAATTTTAAGAAAATTAGCAATAATGAACTGCGACGAAATTCTCGATCAGCTAATGGAAGAAACTTCAACTCCGACTGCCAACATCCTGAAAGATAATGAAACATCAACTCAGACAGAGCAATCGGGATCAACGGCAGTTGGTATTGGGTTGAGTGCAACGACTCCGAATGAAAATGAAAATGCGGCGCGACGAGAGCGGCTAGCTGCGCTGGTTGCTGGGGGACAATCGGAGCATTATCTCGGTAGGCGTCTCTCAGTTTTTCAGGTGGATAAGATGTCAGATGCGGAGATCGATAAAATGTATGCGCGATACGAATCCAAATTGGGAGCAGAGATGACAAAAACTCTTGGATCGGCGGCTATTCATTTGTACGCTACCGCCGTTAGTATACTTCTCCCTATACCAAACACCGCGGGATTGATTGGCGATCTAGAGACTGACCCTTTTATAGGACACACTCTTAGAACAGCCTGCTGCTCAATTTATCACAAGTTTGGAATGTACTTAGCTCCGCTGACAACCGCGTTGACCACGGGTAAACACTGTCAATTTGGACATATATGCCCACGAACTATAAGCCCTAATATTAATATCATAAATGATGACACAAGACACACCTGCGAGAGTGACTGAGTTGAACCCGATTGCTCCAACACAATCGAACCCGAGTGTTACTCCGCCACTGGATGACATACCGCATATAAAAAATCCCAAAAGACAGGCAGCTGGGCGGGCGGCAGCTGCCACCCGAAAAAAGTTAAACAAGATAAAATACTCGCCGAGCTTCGAGAGGCTAAACAGTCGTTGCAATCGGGGACGGAGACAGAGACAGCAAAACATCTGAAGACAGAGCAATCGGGTTCAACAGTGTTGAGTACAACAACACCCCCTATTCACGAATTAGAAGCACACTCAACAACCAATCTAGGCTGGACGAATCCGATTGAACCCCAATTCACGAATTGGAGTTGGGTTGTTGGTGGTGGTCTGGCAGTTGTTGGTGCTCTGTGCGTGTGGAAATACCCCCTATTTCACCAATCCTTATCGAGAAAACAACCCCCATCAATTCATCCAAAAACAGTTACGAAACACCAATCGCGATTGGATGCGCCCCATTTAAACATTGATCGCGATCCCTTTTATATGCAATAATTATAATTATCAACAATGGCTGAACAAGATGGTAAAATGATAGTGAATGCGCTTTATCACGCTGTGGTGATATCGGGTTTCAGTATCGGGTATGCTCGACTATCAAAGATGGCCCTAGGAGGGTCCGCTCCCAAATTGGACTTTACTGTGAGAGACATAGGGCTCGCGACCTTAGATGTAGCGGCCGCAGTTTGGACCCAAGATTATCTAATTAAAGCTGGAATTCTACCCGTTAATATATGGAAATAAATGGCTTCAATCGGAATAATGATAGGTGGTGCGCTTGTAAACGCATTGGCGTTTAGCAACTTTTTATTCTCTAAAATGAGAAGCTCGAACGTGGATGAGGAGCGCAAGCGTCACGATTTAGCTGTAGAACAACTCAATAGCGCAAAGGAAGCGTGGTCGAAAAAACGAACAGCCATCTGGACTGGGTCAACGAAGAGCTTCGCCGCGAGAATCACGCCGCACAAACTTTCCAGAACGTTGAAGAAGCCAACCGCGAGTACGCGCTGGCATATCCACAGAAAAGTCTAGATCCAATGGATCGCGAGCCCCAGCTTTCAGATTTCTATGTACCGTCAGAGCCCCAAAAAGACCGCAAGATCGCGTTCATCGTCGTGGGAATGGGTGTGGTGGGTATCGTCACCTACTATATCCAATCGAGATTTTAAATTAATTAATTATTAAAAAATATATAATATATATATATAGAACGATGTTAGTTGACGATCTTTATTTTGCTATGATCGATGTAGGCTACACTGCCCTTAAGCATCGTTTACCCGGTGCAAAGAGTATGATTCATCTGGCCCGAGATTCTCTCGAGACGTGGCGCGAGGATAAAAAAGCGGCCACCCTTTTCGCAAAGCGCATGTTATATTCCTCCACCAATCCTGGTGGATTGGATGAATTAGATTCCTCCGAGTTCCTTCAGAACTTAACCTCCAAATGTGATTGTACTTCCAACAAAGGTTTATTATTAACGACGCAGTTACCGGACGAACTGGTGAGGGCATGTTGGAGATTGTCCAATATATTAGAATACTTCGCATACGATGAACACGCGCAAACTTGATACCAAACTATCGGTTCGCCTAGCACGCAAGCTGGCAAACACATACTACAGCCCCCGCGGCTATTGGAAGGGACTCGCTGCCATCAAGAACCTCGCGGCGGCGACCAAGGTTTCAGAAAACGCTGTCAAGGAATGGCTCAAGAAGCAGGCCATCTGCAAAGATCTATTTACCCGCGCCTCACAATATTCCGCGCTCGAAATTCGACGTGCCGGTCCCGAACCAAGTTCACCAAGCGGATCTCCTGTTTCTACCTCACGATCGCGTCGGTCGCAAAACGTACAAGTACGCACTGACAATCGTTGACGTAGCGAGTCGTTATAAGGGGGCTGAGCCGTTGGCCACTAAAGAGTCTAAGGAGATGGCCAAGGCCCTTTCCCGAATATATAAGAGGAGTCCTCTCAAATGGCCGAATCTTCTCCAGGTCGATCCCGGGCGAGAGTTCATGGGCGTGGTCTCTCATCTATTGTCTAAGCACAACGTTTCTGTCAGACGCGGCCGCGTCAACATCCACCGGGACCAGGGGATCGTGGAGCGCTTCAATCGAACCCTGGCCGAGAGACTGTTCGGACACCAATACGCCAAAGAACTTGTAGACCCTTATTCACGATCGACCGAGTGGGTGGCCAGACTGCCCTCCGTGGTCTCCGTACTGAACGGAGAGGTGACCAGATTGATAGGTAAGAAGCCTGTAGATGCTATCAAGTTTAAAAGGGTGACGAGCAAGCCCTCTGCCGTCTCGCGCGGGCGACCCGTTGGTTTAAAGGAGCAACGGCTTCCATCAGATATTGACGTCCGGTACCTCTATCAACCGGGAGAGCTCGAAGGTGGCAGCCGCCGCGCGACTGATCCCGTGTGGTCTCTCAATGTATATCATCTAGATCGATCTATTACCAAGCCTGCTGAGCCCGTGCTCTACTATTTGGATGATGGGCCATCTCGAGGGTTTGTTCGCGAAGAACTTCTATGGTGCCTTCTGACACCCAGCTACCCCCGATCGTCAGAGTCTTTAGAGAGGTTCTGTATGTATTCCGTCTGGTAACACGCGTCTTTTATCGTAGTATGCCGAGAGTCCTAATTTTTGTTGACAGTACGTTTTCATAACGCCGTCTTTATTTTAAATCCTCTATTTTGTGCTACATCTATAATGTGCTTTCCATCTTCTGTAGTTTCACTTAGTACTCGTTTATATCTATCCCAATTTAAATTGTTAGTTCTCTTGGACATTCCTTTCGCAGAGTTTTTTATTAATTTTAATTTGTTCCAAATTATCTTTAGTGAATTAAATTTAAAACGCTATCGCCCTATCTCCGCTAAATTCCATTTTGAAAAGTCCGGGCTCTCTTTCGCTCCATTTATCCCAAGCCAACCATTTATTTTTTTATTTTTCAAACTCGTCTAGTAAGTTAGGTCTAATCAATTCATCTATCGTTTGTCCACTAACTCCTATATACATACTATCAGTATCCATCTGTATTAATTCAAAGTCTTCTCTCTTTTTACATATTTGTCTAGAAATTCGTAGTAAAATTCCAACATTCTCAATTTAGCTAGTTGATAAACCGCTATTCCACAATGGAATGGTCTCTCTTTACCGCACACACCTGGGTTTTCTTGAAGATATTTCGTACGCATCTCCTATCTCTTCCAAATCGTCAAAGAATGCAGATCTTAATTCTTTGTCAACACAGGTTTCGTTTTGTGTATATGTCGTATTTAAATGTCTCTCCGTTGCCTCTATCATTTTTCCACAACACGAGTTTCCTAATAATTTCATTATGTCGGCTACTGGTTTCTTATTTGGTTCTACATCACCTGTTCGTCTTGCGACTGTAACTTCTTTTGCGAACCATTCGAATGGTTTTCCGCTAATATAATCTATTTAACACGATGAACTCCAGTTATTTCTAGGCCGTGTTTTAAATACCATTTCAACAGTGGCGCGTACAGCAATACTTTAGTGGCGGTCATAGATCCCACCAATTTTTTTCCATCTCCTCTTGTTCGGCCAGTATCTTTTAAATATTTTAACATGTGTGTGGGAACTTCATCAACCTCTACTTCTCTGTTTATAAATATTGGGGACATTTCAGAAAACTTATCTTTTAAGTTGTGTGGAACTTCTATATCCACCTCCGCAAACCCAAACCAGTCTCCAGATAAAACTCTTTTACAAAACTTTTTAATAAATTTAGGGTTATGTGGGGTATCTATATGGTGTATAGTTTCTCTCCCACACGGCATCTCTTTATTAACGTAGATAAATATAACGCGTTTTGCATCGTACCCCAAAACAGCCTTGCAAGGTTTGGAACCCAATCTAATATTTGAAACACCAGCTTCTGCATATCGTGTAAATACTATTGATGGACCGCCAACTAGAGCGTCCTTCATCATTTCGTATGTTTCTTCTTTTGGTGCATATAGAGCATCCTCCGGTATAATCGTCTTGGAAGATTTTTGTTCTTTAATGGTTCCTCTCAATAAATATTGTATAGCTACTCCAGGTAGTGTTACCGCATCTTTGAAAATATCCACACCTCTGTGTTTATAAAATTCACACATTTTTTCCACCGCTTCTAGGAACGGTGCTACATCTAAATCGTTATAATATTTCAACCAATCTCTGAAAGTTTTCATATTATTTTCTTCGAAAATTCTACGACATTTACTTAATTCTGTTTCATGGATTAACATTTTCCCAGATAGTTTGGAATACCAATTCTCTATATCCGGTAGTCCTGGGTAATCCAGTTTGTCTGGAGAATCGAACCACTCATAAGGAAAGAAAGATTTCTGTCCTTTGCATTCGTAGGCTTTTATCCAACTATCGTAACTTACACCGGGTCCTAGATAAAGTATTACATCAAGAAATGTAAACTCTGGAGTAAACAGAAATATTGTTGCGTTTGCACGTTTTCCGACCATTACTGTCTTTGTTGTTGATGCCAGTTCACCTACTAGGTATTTCTTTATTAAGTTTATATCGTACTTACTGCTGTTAAAACCTATAACCGGTACTTGCTCTATCCACTGTTCGATCTTGGCGATTTGGTTTTTACGTAAATGTTCTGTATTAAACCCATATCTTGACCACACTTCTTCTCTTATAGCTTTTCCCTGACTTTCAAATCTTCTACGAATTTTTCTATAAGTTTTGCGGGATCTTTATCACAAAAATGAGTTACTGTTCCTGAGAAATTATCTCCTATACTAATGCTTACCGGAACGTGCTCGGCTTCGTACTCTAGATTATTACCGAGAGTTTCAAATTCTGGGTTGAGATATGCCTCAAAATCGTATACTATCTGATATGGATAAAGAGTAGTGTCGCAACCGATCTTTATGTCTTTACCCGTTCTTTGAAATTCGCATTCCCACATAACTACTAGGTTGAATTCTTTGCTTCTTCTAATAAATGTATCTCTTCTCATAGTGGATGCGCGTTCTTCTTTTCTATGCTTTGCATGAATCTCACACCCGTGCCAGTAACAGCCTTGATATTGATATACGGTATTAGTTTCTGTACAGTATCCATCTACTGGAGCTCCTAAAACCCATCTTTCACCCCCGTGTCCACACTGTTCGTGGTGAATGTGAATTCCCTCCTGCTTTTCCACAGAGTACATCCAATCGATCGCCCCATAACTGTTAGAACATTTTGGGTAGAACGCTTTCTCGAACGACGAACGCGGGCGCTCTAAATAATTACCATCACATACTACTTTTGTCTCACCTTTCATACATTTTGGTCCGTGTCTCTTCATATTACTCGCTTTCGTGAATTTCTGCTTGCAATTATCGCAGGCGTAAATTTTAGATAGGTTTTTAAGGTTTTTTATCAGAAATGCGTGATTATTAAACAGTCCTATTGTCATTGGTTTATTACCTATTGCCTTATAGTGCGCTGGTACCTTTTTCAACCACCATACATTACATTCGGTGGGTTGATATACTTCTATACCGATTTTAAAAAACTCTTCAACCTTTTTCAGATCTGAAAAAGGATTGGTGAAACCACATTACTACCGAAATATTGCTTACTAAGTTTTTTCGCCTTTTCTGTACATATGTCAGGTCTTTTATCTGTCATATGCATAGCTAGACACCTGAACAGACACAGGTCGTCATTATACTTATCTAAAGAATACATACCTTTTTTTTATTCTTCAGCCATTCTGGAAGTTCTCCTCCTGCCGCTTCTTTGGATTGTAGTCCCAAATCTATTCCCCTACTGCCCTGTATTAGCTTTACGAAAACCTCTACCCATCTTACAAACTTCCACTTTGTATTTGGTCTGTCTATTTTTTCGGACATTATTCGTGTTTGCTCCTTATCTGACAGCCATTTTTTAACTGTTTTCATTGATGATAGTGGTTCGCTACCACCGAGATTTTTGTGCATTATTATAGTTACAGGTTTTCCATTTTTAGTTTCCTCCATATGTTCTAGCTTGCAAGAATATGAATATCTCAAATAAAAATTTGTTGTTAGATACTGAGCGAGTTTATCGGACATGCGTTCAGACTCGTTAATGTCAATGTTTTTACGAAAGGAAAATGTAACTACCCGTCTTCCCTTTTCTACCTTTTCCAATGTTTCATCGTGATCCCTAAATATTTCTTCACCTTTTTCCACTATCGCGCGAACGAGAGAAGATTTTACCCAAGCTCTCTTTTTTGGTGCTATAACGCTAGCCCTTAGCTCCGCAATACTTTCTTTTTGAATTCTGTTACCAACTTCCTCTGCTAGTGAGAGGTCTTTAAATGCCCCTCTTTTATAGGCGCGGGTAAGCCGCTTCATAAACGCCTCATTCTTTGTGGCATTATCAGCTTTGTCAACCCCCTAACTCTCAACCGTGTACTATAAGTAATCCCTAGAGATTCGGCTTCTCTTCTCAAACTTTCTATTTCTGCTCTAGTTTCTGGCGTTATCATATTTTCTGTATATACTTTTGTATATATACTTTTGTATAACCTATACAATTTATCTGTTCAATTGGACGTGAAAAATTTACATCATGTTTTTTTCACGTCCAATTGAACAGATAAATTTCATAGGTTATATACATATATAATGGAGTGTGTGACTTGTTGTAAGACGTTTACGTGTAAAGACTATCTACGAAGGCATCTAGCGAGACGTAGAAAGTTTCCTTGTGCCCCCCGCACAATTTCAATGCCCCAGATGCCCTTGTAAATTCGTTAGTGCCCAAACTCTTTGTAGACATAAGCAACTACGCTGCCCTGTGGCTAAAGGTGAACGTGGTAGAAACTAGAGCTGGTAGAATTAGTTGCTGATCTGCGAAATAAATTAGCTATATCGGAGGAGAAAAAATGGGGTGTTGGAATATAAACTATTGTACTTGCATTAATAATTTCAACTTTTTCAAAAGTCAATTACCAATATAATTGGGACTCATTTTGACTCCCTCTTTTCAAAATTATTTTCTCCAAAATTCATAAATTTGCTGTCGGGAGACAATTTCCTCGTTAACCAATTTTTTGATTTTTCGGGGGTGGTGGGGGTATTATAAAGGGTTATAAATGATATCACGGTAAGTGGTATCATTTTGACTCCCTTACTACAACTAGGGGCATTCAAAAGTGTAGACAAGAGAGTGTTCAAACTCTAACATTGTTCTGCATTGACGGATTTTTAAATCGCGCTTCACACCCATCTCGCTGGTTTGAAGGTCAATGCTACAGAGCGGGCTTTCGTGTGCCGACAGACCACATTTCTAGTTACATGTAATTCTGAATATATTTATCACGCGTAGTAGTGTCCGTCCATTCCAGCCGCTGACATTTTGAGCCACCACCATACTTGTCACAGGAGACTGAATTTATCTGTCTTAACACTAATTAAACCTATATTTTATTAATAAGAATATCTAGATCAGGATGGGTGCATGTTATGAGCATCCAGGCTAAAATGAATGTAGCATAGCATAGCTGAATGTGTGGTAAATGTTTATGTTATATAGGAATCAATGGACTGAACGTACTGAAACTCTTCGCAGAATGTGTTTGTGGATGACACATCGACTAATAAGACTGAAAAGGCGATCAAGCTAAAGTGTTAGAACTATGTTCCATGGTGTAATACCCGCGTCTTAAAACGTTCAACCCGCAAAATATGTGCTGCTATCGACATTAGCAAATTTGCATAAAAGCTGTAACATCTTAAATTTGGATGTTGGTTGAATAATTCTTCGCTAGCGCTCGAATAAAAATAAAATAAAATAAAAATTTGAAAACTGTTAAAATACTTTCAAATACAATGTGCATAAACAGACAAGCGGACGGAAGTACGATCAGAATGCATGTGTACAATATTAAGATATTAGCTGAAGGCGAAGAGAGAGTATAGGTGATTTGAGAAACTCTTACACACCCTTTAAAAGATATACAGACAGACGAACGGACGTACTATAAGTAGCGAGGGTAATTGTATGAATGTGAAATGATGTATAGTTATTTAGTAATGCATGTGTGCGATATGAAAATATTCGCTGAAGGCAAACAGAAATTAAAGGTGATTTGATAAACTGTTCAAATAAATAGACAGACAGACGGAATGACGTACGATCAGTAGCTAGGGTAATTGTATTATTGTGGGATGATGTATAGTTACGTTATAATGCATGTGTGCAATATGAAGATGTTAGCTGAAGGCATTATAGGTGCTGTGAGAAACTCTTACAAAACTTTCAAATAAATAAACAGATAGACGGACGTTCAGTAGCGACGGTAATTGTAAGAAGGTGGAATGATGTATAGTTACTTAGTAATGCATGTGACTGTGCGATCTGAAGATATTAGCTGAAGGCAAACAGAAATTATAAGATATTTGAGAATCTCTTACCCAGAATTTCAAATAAATAAACAGACAGACGGACGGACGTACGATCAGTAGCGAGGGTAATTGTATGAATGTGGAATGATGTATAGTTACTTAGTAATGTATGTGTGCGATATGAAAGTATTCGCTGAAGGCAAACATAAATTATACGTGATTTGAGAAACTCTAACAAAAACTTTAAAATAAATAAACAGACAGACGGACGTACGTACTGAAGGCAAACAGAAATCATACATAACGTGACTGTACTCGATGTTTTACAATTGTTCCCTGAACAATCAGTATTATCACAGCGATTATAAAATACCAGTGTCATGGGTTTTCAAGACCTGTCAAAATGTTGACAATAGTGAATCAAATTCTAAAACAGCGAATAAAAAGTTGATACAGACAATGATAGCCAGATATAAGCATAGTTATGTGAATACACATTTTTACACCTAAGTATAGCATATATTTGTGAATAATTATCACATTCTGAGATTACCAAAATCTGAGATCGTCACCTTCTGAGATTGTCAAACTCTGGAGGGCTAGTCATATCGGTGGCATGTAAATTGTATTTGAGTCATACTCAGAAATTACCTACGGTCATTACATCCGGTAATGTTTTATGCTAGAGGACGTCCAAGTATAACATGGTTTTCGTCGGAAAGAACGGACTCCTGTTTACGTTGCATGTAATATCCGTCAGCTTGTATTCCGTCGATGCAAAGCTCATTAATGCTTATGCTGAGGATACATGTAATATGTCATTTTGTGACCAGCATAGTTCCTGATTAGACGGCATGATCTAAATATTGTATTAGTATGTGCTTGGAAGTATATGTCGTGACCACCATTTGAACCGTCTCGTCGAGACGCTTCATGTGAGTGGTCACAACATATACTTTCATTGCGAATTAAGAAAAAATAAATATTTAAAATAGTTTATACCCGTAAAGGTGTATTCCGAATGTAATGTGTTAACTGATAGAAGGGGGATTTGGTACATAAATGTCTTCATTGCACGTCCAGCTCATGATATACATATAGGAACACTCAGCTACATTCTGAGAACAAATATGTTAATCCACAGTGGTTTAGTGAAACAATCTTGAGGACGTGTCATTATTAATGCCGAACGGCGAACACTGTGGATACTAATCCGACTGTGCGGGTTCTATGAACCTCTTTTTCTTCTGCAATGTTTCACTGTGATATATGCAATGCATAAACTATTTTAACATTATTACTTACAGTAATTACATACGAGTTCTCCCAAACACGGGTTTATTACTTTTATGGCCAGTACAGAAGTGCATCAGCCCGTGAATCTATGTAATCCGATCATGATTTACACTGTTCACGAATCGATCGCTGTGTGCTCAATTAATCATACTGTAGTCTCATGTTCAGGTGGCACAATGGGTCATACTATAGTTTGTATTTAGTCGGAAATCTGACGTGTTCAGAGCAAATGAGGAATTCCGCAATATGTGTAGCCAATCTACACAGTGATGATCACAAAAGCAATTTAGTGCCATAAACATGATTATGTTATGTTGACCAGGGTAAACCGTGATCAGATTGTGTGGGTGCACATGCCTACAGGTAAACGTCTCGGACCTGTGATATAAAAAAATACCCACATGAAAATCCATTGCCCCACCCACATGGTGTCGTACTGTACGTTACGGTTCATTATACAGTGGAACTTCTCTAAACCGGACAACATGGGGACGCCATTGTGATTACTTTAGACGAGATTCACTGTAATTTAGTTCAGTGTCGTGTCTGTTCACGGTTGAAAGTGACACAACATGTTCATGGAGTGCTTAATTACAGGGAAACCTCTCTAAAGCGGACACACAGGAAGGTCCCGGGTGTTCGGTTTAGAGAGGTTCCACTGTAGAACCGTAACGACGTACAGTACAGCAACATGCGGGTGGGGTAATATAAACAATCCTGTGTCACATGTCCGAGTTTTCTTTCGCCTGTGCAGCAGACTATCTTTGGGCGACACTGGTCGCAACATCGTAAAGTACCTTTTCTCAGCTCGGGACCGCATTTGTAGACAACAACAACACCTGTTGTTAATATGGCTACCCATCACAACACGTACTTTACAACAACGGTTTAGATGCACACTGATCATGTCCTTCACTCTTTATTTAATGAAGTGCAGTCACAATTGACTGAATTAGACTCTGTTTCTACCGTGTGATACATGTAGCATATACTTTATACCGACTAGTGAATACATTGGTCTGGTAATATCCATACAACCCATTTATACAAGTCAGTTATCAAGTCTATTTATGTCTTGCACATAATTTACCACTGTTGTAATCTGTCTGCCATCGTGCTAATTTACATCGTAATCATCATCCATCATATAAATAGTGCCACCCGATGACAAACCGGATCTTACGATGTTTTGACAAGTGTATATCCTGGGGGCAGTTTCACTCCAATCGACTAAACTGTTCGTATGTGCAAAATAATACTCTTGAAAACAATTATTGAACATAAATGTATTGAGCATATGTTCAATAAATGTAAATTCATTCATTGACATTTCCAGATGATCCTAAATTTGCACCTACGAACATTTTAGTCCGCTCAGGGACTATGCTGATTAGGGACTATGCTGGTAATGAGCATCGTCATGCCATCTGTTCAGGGACTGTGCTGGTCACGAGCATCGTCATGCCGTCTGATCAGGGACTATGCTGGTCACGAGCATCGTCATACCTTCAATCAGGGACTATGCTGATCACGAGCATCGTCTTGCCGTCTGTTCAGGGACTATGCTCGTCACGAGCATCGTCATGCCTTCTAATCAGGGACTATGCTGATCACGAGCATCGTCAAGCCGTCTGATCAGGGAGTATGCGGATCACGAGCATTGTCATGCCGTCTGATCAGGGACTATGCTGGTCACGATCCTAAATGATCCTAAATTTGCATGTACGAAAATGTTAGTCCGTTCATGGACAATGCTGATCACGAGCATCGTCATGCCGTCTGATCAGAGACTATGCTGGTCACAAGCATCGTTATGCCGTCTGATGGGGGACTATGCTGATCACGAGTATCGTCATGCCGTCTGATCAGGGACTATGCTGATCACGAGCATCGTCATGCCGTCTGATCAGGGACAATGCTGATCACGCGTATCGTCATGCCGTCTGATCAGGGACTATGCTGATCACGAGCATCGTCATGCCGCCTGATCAGGGACTATGCTGATCACGAGCATCGTTATGCCGTCTGATCAGGGACTGTGCTGATCACGTGGTTATGCCGTCTGATTTGGGACTATGCTGGTCACGAGTATCGTCATGCCGTCTGATAAGAGACTATGCTGGTCATGAGAATCGTCATGCCGTCTGCACTGGGACAATGCTGGTTACGAGCATCGTTATGCCGTCTGATCAGGGACTATGCTGATCACGATCATCGTCATGCCGTCTGATCAGAGACTATGCTGGTCACGAGAATCGTCATGTCGTCTGATCTGGGACAATGCTGGTTAAAAGCATCGTTATGCCGTCTGATCAGGGACTATGCTGGTCACGAGTATCGTCATGCCTGTTTTGTCTACTGGATGTGTCGATAATGAGCTATTAGTGTTGGTGCAGTTTATCTAAATGTAACATGTGTAGGACTACATTATGGTTATTTAATACATGCATATATCCGTAATCGCTAAAACTCAGTATCGTTCGCACATGTTACTTCGTTGGATAGTAATAGCGCATTTGTATGATCACGTTTCTGGTAATTTATAATAGCACAATGCACAAACTACTTGATATTGGATCGAATAAAATGGTGCGTTTTGTAATGGTGTGCCTATAAATTGGGGAAAATCAGTCTACGACACAGCTGTCCAGCTACTGTCTGTTCCACATCGTCTTGCTAAAACTGTTTAAATTTAAATAAAAAAATCCCTCCCGATTGGTTTTATTGTCGCGTCTGCTTTGGCAGAAGGCACGACCATAGTCGCCGCTTTTTGTCTTCAAGTCAATACGGGCGCAAACTCAATCCATACCGCAGACTACGAGAAAGCGATATATTTTATAACCCAAACATCTCCAAGATCGAGGTGACACTTGAGAGAGAGTCCCCAACCAGCTGTACAGCCAGGGCCTTCGCACACACCAGCAGTGGGACGAGACCTAAAAGCAGTTTGCTGCAGGTTCTAAGAGCGCCCCAGAGGCTGCCGCAGTGGCCAAATACATGCAGCTCGCTCGCGGACGTCTGTCTCGCAGAATTCCTGACTTCGAAGTACGCGCTATGGCTAGACATGTGAACTAGCGATGACGACCAACTCCGAGTGTTGAACGCGAACGAGGTTATGACGATCCAGATAGCCAAAGAGGCAGACGGCGATGGCGCATTGAACGTGTACCTATATATCATCACAGATCCGTAACTCAACATCGAAGATGGCCGATTCGCCTCAGCTTTATATTAAACCGAAGGCCGATTCGTCTCGGCTTTATATTAAAAATCCTATGGATATTCTACCGAAAGACGCCCACTCAGCCATAATATGTGGGCAGACTGGATGCGGAAAAACAGTCTTCATCCTGAACTTGCTTGAGGGCCCCTACCGCGATGTCTTTCGACACATTGTGATCCTATGTCCTACTGTGCGGCACAACAAGAATTATCAGCAGCGCCCATGGATCTGGGCTGACCATGAGGTCTACGCTGTTGTCCCCGTTGGCTCCATGCTTACCTGCGGGCCTTCTATCAAGTTTTTTAAGGGTGAGCTTACCATGTACGTGATTGAAGACGGCTCTGCCAAGGCAGCGATGACCAAAAAGAAGGACATGCTCTCTGAACTCCGATTTTCAGGCCTGCATATGGAGCAAAGCGTATGGATCTCCACTCAGAAGTACAACGCCGTCCTCAAGAATCTGCGCGAGCAAACGAAATGGATCGCCCTCTTTCACTGCAAGGACCGAGACTCCTTCGATCACTGCCGTCGAGAGAATGGCGGTATCCCAACGCGTGAGGAGCGACTGAAGGTTCGACAGTTGCTTTTAGAAACTAACACATCAAGCTTCTGCTAAAAACTGTTAAACCAACTGCTTACAAAGTGCTAAACGCAGCTTAGCTTGTGATAAACACTGCTTAGCTTGTGATAATACTGATTAGCTGCTTTAGCCGTTACGGCTAAATATGTGGGAATCAATGTGTTGCTCTGCTGCAAGCTTTGATGTAAGCATAACAGTGATCATAATTTTCGGGTGTTGCGCTTGGCAATATATTAGACTTACGAGCGAGACGAGTCAGAATAGCACTGTGTTCTATGAACACCATATTGAACTGCGATGAACATCTCGATCGGCTGCTGGAAGATGCTACCCGACTGTCGAAACGACTGCCGAAACAGACATAGAAATAGTACAGATATAGATTCATTCGCACTTAATTGTTAGCAAAGTATATATAATTAAGTCTAAAACAACTCTACTACATCAGACCATTTTCTATGTTCACTGATCGGATTTCACGAACATGATGTTAACAGCATACATGTACGTGTATCGCATGCCAATATCCAGTTTTCGAATATTATAGATCAGTGTACTGTTACGTGTTCATTATAAGCTGCCCGTGAAACTCATTTTAATACTGCAATAACTATGTTATTTAATCACTAGTCATGATCTTATTTACACCAGTCAATTATATTCTTCCGATATATATCTATTGAACATCCATATATGTCTCGTTGCTTAATGTGTGGGTCCGTCATTGATAGGCACTCATTTATTTAGATAAACCACATATATGATATATAAAACACGGATATCTACTGCGTATGTTTTCTAAAGGCCACTCAGTATACATAGTTCGAAGAGACAGTTAAAACTGGTTAGCATGGCGTTACAACGACCGCATAGTCTCATTAACATCTTATTATGGCGCACAGTGACAGTAACATAGAGAAAATATACAGCGACGAAATAAAACGGCCAATAAGGCAACACCGTGACATTGGCGTGGTAAATGCTATGCCACGGAGTATACGCGCAATAAAGTTATATGGCGTTGAGCCAACGCAGCTGACACACTCTTATGTGTATGGTAGTCACGTACAAAGATCAAACACTGCGGTTTTGGAAAATATACGTGTTCAGCATCGCGAGATTTGTTCGATTTGGAATAATAAATGTACCAGATAAGAAGACGTAGAACATGCAAACTTACACGACATCCGATTTCAGGGCCTGTAACATAATTTATTGACGTATTTGTCATGTAGATACAGTGTTCTATGAACAATCTGAAGTGCTTATCAATGGCATATACATGTACTTGGGGGTATTATATCATTGTAAGCATTATAGAATGTTGTTTATGGAAGAATGAGACGTGAACATGTCATGTTTATGCCACATTATAGTTTTCCTATATTAGTGGTCTATACAAATATAGGAATTTGTGAAATTATGATATTCAATGAGTTTCGCATGGGTCACAACTGGCTGACATATTCAATAATATTGATACTGTAATAAACAAACATTCACTTACAGTATTAACGTACTATCTAAGTGAATAAATAGTATGTGCTTATTCGTTGTGAGTGGTACATTGCTAGGTATTAGAGTGCACATTGGTGCACGTTAAAGCTAACAGCTTCATGCTCGCCTTTAGGCATACTATTTGTACTTTATATAATCCACAGGAACAAATATTGACATTGCAGCGAGGAGTATACCGATCATTAAACGTAGCTGTAGTTCTGAAATTAGTAGCCCGTCGAGGTACATTAAACTACTAGCACAGCTTTATGACATTGTACACCAGGTCCTTGAAATTACAATAATAAATGATACATTTCGATGCAAACAGGTGAGACATTTATACTGATATTAATAGCATCTCAAACACACATGCATAACAACTTCACTAAGAACATAGTAAACAGTAAACATGTACATATAAATTGTTTCGGAAATGCATGGCTGTTTTCAAAGTTGAAGCATAATACACAGTGATTAATTGACCAGCGCGTCGCGTTTCAAATTCACACACGTGTTTGGCTTTGACACACAAACATTCAGATATTGTCTCTTCCATACGATAACATATCATTTATTTCAGAAGAGACCAATTTAGCACACACACTCAAACTGGTAGACAAAACAGCGATACATGATGAAATGCTAATTCCGACAGCCATCTTGATTTTATATAAGTATCACCATTAAATATTCAAATGAAAGCTTTTTTTGATAACGCTATCAAACTAAGTTATTGTGTCGAGTTCATCAATTTGTGATTGCCGTTAATTATTTCAAATATAATGTCTTAGGACAAGCATGGAGTAAAGTGTAGAAATGTTGATAGTTGGCAACCATCTTGGATTTATATATGGAAATCACAATATGTGTCACTGCCCGTCCAGATAATGGAACAAAGTCATGAAGTTGATATACACTAGCCTTTATGCAACACAACTAGAGTGTGATTGTGTTAGCGGTGGGTTGGCTTGGTGGACGAACTTGTTGGCGGCCATCTTATATTTTGGTAGCAGTTTTTGACGAAACTTCAAGTGACAGTTTTGTTAACTATTGTCTAATGGGACAGTATGGCAACACACTGACTATAATGTACGTTATGTAATTAAATACTTCAGACTGTGTGCTTTATTCGTTAGTTTACATGTGCTAATTCAGTAAAATTCAGTAATGAAACATTACAAATACGACACTCATAATGGTAGTTTTACATATAGAAATAGTTGAAATTCCATCTCTACGACTGCTATACTAGGTAGCTGCAAGGGAGCTAACCCAATAAAATAAAGGGATATTCCAAAGGGTATTCCACTTATGCTCAGACAAGAAGTGAGAGAGAACAAGTACAAATGCGATAACTCGAAAACTAGCATGGTAAGAGTTGTCTGTATTGCGTATTGCATGGATCATGGTTATGCATGGGTAAAATTAGTATTATTCCATCTCTGCAGAGAATAACTCAGTGCGCGAAAAATCGACGGAAGACAACTCGACAATTAGTAACAATTAGCGACGCAATCGTTGTCATTCTTGGTTACGACACACGTTAGGGTTATCTGTACGAATGCGTGAACCTGAGGAAAATATTCGAAAAGGGTATTGGATGATTGTTAGGGACAAAATAATGTGCGCAAAGTCTGATACCTCGAAAATTAGTCATCAACATGGAAGGAGAATGGAACGCTATAGCTGTCTTATGTCAGCTTACATCATTAGGTAATACGGTTCCGTCATTACGTCATGTGGTTTTATCATTACGTCATATGGTTTCATCATTACGTTATGCGGTTCCGTCATTACGTCATGCTGGTTTTATCATTACGTCATACTGTTCTATCATTACGTCACACGGTTTTATCATTACATCATGTGGTTTCGTGATTCGATGGTTCCATCATTTGGTAATGCACAAACAACATTACGTTATGACGTTACGGATAAATTATGTGGAGGGATTTGACACGTAACACGGACACGGAATATAAAGATTAGAACACACCAAATAGTTTTACATTAGCTCAGCATATATCTGTCTTTATTTTCTATGTCAATCTAATGTTTAAGTTTCTTTTCCTCTGGTGCTACAAACCAAACAACCAGTTTGAAGTAACAACAATTTGAACTAAAAAAACGAACTTTCTAGACCAACATGCGCGTACGTGACAGTAGTCTGGTTTGGCTTAGGGGAGATAACCATGGGCTTTACTAATATACGTATTACAGTGGAACGTTTAATTAAGATTAGGTTTTATTTATCACATGAAATCCTTGTTATGTCGTGTTTCAGCCCATTTATAAACTTGATATGACACACGTGTAATAACACCTGGAGCGAATTTGATTGGCTGCCGCATCGCCATAATTACGTATTAATATTATGCGCAAGCGCTATGTCAAATAGAGACATTCCAGATGACATCCGTAATGGCGCGACAAAGAAATGATATTTTGATGTTGGTGTCATTATGTGCATCTTTTAAATAAAGGCAATTGTTATAATGAGCTCCCGTTTGGTAATATGAAGTGTTTAGCGAAGACCAGGAACCTATTATAATGGCATATTTATAATAATTTTATTGCTATGATTAAACTTATATTTCTCTGTGGATATTTTTCAACTACATGCGAAAATGGTCATTGGCATCTGCTCACTGAAACGTTGTGGATATCTCCATATATTTTCTGTTCTTTGCAGGCCGAAGTCATGTGATAAACATAAATCTTAAATTCGTTTCCATTTTTATATGATATTTATGATATTCGTCCGCAATTGTAGGCACCTCGCCAGAGGCTCGGTGCATTAATTGTGCGTGACTCGTTTCATAAATATTTCATATCAAATGTAAATCACGTTTGAGATCCCCTATTTACTATATAATTTAACCGAATCCCATCCAATAAGGTCAGTCTCTCATACTTTCACTATTCGTATGGATGCTGTAGGACCTACTTGTATATGACCTGCAGTCGGTCTGTACTGGTTCTACACATGAATTCAATAATAATAAGTTCACTTACTCCTAAGAAAGAAAATTCCAACCTCGTCATGGCCCCCAATATTTTTTACATTATTGGGCCACGAAAACTCTGTTTACATCACGTGACCAACAAGTTCATTTTCTTTTTGTTTTAAATGCTACAAATATGCCGAAAATTGGTGTTAAAAACACCCAAAATGTTCCTCAAGTGAAACTGGGAAGAAGTGTATCAGGATTTGCAAGAAGCTGTGTCTGTGTTACGTGTCAGCGTAATTTATCCGAAACGTCATAACGTAATGTTGTTTGCGCATTACCAAATGACGGAATGACGAAACCACATGGCGTAAGGATGAAACCGCATGACGTAATTACGAAACAGCATGACGTAATGATGAAAACCGATGAAACCGCATAACGTAATGATGAAACCGCATGACGTAATGATGGCACCGCATGACGTACTGATAACACAGTATGACGTAATGACGTAACCGCAAAACGTAATGATGAAACCGCATGTCGTAATGATGAATACTTAATTTATTATTCAATTATGAACAACATGACGTAATGACGGAACCGCATTACCTACTGGTATAAAGCGTACATAATACAGTCATGGCATTCCATAGACAAGTATGTATACATGCACGGGTATTTTTACTGTGCCACCTATTTTATGTTATGTTCATGACGGTTTTGCTGAAACAAGCAGCAAGTTATCGTTTGCGGACTATAAAATTATGGTCAAAATGAATACGTTTCAAGTGAAAACAATCGTTTTGTGCAATGATTTGTCATGTATGTTACACTAAGTTAAAAGATGCATTATAACATTTACAAAGTACAGCCACTCTATCCCGGATCATAATACGCATATATCCTCGTTGTCAAATTATTGACGATCCTACTCTCTGTTCAGTCTTGTAAATATTAGCTTCGTTGCACATGCCAGTCATTAAATTGTTGTTCATTAGAGCATGATCCAGGATTTATATTGTTTGCTAATACCTGAAGGCCTTTTTCTGTTCTGGCGTTCTATGCACTAATGACACGCTGATTCACGTTTGTACACGTCAGCCACACACCTGTTGCCAGCGGGGCCTATATAAGTCAGCCGGGCAGCGGTGTCGGGGTATCAGAAGAGCGGGCGTCAACCGTACAACTACACCTTTTCATAACCGACGGTGATTCAACGCTTCCACAATGGCATCTGTAAGTATTTTACGTTACTGATTCGTCTTTTGTGAGAAATACTTTTATTCAACATGTTTCCTCTTTATTGAAAAAGTTAACTTCGTTTTTCCTGCTGTTTATTAGGGGCTGAACACACATTGTCGCATAAACGTTCCCATGAACTTCGGCATCTTTTTATATTTCACAATGTACTATAGCATGATATCAAAATGGATCTACATACCTGAATTGTAGACACTGCTTCCTTGATACAGATTTGGCTGTCTGTCATCGAAGATCAAGACATTCTCGTCGTAATTTCGGGTGGAGTCACTGTATTTGTTAAAAACTGTTTTGTAAATTCAGGCTATGTCATACGTATTTTTGATAATATAAATGACTGTGTTGTGTTGCTACTTAATGGGTTATGTTGAATAGATTACGTGGTAAATGAGTCAATTTCCGTCTGCTGATCTATGGTTAGCGACTCTACAAACTGCTGCCGATAACATGTTATAAATCTAAAGTATCAACGAGTAAGACACATGTCCGTTCACAGCCACATTGGTGGAATACTGATTGTACTCGTGCGAAAAATACCAAGTTTCAGTTATTAAGACAATTTATGGTTTCAAATGACATGGCTGACTTACAGCTGTATAAAGATGCGCGAAATGAACAGATTTAATGTCATTGTGCAGAAAATGTAAATCTATTAATGAGAAGAACAAAGAGGAATAATCCTGTAAATGCCAGGAAAAGTACTAAAGAGTTTTGGAATCTGATTAAAAGTCGAAACATTGTTAAACCAACCACATGCATCGAATTCGTTTATCCCTGATGACACGTTATCGAATATTCATTTTAATGTTCCGAATGATGACCTAAATGAAAGCACCACAGAATCTGAGATATTACGTGCTATAAAAGCAAGTACATGATAACCGGGCCTCTGGTCCGGATGGAGTCGGTATAGTATTTTACAAAATTATACAGCAACCTTGATTGTACCGTACCTACTTATAAACTTTGTAATGATATATTCACTAGCGGTAACATTCCGTATTCTTTTGGTGAAAGTATTATAACTCCTATTCATAAAGCTGGTCCTAAGTCAGATCCAGACAATTATAGAGGTATCTCGTTACTTATGGTAAATGTAAGACTTTTACTTATAGTTTGAATAATAGACTGCAATCTTGGCGCAATAATAATGCTATGCGAGATGAATAATCAGACTGATTTTCGTAAACATTATTCTACTGTACATGTATATAACAGTAACTGTAGATTTAGTTGTTACAAAAGGACCATGACTGCTCTTTTGTCATGGCGAGTGACTATATGGTCATAGGTGACAGAATGCCTATGTTATAATGTTTATATATAACATACCTAGATATCTATGTTGTGTACCAATTTGCTTTACAATATTTATAATATACAGTAGACATTGATTACAACACAGTTATATGGTGGTAAACTAAATGTCCACAGCGTTGTTTGTATATATATATATATACATATATATATATATATATATATGTTTGTCATATAGCACGAGCGCTCACAACAAAGGCCATTTAAAAAGCAATACACACTACTCGTAGCATATGTATCTTTCATTCACACTATATTGATAATTATAGATATTGCGGACTCAGATCAGTATGTAAATATGTACAATGTGTGCATTAACTGTTGATGCGGTGTCATAGTGCCGTTTTTCTGGGGAGCCCAGACTCTCGCGTGGATGATCATGGCTAAACAGGTATGCAAACGCAGAAAATACTATATAAGTGTCATTTCGCATGAACTAACGCTCGCTGCTAGCTATGGTGCCCCTACATAGATACATATATATATATAATATATATGTATATATATGGCATAAGGATTGAAAGAACCCCACCCCACCCCACTCTCATAAAGTTTCGTGTCCTGAGGTTCGATCGTCTAGTAAGAGCAATGCCAGGCTCGTTCCGTCTATCACCCGATTTCGAGCACGTGGTCGGCTATGTGTTCAGACAGTAGTTATGTTACAGTTATGAGTCATGATTGAAATTAATATAGTAAACCTTGGCACCGCCAGCTATACATGTAGTCAATGTGCAGGTGGGTGTATGTATGAACAGTAATGATATGTATGTGTTTTGAAACTAAATCATTATAACTATATATGTATGCATAAGCAATTCGTACAGTGACCGCATCCTTTTCAGACCTCGTAGTACATGTATATAATAGATACAGGCATGTTAGCATGGTGAAATGTTGGGGAAGCAGTTTGTTTTATCGGTAAGTTCAAGTACATTTGTATGTGTTTTTTTCCAGATCACTTGTTTACCAATACATTATTATTGTTCTAATATAGACAATTATAACTAACAGGGGTCAGGGTTAGGGTTAGGGTTAGGGTTATACGTATTTCATATATATATTATCACAATAGTACACAGTACATGCATATATTAGATTGTGCGCATAAGCAGCTTGATTTATTTCTACACTGTTGAAATATGTATGGATTCCTTTCTCACGACGCACACTCTATACATTTGCTAGATGCATAACGTTTACGCTATTTAATTGTATATACTCGTAGATGTAATGTGATATGGTGTATCACTCATTTATATTGTGTATACTACCATGTTGTATTGTGGCCCGTTGCCCTATATTATGGAAATAAAACAATCAATCATTCAAACATTCATTAATTTATTCATCACACCTAGGTTATTCTCTTCATTTACTTCAGACTGCTATTTTAATCTTCCATTCCCTTCTGACATATCGTAGTTTACATTTTCTGATTTATTTCCTATATGCATTACCTTGTATGGTGATACGCTGAATAAACGTTTGAACAGATTTCTGACATTTCACTTAGTTTGTTCAATTCCTGTTGCAAACTCCGTCTACTTCCTTTAATGTTTGCTTTCGTATATATTTTTCTGTCGTCAACAAAAAAAAAGTGTCACTACGTGATTCGCGATGTCGTGGTTCAACGTCATTGGCTAACGTGTTCGTGAAACGCGTTGTTTCCCTTAGTCGACTAACGGCCAGGACCCGGTTGTACGAATCACTAATGACTCATTATTAACTTTTTATTACCGATTCATTAACTAATGTGTCATTAAATTCAGTTGTACGAACACGTAAGTTATCATTAAGTCGTCATTAAATTATAATTAGTTACTGGACCATCATTAGGGCGCGTGCTCCTGTCATTAAGCCTTCATGAATTATCCAAGATGGCGGCCATTGATGTCGATTCGATAAAAAACAACGGGAAAAGACGGATGAAATTGTGGAGATGAAGTTTCAAATTACTCTAGATTTCCTTTATAAAATGCTACTTACAGATTTATGCGTCAACAATCCAACAATCCCTGTAATTTGTCCGTCCCATTCTGCAACTCGGAAGGGCCTTATTCAGACTTTGAGAATTAAAAGGTCGTTTAACACATGCAACAGCTGTAAATTCAGGTATTGCCAGTGACAGTGTTGGCCTTCAAGTTTAAACAACACAGCTGCTTCTAACTTACGCAGTGACGTAACTTCTGTCAGCATACCGATCTAATAATAGCGGCACTACCTACACCGTGTATAGTCGCTACACAACAAGTGGGGTGATTGGTAATTTCGATGTGGACTAAATTAGAAATTACTGCCCGATTCGCTTAATGCATTATGTCTTACACATAAACACATAAATACATATGATATATTACAGTAAAACAATACAATCTATTTTTTGCATTGTTAACCCTCCATTATTGTTATCCCGGTTGAACGTGCTGCTGTTATGTGTGCCGGTGTAACGTGAGCCCCGCTATTCCGTAATAATTGTAAGACAATATATAGCGGCTTGCGGGGCTCACGCTGAGGTATGAGCTCCACAAGTAGTAAGAATTGCAAGTCAGATATTAAATTCGACTAACTAGTGTAACCGCGCGTGTTTCTGCCACCTTCCTATTGGTAAATACACCATGCATACTTTATTAAAATTATTACGCAATACGCACACCTGTTACCGTAGTTATCGTATTTAAACATGCAATATATGTGGTTGGATTTCAATTCTCACGGCGGGGACATTATACATCCGCCCGTAAGAAGTGCAAGTCAGTGAGTATATCCGATTGATACAGTAATACTAAGTGGTTATATGCATGCAGTTTTATTGATAGAACCACAGTAGACATTTTTCTTGTATTTAAGCAATGTCCGAACCTAGTACCGTAGCTACTCTAAAAATAGTCTCCTATAAATGTTGCCAAATGTTGAACTATTCATATTTCTGGTAATTAATTGTGTTCAGTAGTGTGATATCGGGTCCGGGACGTTTCCCACTGAATGTGACATGATTACAAAACATTATATTACACTAGAAAGCAATGACGACTATTATATAGGGCGGAATGTCAATCCTCACGACGGGGACAATAAATACTCACCCGTGAGAATTGCAAGTCAAACATTAATGTGGCCTGTATAGTGTAACCCCGCGTGTTTATGTCACTCTCTTGTTGGTAAAAACACGACGCATGCATTTATTCAAAGTATTACACAATACGAACACATCTCACCGTGTTTATTGTACTTAAATATGCATTATGTGTGGTTCGATTTCAATTCTCACGGCGGGGACAGTATACATCCGCCCCTGAGAATTGATAGTCAGTGAGTATATCTGATTCATAAAGTAAAACTGCGTTGTTGTGCAGACCGTTTTATTGGTAGAAAACACAGAACATTTTGTCTTGTATTTTGCGCAATGTGCGAACGTTGTACCGTAGTTACTCTAATAAACAGTGTCCTATAAATGTTGCCAAATGTTGAATTATCAATATTTCTGGTAACTAATTGTGTTCAGTAGTGTGATCTAGGGTCCGGGAAGTTTCCCCAATGAACGTGACATGATTAGAAAACAATACTTTACAATAGAAAGCAATGGCGACTATTAAATAGGGCGGGATTCCAATCCTCACGGCGGGGGGGGATAATACATATCCACCCGTAAGAATTGCGAGACAAGCATTAAATGTGACTTATATAGTGTCACCCTGCGTGTTTCAATCACGCTCTCGTTGGTAAATACATCCATGCATGTTTTATATAATGTATTACGCAACACGCACACTCTTACAGTATTATTTTATTTTTTTTTTACCGAAACAGCATGTTATGTGCTTGGATTCCAATCATCACTGCGGGGACAATGCATAGCCACCCGTAATAATTGCGAGACAAATATTAAATGTGACTTATATAGTGTTCTTCGTGCGTGTTTCAATCACTCTCTCGTTGGTAAATGCACCATGCATGCTTTATAGAAAGCATTACGCAACAGCACACATCTTACAGTATGTATTGTACTGAAACAAAATAAACATTTTGTGTTGTTGGATTCCAATCCTGACGGCGGGGACAATACATAGCCACCCGTAAGAATTGTGAGACAAATATTAAATGTGACTTATATAGTGTCACCATGCGTGTTTCAATCACTCTCTCGTTGGTAAATATACCATGCATGCTTTATTGAAAGTATTACGCAACATGCACACATGTTACAGTATTTATTGTACCGAAACAATGCATTTTATGTGGTTGGATTCCAATCCTCACGGCGGGGAAAATACATAGCCACCCGTAAGAAATGTGAGACAAAAAATTAAATGTGACTTATATAGTGTCACCGTGCGTGTTTCAATCACTCTCACGTTGGTAAATACACCATGCATGCTTTATAGAATGTATTACACAACACGCAAACATCTTACAGTATTTATTGTACTGAAACATGCATTTTATGTGGTTGGATTCCAATCATCACGGCGGGGACAATGCATAGTCACCCGTAAGTATTGAAAGACAAATATAAATGTGACTTATATAGTGTCACCGTGCGTGTTTCAATCACTCTCTCGTTGGTAAATACACCATGCATGCTTATATAATGTATTACACAACACGCAAACATTCTTACAGTATGTATTGGTACTGAAACATGCATTTTAATGTGGTTTGTATTCCAATCCTCACGGCGGGGACTATACATAGCCACCCGTAAGAATTGACAAAGACCAATATTAAATGTGACACTATAGTGTCACCGTGAGAGCGATGTTTCAATCACTCTCTCGTTGGTAAAAATACACCATGCATGCTTTTATAGAAAGCATTACGCAACACGCAACATTCTTACAGTATTTATTGTACTGAAACATGCATTTTATGTGGTGGATTCCAATTCCTCACGGCGGAGCACAATACATAGCCACCAACAAATATTAAATTCTGACTTACATAGTGTCACCCGTGCGTTTTTCAATCACTCTCTCGTTGGTAAATACACCATGCATGCTTTATTGAAAGTATTACGCAACATGCACACATTTGTTACTGTATTTATTTTTTACTGAAACATGCATTTTTATGTGCTTGGATTCCAATCCTCACTGCGGGGACAATACATAGCCCTTTTTTTCACCCGTAAGAATTGCGAGACAATATTTAATGTGACTTATATAGTGTCACCCTGCGTGTTTTCAATCACTCTCTCGTTGGTAAATACACCATTGCAGCTTTATGGAAAGTATACGCAACATGTGCTTTATTGAAAGTATTACGCAACATGCACACATCTTACAGTATTTTATTGTGTACCGAAACATGTATTTTATGTGGTTGGATTCCAATCCTCATCGCGGGGACAAAATTATGTTATGCCCATTCAAGTCCAAATTCCTGTGATAAAGCACAGTATCACTTTATCACCATTCAAAATATTCAATCAATCACCCCACCCACAATATTAATGTAGTAGCCCTAGGACACGACTCCCCCCAATCCAGAATGAAGATAAATGAAATAAAATAATTCAGTACTTGATTTGCACAATAAACATCTAACACATTTTATAAAAACTTAACTTAACAGTATTTTCAGTTGCACGGTAAATGTCAAATAAAAAATATTTAGCCAACTTCTACGTCCCGAAAGGGGGAGATAATCCCATCCGATGGAGGGGTCGATCAAAATCTAAATACACATTGCGCATCTACACATTCATACCGAAGCTTATATACCCAAAATATCAGGCGTATAGGTATCGAGGGTGAAAGTTTTTCGACTTGCAGGATACGTGACAGAGTACGTACAGACACTCGTGGAGAAAACAATATAAATACCCATTTTGGTTTTCAAAAAGTGTGCATAATAAGTAGGGAAGTGCCATTTAGTTATACCCACTGGTATCTTGCCAATTATTTTTTGCGAGCCGTAGTTGCTACATGTTCGCAACTACTTGCCAAATACATTTTTATTTGAAAATATCATGTTTAGATCTAGACTAGACATAGAATCAAATGACTTCCATCCCCATTTATCAACAGAGATTAATAGACATTGGCATTCTAGTCTATTTTTATTTTTGTTTCAATCGTACATTTTTCTGTCATTTTACAAAAAAGATTAAATGAAATGGCAGGATAGAACAAAAAACACTTTCTGAAACGAAACAGAAGGTCGAATCGAAAATCACTTTGCGCACACTAGACGGGAAATGCACAAGTTACTATCAGGTCGAGGAAACTCTTCGGATTCCCATCTAAAGAAATTCTCTCGATCTAAAGATTCAACTATATATCTCTTTAATCAAGAGAAACAAAACATTTTCTCCGATGAATAGGGAAAATCCGCATGCACGATTACAGAAACAATAACACGTTTTGTAAAAAAATAATTGTCAACAAACATCTCCATAGATTCATGCGCGTAATGCGCAAATTTTATTTCATTTTCAAACTTTATTTGTTTTAACACAAAATAGGCTGTATTTACCATTGACGTGTTCTTCGAGTCGACGTCATGATGCGTCATGTACACTGGTGGGAGGTAATTCTCGCACATAAGGACTTGGAAAACAATCCAATGGCATTTGCCGTGCAAAATATTATGTTACAATCGCTCTAAACCTCACTAACAGTTCAAGGCAACCGTTATGTAGGTCATATTTCGAGAGTGTAGGTACATAAATCCCCCCACTCCCCCCCAAAAGACATAATCCCCCTCATGATGTGTTTTGGGGGACAGACGACAAAATCCCCACCAGGACAAAAATCCCCCCAGTCAAAAATCCAGCTAGGACAAAATCCCCCCCCCCCCCAAATCCCCCCCCCCCCCCCCCCCCATTCCGATTCAAGGTAGGACATAATCCCCCCCAAAGGTTTTGGAGGTTTCGGTAAAATTTGATATAATAAGTAATTATGATAAGTATGGCACTTGTGCTTAATAGTCAAATGTTTTTTCAATAGATCAAAAGAGTTAATAAAACTGTATCAATTGATAGGACCCCCCGCCACCCTGTTGGCTGAAATGAGCCAATCTTGAATTTGGGTTCTTTCATTGCCCCGTCCTATTTTTTTGCGGCCTCCGACAGGGGGGTCCATCAATTGACACCATCACCAAATTTTATTTTTTTAGATCAAGAGAAAATCTCATGATCGACGACCTTTTTTCCCAGACCTGACTGTTAGCAAACTTAGTTTGGAAGTTATTGAACATTATTTCAAAATTTGGGCTTTTATCTTTTAAATAATCCTTTTTTTTTAGGTGGTGTAGAAGGTCTTCGACGCCAATTATCACCCATAACAAACCAAAGGCCCCATAAAATATTAAGCGAAATCTCAATTTGACAGGTCGCACGAAAACAGTCACACACGGATAACGGAATACCTGGACGATGATTTTTGGGTTTGGGCATAGAAGGAGACGCCAACAACTCATTTTCTTCCAGTTTATACGGCAAATACTTTTGACAGTACAATATATAGCAATATATAACATGTTATAATTACATAAAACATGGATATATTGATGGAATATGAAGCAAAAATTACGTATGATCAGAGACAAGAAGTCCGAAAGTTTATCAGCTCGGAAGTGACCCCTGACCCAACAATGCGAACTGAATTTAAAACTGAGACGGAGCTCAAAAAAATACGCATGTATACCAGGCCCGGACGGGAAAGTAACTAAATTTAACATTTGGGACATTTTGTTATGCTCAGGAACGCATGTTTAAAATTTCATTAAATCTTGTATTTAGGTCGATGACTAGAATTCCTAACGCACTGTCCCCGATTGCGATTGTACTTTCAGCGCATGGCCAGACGTATTTTGTCTCTCATCTTTACGTGAAATAGCAAAAATTACATTATACCTGTACTAATATTTTAGATCCCCGTATTTGTTCGCCCTCCCTTATTGTTTTTATTTCAGTTGAACGAGCTGCTGTTATGAGTGCCGGTATCTATTTATATGCCCGTATTGTTCATCCTCCTATTTTAAAACCTCAGTTGAACGTGCTGCTTTGTGTTATGGTGTTAACTGTACTATTTAGATCCCTGTGTGTTCACCATCCCTATTGTTAACCCCAGTTGAACGTACTGTTGTTATGTGTGCCGGTACTATTTTTACTAATCCCTGTATTGTTCACCACCTCTACTTTTGTTACCCCAGTTGAACGTGCTGCTTGTTATGTGTGCCGGGTACTATTTATATCCTGTATTGTTCACCCCTCTACTATTGTTGCCCCAGTTGAACGTGCTGCTGTGATGTGTGCCGGTACTATTTAGATCTCCGTATTGTTTAACCTTCCATAGTGTTACCCCGCCAGTTGAACTTGATGCTGTTATGTATGCCGGTACTATTTTATATCCCTGTATTGTTCACACCCTCTACTATGTTGCCCCAGTGAACCGTGCTGCTGTTATGTATGCGGGTTACTAGTTTAGATCCCTGTATTGTTCACCCTCTCCTATTGTGACCCCAGTTGAATGTGCTGCTGTTATATGTGCCGGTACTATTTTAATAACCCTGGTATTGTTCACCCACCTCTCCTATTGTTGCCACCCCAGTTTGAATAACGTGCTGCTGTTATGTGGCCCGATACTGTTTAGATCCCCCTTTGATTTTTTCACCGTCCCCTATTGATACCCCCCCAGTTGAAAACGTGTTTGCTGTTAGTGTGCCATACTATTTAGATCCCCGTATTGTTTTCACATCCCTTATTGTTAATTTTTCAGTTGAAACGTGCTTTGCATTTATGTGTGCCGGTACTATTTAGATTCCCCGTATGGTTCACCCCCTCCCATAATTGTTATTTCAGTTGAACGTGCAGCTGCTATGTGTGCCCCGGTTACTGATTATATGTCCGCACTGTTTCACACCCGCCCTTATTGTAATTTCAGTTGAACGTGCTGATGTTATGTGAACTGTACTATTTAGATCCCTGTGGTTGTTCACACATCCCTATTGTTACCCCAGTTGAACGTACTGCTGCAACTGTGTGGCCGGTACCAATTATATCCCAGTGTTGTTTTAACCCTCACATATTGTTCCCACAGTTGAACGTGCTGCTGTTATTTGTGTCCCGGTATATTTATCCCTTGTATTGTTCACCTCCCCTATTGTTACCCCAGTTTGAACGTGCTGCTGTTATGTTGTGCCGGTACATTTATATCCAGTATTGTTTTCACCCTCCCTATTTTTTCCCCCAGGGTGAACGTGCCTGCTGTTTATGTGTGCCGGTTACTATTTAAATCCCTGTATTGTTCACCCTCCCCTATTGTTTTACCCCAGTTGAACGTGCTGCTGTTATGTGTGCCGGTACTATTTAGATCAGCAGTAAGTTTTCACCCTCCCTATTGTTGCCCACCCCAGTTGGACGTGCTGCTGTTATGTGTGTCGGTACTATTTAGATCCCAGTATTGGTCACCCTCCCTATTGTTACCCAGTTAACGTGCTGATGTATGTGTGCCGTACTATTTTATATTCCAAGTATGTTCACCCTCCCTAGTGGTTACCCCTGTTGAACGTACTGCTTGTTATGTGTAACGCTCACCATTAGATCCCCATATTGTTATCCTAAGTTTGAACGTTGCTTGTGTTAGGTGTGTGCCGGTACTATTCTCATCCACGTATTGTTCACCCTTCCATAGTGTTACCCGTGTCAAAATGAGGGTGGGAGGGGGTACAGTGCGACATATTGACTGGAGCTTGTTTTGGAAATAAAAATTGACACGGTGTCACTTGTTTCCAGTTGACTGTACTGGTGTGCTGTGTCCCTGGTGCTACAAGCTAGTGCCTACCGACTGGAGCGATCTATTAATGATACGTGTGGTATTGACGGGTCGAGCCCGGAAAATGTGAGTACCGACTGGAGCGATCTATTGGTGATGAATGTGGTTTTAGACGGGGTTGATAGTGAAATTGTGAAGTAATCACATTTACACATTCGCTTTAGAAAATAATGACTATGTAGTAAAACATTCATGCAGATTCAATGTTACAAAAGAATGCTGGGTGTTCATAATATTATAATCTGAAGATCATTCATCGTAGTACTAAAATTTTCCATTTTTAATATCATATTCATTTATTAACTGGCTAGCAAACCAAAACCAACAAACCTAGCTTTCAGCCTACAAATAACCATCTCTACATATTTTAAACAATATGAAAACAAAAAATTTTATTGAAATATACACACTTAACAACATTTTATATTTGTTTAAGACACCAAACCTGTGTAAAACATTTGTTAACCTGGTTCTAATAACATAGTATTACAATTTTTATAGCGTCTTTAACATTATATTTACACTTGGCAAAATTGGAGGTAGCACATAAGCGTATAATCAATGCAATAAATTTACTTTTAACTAAGAAAATAGCGGACTTACAACTAAAGTGGGATTAGGGTTTAGGGGGTTGGGTTAGGTTTAAGATATTTAATAATTTAACACGATGGCATATGCACTGCACAGAGTCTTCTCGGCAAAGAAAACATAATGTTGGAACAACTTTAATTTATTATATACGGACTACTTTATAAACCATCTACAAAGCGTCATATTAAACATACTAAATTCTTACACATATTGGAATACAAAAAACATGTAATATTCTTAGCGGTGACAATAACGCACTACTTTATAACCATCTGCAAAGCGTCATTGGAATACAGGACGGTATAAAAATTTTCCTAGGTGGAGCAACGTTTTTCGTGTGGCCTTATTTCTGGACATATAAAATCCACCACTTCACTCCGTAAACCGAGCGGAGAAGACAGAACACAGTCATACAGTATGTTTCAATTATTTCTGCAACGAATAAATGGCATACAATATATGTGTTCATCAGGTGGTGTGAAATGTCCATATATGTCTTTCTTTAATTTGCGAAATATATATATTCCTTTATTTATTAAATGTATATCTCAAAAAAAATCACATTGGTCAGTTGTTAGATTAATAGCCAGGCACGGATCCAGACGGGGCGTGTCCCGGCGTACGCCCTCTCTAAAACATTTGGAGCTAAGATGTAACCCACTTATGTATTTGGAAAGAGATGATTATTTTCATCTTTTATTTCTCACCCGAAATGTAATGTTGTTACCAACTCAATTGAACCGTCCTCGTCGAGACGGTTTCAATTGAGAGGTTACCACTTTATACTTGTAATGAGAAATGACAAAAATTGCAATAAAAATTGTTTTGCATTTTAGGAAAGTTGTAGTTTTTGTGAACACTAAACCTAATTTTGCAATCTACTCCAGACGATATTCTTGGATCAGATTTCAAAGACGGAAAAGTTGACGCAGTGTATATTTCAATTTTACAATTGATATAAACCCACGCCCCCCCCCCCCCTAGATCAAAATCCGGATCCGCACTTGATAGCAATGTGTATGACATATCAGCCTACTTCAGTTTTTTAAACGACTGCTCGTGTGAATGTGGATATATGGAACTACTGTTAGTTTCATCACTGTTTGTTCAGTTGATCCATGGCAGCATATTAATTTTCTTAACATAGTACGCTGTGTAACTCCTGGGTATTTATCTATATTGATATGTTTAACGTCTTTATATTCAAATTTCTAACCAGTGTTGCATTTATGTAAGTACATGTAACATACAATGTAGTGGTGTTATTTTTCATTTCTCATTTAATACCTTTTTATACCATAGTTTGTAGTGTAGTACCCCATTGTAGGTTGTATATCATATCTGTTGGCATGTACATATGTACACGTGCCACATGTATATATATTTCCATGTGTCCACCATTGTAGTGCGGCAGGATAACGAGGTGTGGCGAAGAGCCCGACCCGTGCCATCCTCCTCCTCATTGTATGTGGACATGTCAAGCTCGTTAAGTAATTTAACTTTTATTTTGGATCTCACCATTTTCTCTATGCTCGCGATGTGACAGAAACGAACTTATCGTCTTTGCATTAATGTAGATCCAACCCACCATGCCAATACATGTATTGCAATATTTACCAATGACTGTATTGTTCGCCATTTTATTTTATTAAGTGTAATACATGTGTTTGTGCAAGACGGCACATGAGAAGCAATCACATAATGCAAATTGGGAATATTTGTTATATGCCCATAATACACGCCATTTATACGTTTTTTAAAAATAGTTTCCATAGGACTTTACACGGGGCCACAAGAAGGGTACAATTACCTTAAATTAATAGTAAGATGACTGGTTCCTATCGAATGCATATCTTGTATCATGGCGTGGCATATTGATTGCAGCACACACATTATATTCCAGTATTCCACCATGTTATCTATGCGACTCGCCACGGGAGAGACTGCACAACCATATGGAATGTGACGTGGACGTTGTGTCTGTAGCAAGGGTATTTACCACCCATCTGTGATCCCTGTGACCCCTGTGAAGGTAAACCATTAGCGCTGTTTAGAACCACCACAAATCTTAAAATAAGATGTTCCCACAGTATGAGAATGCTTTGACTTTGTTACAAATTATAGGTTAACAGTCGATAATGACCACGTGACAGAAACAGACAATCAATTTATCATATTAAGGGTATTTATTATATACGCACTTCGTTTCCCATTGAAACACAATGGAATGCAAGCCGTCAATATTTCTCCAAACTAACGTCTCTTGAGTTCATATTTGGTCAGTTTCGGGAACTATATTTCACCTCGCAAAATGTGCCTTCGATATCACCACTAATTTGCTTATTTTTATTTAATTATGTCTCATATGTATTTGAGGCGCATATAAGATGCGAGATATACCTATATAATAAACATGTTATGTTTGCTTTTGTGCTAAATTATGTTATTGCAAACGTGTCCTTATGCCAGTTTAACACTGTATTTCACAGAAGCGCGTTTAGTGGACTTAGCCGTCTTCATTCCGCAAATCCCGTCAATTACATTATGCACGCGAACGGCTTCCTAGCGACACATATTATCTGTTACGCCAAGATATGATATGTGCCTGCGTTTCAATTAGACTTAAGCCCGGATGAAATATACAATGTAGTTATTCAATGTCAAATTATCAGTTATGTACACAACCCCAACCTATACACACCTATATACAAGCAATGTACTCATACATACCACATTCACACCATACATTCCAAGACATACATGTAATAAAATATAAATTTCAGTTTCGTTTTACATGGTTATATTCGCAAGTCTATGACTTCTGGCTATATTATCTCTTGATATGCTGTCTGTACTTAAATCACCACCTAAAGTTCAACAAGTAGTTTTCACGTCACAAATATTGCACCACTGTAAAGTTTCAATCTCTGAGTTTCACTGTAGTATGTCTAATAGTCATCAGTACTGTTATAACAACAATTTAATACAATTAAATAGCACACACGAAAGAAAATAATTGTTGATGCAAACAAAATAAATTGTAGAAATAACGAAAACTGTTCTTTCTTCACACTCTCATTTACACCCATGTAAAAATTTTCTGTTCATATCAGTCAATGTTCACCACTCCCAGTCAATCTTCACCAGAATAACCCCGTAGTTCTCGGACTATGAACCAAATTCCATGTCGAATTTGTTTCATGTAAATATACAGTATCGGCTCACCCATACTAAGAAATAACGTTCATGTCAACTTGGTGTCACACTATAGGTCCCTTCGGCTGCTGTACGAACTATCAAAATTTCATATCAAAATTTGAAGCATAGATCCTGGGACTAATAATCAAATTCCATGTCGAATTTGTTTTTATCAGGTACAGTACCACACTGTTATGTCATCAAATGGTAATTTTCCCCCCCATTGTTCCATCTTTTAATCATACGACTAAACTGTAGTCTCTCTGCTAAATAATTCCTGGCTCATCGGAGCGCTATCTCTGCGTGCATGTGTATACTCGAACTATACTGCTTCCCAACTTCGGTATCGTCACAGGGCCCCGCTATCGCTCCGGTTCGACTCTACCATCTACTACACCAAGACTCCGACATGGAGCGACCCTGGATGCTGAAACAGACAACATACACTACTATAGTTGTCGCTACCACAACAATCACAAATTCCATACACGATAGACAATTTCACTAGTCTACAAACTACAATAATTATCTTACCTGACAATTCTCAGGCTTGTAACAATCAATATCAAATCTTCCATTCCCCACACACATACAAACACAACCTATTTATTCAAACGCCATGTTGCCAATGACAACAATACATATAGCCAGCAACAATTCACACAATAGCTCACGAAACCTGCATTCAAACACAATACATAATCTTCACACCTGTTCGCCTGGACACTACATGCCCATTGTTATGCTCCACAGTATCATACATCTACCTGAAGCCTATTGTCATCTGACCTCTGACAATAGCCCCTTGTAAGTTTATGTTCAACATGTCCCGTCCTACTGTCTAAAGACCCTCTCATATTTATTTTACACCTAACTGTACTAAAATAAAATACCATATATGTTTAAATTGCCCTACAATAAACCAGCTCTGTATCTATGAAGATTTCTGTCACAATACTCCACTCTAAGGACAAAAAGAGTATCACTTTTTTTTTGACAAACACCTCAGAAATCTACACTCGTGGTTACTTTTTCATTTCCTACCACTTTCCAACCCTACTCTGTTTCCACCTACTGAGATAGTCTGCCCCGACATTCTGCGTTCCCTTGATCGCTTCTATTGTGAACCGAAATGGTTGTAACAATAGAGACCACATCATCAATCTGCTATGGCCCAATTTAGCTGTTTTCATGTACCGCAAAGGTTGGTGATTCAGTCTGTAGAGTGAATTCCTTCCGTACAGATATTTTCGAAATTTCAGTGTTCCCCTTCACAACGGCCAAGCACTCTCTCTCTACCACCGCAAAGGTTTGTTCACTTACTTTCAGTTTTCGACTGCGTATGCATTGGGTGAAGCAACTGATCATTGACTTTACCTGGTTGGAGAAGAACTGCTCCCCATCCTACTATCAGATGCGTCAGTCTGTAGTACGAACCTTGCGGTGGTCAGGTCAACCCCTTGTAGCACCGCTCCTGACGCTATGGCTGTCTTTGAAATTGCCTCTTCGTGCTTTCCTTCCCATACTACCTTATTGGGTTCACTTTTCTTTGTGAGGTCTGTTAGCGGAACCATGGATCGCTGCAAATATCAGGTATAAATTTGCGGTATAATCCAGCAAGTCCTAGAAATAAATGCACGTTAACCTGCCGCTTTGTGCTTGGTTTTGGAGCATTTACTATAGCCTGAACCTTCTCTGGTACCATGCATCTACCATCTCGTCCGACCTTATGGCCTAACACTCAATCTCACCTGCACCAATTGATGCATTTGTGGTCTGGGCAGTCAACTTGTGATTTCGTAACACTAAGTGAATAACCTGTCTCATGTGTCCAGTGTGCCTGCCACGTACTCGAAAATATCATATGTCATCAATGAAGTTGTCTACGTCCGTCTATGTTGTCTAGCAGCTTCCTCATCATCCTCGAGAACACTGCTGGAGCTGTTTACTAAGACACATGACTGTAAACTGATTACAAACCTTTTCGGCGTTGTAAAAAGCAGCAATCTCTCTTCTTTTGGGAGTCGTTCTCGAGTGGGGTATCTGCCAGTAAACCTTTCATAAATCAATCTGGTGAAATACCGTTTACCTGCTTTACCTATTTGTGAGAATATGTTTTTCTAGGTCTGGGCATCGGGCTCGGAGTCAAAGACGTTAATCTGTTCAATGCTCTACACATGTGCGAATTCCCCATCTTTCTTCTTCACCTAAAACCTAACCTAACCTAAAACTTTTTCCATCTGTTCTACTTCCGATAGTATACTGCTCTCTGACATGGTATGGATATCCCCCTGAACTGCCAATTGCTCAGTTGTTTTTATTTACCTTATCTCCATCTTGGCTAAATCTGTTCTCCCTGGTCGATGTCAGTACATCATAAGAAACTCCTTTATTAGTTCCTCTTACTGATTCTGCTGACCTATACTCAGTCATCACAATCGTAACATCATGGTATGACTCCAGCTCACTTAAAGGACAAAGTAATGTACTTATTTCTTCCTGGTCCGTTTCCTCTTCTGCACCTGTGTTCGACTGTTTCCTTATTACCTGACTCCTCAATGACATCCACAAATACTGCTGCCCATGCTTGATCTTCCGTCTTGTCCTGACTTGCTTTGTTACCTGTCTGTCCTTGGTTAACTCCTGGTCTGTCTTATTTAGTGCTACCCTCTCATCTCCTGCTACTCTCCCATATGTTACCTTTCTGTCCTGGTTTATATCCATCACTAATGCCGCTCCTTCAGGTTCTTCTAGGTCTATGTCTCTCTCGTGATATACCTTCAACATATTTGCATGTAACGTTTTGTTCCTCCCCTTCATCTTTATGCTGTAATTCACCTCATTGATTACCTGTTCTACCGGGTAAGGTCCGTGCCATCTGATGAGTAGTAGTTGTTGTTGGTGGGCAACAATACAGCACCTTCTGTCCTACCTTCAACTTTCTGTCTTTAGCCTTGCTGTCGAAGTACTCTTGTAGTGTTTCGCGGCATCGCGTAGATTGTTCTGAGCTAACTGACAAATGTTTTCCAGTCGCTGCTTTAAGTATACAACATACTGATATGTCGTCTTCAGCTCACTTTCTCTACCGGCTTTGACCATAACTCCTTCAACACTGACATGGGCCCTCGAACAGTTCTCCAGATATTTGTCCCAATCCTTTAGTCTCTCCGCACTTATCTTGCGCAGCATACTCTTAATCGTTCCATTAAATTTCTCTACTAGTCCGTTACACTGAGGGTGATACGGTGTGGTTTTTAGTGAACGGATAGACAACAGCCTACTTACCTGCTTCATCATGTCTCCGGTGAATTGAGCACTCTGTCCGATAGTACCTCCTCGGAACACCGACATGGCTAAACATGTCAACCATTGCCTCGGCAACCCGTTCTGTGTCTATATGTGGTAATGCTATTACTTCTGGGTACCTTGTGGCGTAGTCGATCATCGTCAAAATGTATCTGTTTCCCTTCTCTGATGCCGGATATATAGGGCCAACGATATCCACTACTACCCCCCCTTTTAAACGGTGTGTCCATGAGTGGCATCCTATCTAGCAGCACCTTACATTACCCTTCCTTTAGGTATAGTGCGCTGACATATATCACACGATCTGCAAAACCTGGAAATGTCACCTTTGCATCCTGGCCATAAAACTCTGACAAAATCCTGTCTGTTGTTTTGCGAGTTCCCAATGCCCTGTCATTATGGTTTCATGTCCTAATTGCATCATACCTGCTCTGAGAACTTTGGGCACTACCAACTGATAGTGTCCGCCTGTCTGTTCCCTGAAATTCTCGGTACAATGTGCCTTCTATATAAACCCACCTGGTTTCTCCCGACCTTATCTGTTTCACTGTAGAATTCTTCACATGTTCTCTGCAACTTGCTAATGTTATCATCCTTACCTTGTAACAGTCTAACTTCTTCTAGACTTTTATCAAGACCTACTATTTCCGGAACTGTCAACTGCGGATATTCCTGCTTCTCCTTAGCCGCCTGTCCTCTGGTTACCACTGCCTGGGCTACTGAATCTGTCTTTGGACTTACTGTGACTCTTTATTTAACACCTGGGACATCTCCAACGATCAGGTCACAGAGAGGGTTATCCAAAACCCAAGCATCAACCTCACCTTGCAGATATACCCTTTCTGCAAGATTTAAAATGAAAAATAAGATGCATTTGTGCGGATGTGCAAACTGGTCTGTGTTCATACTGATCGTAATAAGTCCCATTTGTCAGAAATTGGTCATCCATTCCGGTGGAAGTCATGTGCACTATTGGAGATGTTTAGACACTGTGCTAGAAAAACACCACTATATACATCCAACCAGCATAGTTATACTGACAAGACTAGTGTCTGTGAACACAGAATTTCTGAAATTGTTTCGAATCATACTGTACCTTTTAGTTTAAGTTCACTATAATATTTTATTGCAACCGCTGAACATAGGGTACTTAATTGTAACACGATCATTCTCTACGCTGGTCACTGTCTATAGTTCTCGTGTTATTCATGTTCACACTGAGGCGCGAGCCTGGTGCAGATCATGTCTCCAGAGAACAATATAATTATTTGATGTTGGGATTCTAATTATGATCTGGGCCTTTTTGTTTTTCATTGGTGAGTTATGTGAAATAATTGTTAATATATATCAAATATATTGAATTTTTCAAATCTCGCTCGCTAAGTGTTTGAATTAATCTAAATATAGCCGAACTGTGCAGGTAACCAACTTATCTATAGGCTATTAGAGATACTTACAGTAGATGTAGGCGGAAATTTGCTGCTGTCATGGGCACCCCATAACACAATCCACCACACGACAAAAACAGGTTTTATTGGGTTGCAAAACGTGTAACCAATCTGCGATCCCAGGCTATATGAACAGGGAATCATGGGTCTGAATGGTCGAGACTGATCTCATCTGAGTCTCAGTCAATACTATTTTAGTGTTAAGTATATGGGAAGTTGCAGACTATAATGAATAGACACAAGTAGTACTAATCCTGCGTTCGTTGTTTAAGCTGACGGATTCGCCGATGGGAATAATATTTTCTTTGGAAAATTTAATGGGTCCATATGAACATCGGCCGATATGACATTGGTATCATGTGCAGACATGTTGAGTGAGTATTTGACACACATTTTGCATAATTGGGAGCTCTACTCAAATACGGGACACATGCCTCGTGATCAAATGGACACCTGGCGGTGGGGTATTGGTGAGCATGGTGCTAATTTCTGGTACAATGGACATCTCTGCGGACAATCAAAGGACTGAACTGCAATCCTACATGTTTTCGAATTATGGCGCACAATATGGCACACAGCCTAGATATTCCTCAGTAGAGCGAGAACTATTACATAACAGAAGTCACTTCCATCTGTTTAGCCACGATGAAGTAGCTACCAATAAAATAAAGATATGATGCACTACAATCCTCAGAAAACTTGAGTATTTATAACAATGGTTTTTGACCTCCTTAGGAAATTGGGTCGTATGTAAAGCATACGGTCACTCTCTCAAATATTTATATATCATTGTAAACTCGATATATGTCTTGTTTTCGAACATGTTTTTTACCAAACCTGCTCACATTTTAATCTGAAATTAAAACAAGCAGACCGTAGCTAAAAATGGACAACATCTTTAACTGACCCAATGGCGATGAATAGCTGCCCGGAACGTTTTCATATTTTGTCAGAAACACTCCTGCCGACTAGTCAATCGTGCCAAATGTTCCGCATCCCTTCTATTCCGAGTATTCAAACTACAACGGAACAAGTGTCAACAGTATTTCCCAGGCTTTAAGCCTAATTAAGGTGATTATCCATCTACAATGCAGTGTATTATGCATAAACATATATGTGCACATGTTCGTCAGTCGTTGATCGATTCTTTTTTTCCGAATTGGGTTGTACAGGTCAAGATGGCAGAGCGGATAACGGAAAATGTGCTGAAAATGATTTGGGAAAATGTTGAATTCCCCGCCGGTCATTGTTTACAGAAGCGCGTAGGGTTACATAAATATGTCAAGTTGTAAAACGGAGATTTTATATGTTGTGATTTTTCATATTTATGAATGAAGCTTACATGTATGTCCCTTACGGAAACACGACATGTAACTGTGCATCTGGGAACATGTGACTGTGTACCTGAGAACATGTGACTGTGTACCTGGGAACATGTGCGATATTTCCTGTCATAGTCATGTAGTTACAGAAAGTGTGATATTTTCTACAACTTACCTAGAAAGATGACGAACATTTCATTTACGGAAAATATTGTATTTGTGAATAGTTTGTTCTTAGGTACAACATTACAGGGCGTGTTTCAATTGTGCAACTTGCAGATATAGATGAATGCAACAATGGCACCCTGTGTGGAAACAATGCGAAGTGCATAAACTACCCCTCCCCGGATCCTTCGAATGCGTGTGTGAAGACGGCTACACTGGCAATGGCTATGTGTGTAATGGTATGTCTTTTTCACTTCAAATTCAACTGTCAATTTTCCTTCAAATTACATTTTCATCCAACGGTAAATATTGTAATGGCTTCGATACATTAGTTTCGCTTCAATGTTACGTGTGGCTGTGACCAGAGAAATGGAGCTTATGGGATTTGTGACAAGTGTAGTTCCTGATAAAATGGCAGCTATTCTGGCATACGGATGCACAGACTATTAGTATTTTGGATCCCATTTCTCCAGTCACAGCCACAAATGTCCATTTTCCACTATGCTGTATAATCATTTACTCTTTCTTACCTCTGAAAGAAATTGCGCATCGACGCCTCGTCATGACGTCACGAACTGCGTGGTGTTATGATAGTAATACTACATTCAACATGTTACACAGATTTCATCCTATGTATATGCTGGTTTTGATGAGCGAGGAAGCCGTGGTTATCTTTATATTGAATTAGTTCTCAAACTTTCTGGTATGCATAACATATATGTGGCCAATGAATGGAGAAATGGGGCTTATGCGATTTGTAACCAATGTAGCTCCTTATCAAATAGAACACTCATGTAGTATGATAACGATCTATCTTGCTTGTTAGAAAGCATGACTGGTGTTAAAAATGCGAATGCGCAGACTGATCTGGATATACATTGGTCGCAAAACCAATAATACCCATGTCTCCAGGCACGACACATATATGAACATTAGCTTGTTAATGTATACTATACAGCGCATGGAGTTGTATATCGGCCATGTTAGTGTGTACAAGCCATCAATCAGCTTTAGCTCTTGTGGCGTTTGACACATACCACAAATAATATGACATATACATAAAGACAATTTTGGTGCAATATCTTCGAAAAAACATTAAAGAGTGTGTTGACCCGTTGTTAAAAGTTTGATAAGCCAGTAATGGCTGTGCAACAGTAAGATAAATACATAGTGCTGTCGATATATACTTGTATTATCATACATACTGTATCAAATCCAGTAACATGTATGCAGTTATCTGCGTGTATTGTCACTGGTGTCTACTCGCCTACTATGCGAATAAATATGGCTTTGCAAATGGGTAACATGTACACTAACATTAGGCTGTGCATCAACTTGAACAGTTTACACATTGAAAAATTTGTTTTGAGATTGATGGGAAATGCACAAGTATCTCGTCTGGTTTATAGTTTGCTGGCCTCATATTTAAAACACGCGATTGTCATATATATCTGTGATGTATTGCACCAAATGGCATTAGCTATTCTGTCATGTTATTTGCTGTACGTGTTAAACGCTCCCAGTGGTGAAACTGCACTATGGCTTTTACATACAAATATGTCTGAGATGGCAACTACATTTATGCAATGATCCATATTATAAAGTATACAGTAACACGTCCATATTCACATATCTTATGTTCATATGTCACATTACTCTTATGTAGCAATACTTATTATCATTGGAGCCAGGTGTATCTTTATATGACCTAATCCTTTAAATACCAAGCAGCGCATTGTCCAACCAGAATGTTTTTACGACCAGTCCAGTTCGGGCCAACACTGAGTCTGCAGCGTTCATTTCAGTAATAGAATGCATTCGCTGTATGACTTATGCTAGTATTAGAAACAACGTTGCTATCCCGCTCCATACATCCCGTGTATGGGGCGCAATTTTGGACTTTAATAACACTTCGTGATATCACCCATTCAAATAGGTGATCTAACTCATTCAAACAGGTGTCAAATGGTTATATCACGGATTCATTCTGAATATGTGATATCACCCATTCGAATGGGTGATATCACAGATTTATTCTGAATAGGTGATATCACCCATTTGAATATGTAATATTACCCATTTGTTCCCATTGAGTGGTATCACTTGCTAAAATGGGTGTTATCACTCATTCAGAATGAACTGGTGATATCGTCCTTTTGTATAGGTGATATCACCTATTCGTTTAAATATCAAAAGGGTAGATGATCACTCCCTTACAGTAGTCTCGCAGATTTTTTTTGTCAATTGACGACTCAAATAATTACTTTTAAAATTGAATCGACCTATCAGTAATCATATACTATATTGACCTAAGCAAGATAGCTGCGCCTTTCTAGAATATTTGGCTTAGAACTGCTGTTGTTCTGCCTTTTTACAGCGTCTGTGGTATCACAGAACATTGATAATTTTGAATTGTTGACACCATTTTATACAGTCTGTATCTTTATAACTTTGCTTGGCTAGTGACCATAATTTTGTAGTGAAATGGCCAATCAAGATGCAAAGCAAGACATACTAAATAATGTGTAAATAACTATTGTAAATACTCAAAGATGTTTTAATTATGACGATATTGACTGCAGTCGTCCTGTGAAACTTGATCTGCGACAAGCACTACGCTCCATACTAATTTTAAAAGACAATATGAAGAAAAAAACTATATCGCAGTAGAAGTAACCCTAACAGCACCAGATACATATGAAGATACAGAATCTGGAGGTAAATAAGCAAATATGATTCACAGCACCACGAAGGCAATGGATAGTAGGTATTCAAACCAGTGATAGTGTTTTTGAACGACTCTCCCACAGGCTCCACAGGGTCCCCTGACAAGTAATTGGTTCACATATTATTGGTCTAGACGCTCAATCAGAGAGGTGAGGTCCCTTGGAAGACACCAGCATATTCAAACCTTGTTTTGCAATTGTTTTCCATACCATTCTGCATTGACACTGTGCACGAAACCCATGTTTATGCCCCACAACAATGTGTAAGTGTTTTATGTTGCCTTAATTGTGCGCCTGTCCGTCTAAAATATGTGCAATTGTTTTATATTTTGATTTACCTTGTATCTCTGCGACGTTGATTTCAAACTTGTTATGCTTTATCAGCATCCATAGTTTCAGTCCATGCTGCTGCATCCATTTGAGCCCCATGTCAGCCGGGTGGCATATAGTCTTCGGACCGTTCGTTCGTGCGTACGTGTGTGCGTCACACATTTTGGTCAAGAAGTTTGGTTAAGCAGTTTGTCACAGTTTCTCAAATGGACCATATCATCTATATAAGTTGCTTAATTGCTTCAATATTTCAACACTTCATTCATTGAATGTATGCTACACATGCCATGTCATAATTACGATGACCTTGACATTTTGACTTTTACAGGGATCATGAAAAGACTGAACAATTTCGGTTAAGAAGTTTGTCAAAGTTTCCGAAATATGCCGTCTGTGGCATTCGCGTTCGACAGACGCATTTCTTGTTTTTAATACTTTTAAAGCGGTAGGTTGTCTGTTTGGGGAACACATATTTTGCCGTTGGTACTAGCACTCCAGATAAGCTACATGTATTTGCATAAATATGCAATTAATACGATGAATCATTGCCATAATGTTTGGGTTCTAACCTTGATAAATATGATTGGTAAATAAAAAAAATATTTGTCCATATTCCAATTCTGAGCATATCGATATCATGGTCGGTTATGCCAGACAGCTACATGTATACATGTATATACAGTCAGCCGGTGTCCACATATGCAGGTAGTACGATTTGAAAATGTATTTTGTACTACTTCATTGGCCATATGGCTTAAAAGTGTTCAATAAAATAAACATCTCTCATATCAAAATCCATTCCGGTTACTTAGGGTCAAAGAGTTAATATCACAGACAATTGCTAACAATATGCACTATGAACAGAGTTAACTGGATTTCTGTTGATCTACGATTATATTATGAGTATGATTGTAGGCTTTGTTGAGTATTATCTACGTGTAACAAAGGGAAATAACGATTAATAACAAAACAGTTTATTGCGTTTGTGACCAGTGTAAACTCAGATGGGCAGCACAGTATGATACTATCATTCAGTGCTTGGTATTACGTTTGCGGTATATATCCATGCGTATTTACATACCATTGGAAGTTACAAATAGATAGGTTGAAAATATCGAATATTCGTCCCCTCAAATTGCGTTCAATCAGTAGCTAATTCCGTGCAAGGCAGACATTTATGAGCTGCAAGACGATACATCGATAAAATGTGCAACCAATTATATCCGTTAAACCTCCGATTAGATTTCAAGACGCGAGCCGAAAATTAAATAAAACACCGTTCATGTGCTACCAAATTAAATAAGCGTGCCAATGAGAGGTGCTATCAATCTGGGGGGAAACTTGAGAAAAAGTTAATCAACTGCCATTTAAAACCAGTGTAGATTATGATCAATTTCTAGTCCTCAGTGTTACCATTTTTGTCGTAACATAGCCATTTCATTACATAACATCGCTCACCGAACGGTGAGCACCCAGATAAAACTACGCAAATGTATGCATGAACCATAGTCATGTAATCGATGTCTACACTGGTAGCAATAGTAATTCGTCCAGTTTTTGTAGCATACTCAGACTAATGGTGATATTTTTATATGATGTGGCAATCAACAACGTGGTGGAAAAGTAAGTCAATTGGAAAACAACGTAGTCATTATTATGTCATCATATAATTATATCGAATAATTAGAAACTTTAATAAAAAAAATTTAGGACAAAAATTAAACATTACATTACTGTATTTCATTAATTTACTCCTATGATCCACATTGGTTATCTTGGGATATTTGATACGTTTTGTCTGGAAACAAATACCATTAGGCTACATGAATTCGCTAAATTTAATATGTCAGTGTCTACATTGTTCTCCATTAAATAATTACAATATGTATGTACGTACGATGCTCGTATACAATGCCGAATATATACATTCATATTCAGATCGCCTCATTGTAAGTTCGTAACATAGTTTAAATAGTAGTGAAATGTTCTAAAGTTATATTACACGCTGAAAAAAAATAAAAAATAAAAAAATAAACAAGCAACATCGATATCGTGCTTCATTTGCATTTATGTTTTACATTGTTGTTTGTTTCAGTGACATTTGTTTAATACGTAGAAAATACATCTTATTGTCACAATATATCAATATATGGCATGGCAAATAATGCCTGGTCTCTTATTAGACAATAAAAACGTTAATTGTCGACTATTTGCATGAATTAGAAATATCCAAATGTGTCGACCAATATATCAAATTAAGGCTATGAGGATCTGCTATCGTTCGATATATGATATATCACAATCGCCAAATAAATGTGTCATTTATGAAGAGTTCCGTAAGTTCCTGGGATTCTTGTGGTTAATGTTTGATCTGGTCTGCCCAGAAAAAATAGTATTTTCAATCTAGATTTAAAACACATTTTCTATGACCAAATTCACACATCAATATCTCAAATTAAAGCTACGAAGGTAATCTTTACTGTAGTATGCCTACAATTGCTACATGTCAATAAATATATTAGTTATTAAAGATTAAATGAGTTCCGGGGATTCTGAACACCATTTTTGGTGATAAAATTGAACTGCGAAAATACATTTTCAATGGACGAATTTGGTTCTTTGGACATATAAAAAATTTACAGGAATATATATCATGTTAAAGCTAGGAGCATTGCCTTTAATTTGATGCATCACAGTCCAAAAATCAGTCATATATCACTTAACTTATGACCGCATTTGTGAGTTCCGTATTTTTCTTGTTTTATGTTATACATATTCCGGGGAATAACTCGCCCTGTTTTTGGTAAACAAAATCTGGGGAGAATCAATTTATTTTGGAACATATTATTTGTTGTGAAAGCATGATTTCACTGATTCGAAATGGTGATATCACTATTTCAGAATGAATCGGTATATCACCTACTCAAATGAGTCATATCACCATTTCGATACAAATGGGTGATATCACCCATTCGAATGGGTGATATCACTCATTCAAATATGTGATATCACCCATTCGTTCTGAAATAGTGATATCACCATTTCAAACAGGTGATATGACTCATTCTAATATGTGATATCACCCATTCGAATGGGTGATATCCACCTATTCGAATGAGTGATATCACCTATTCGAAATGTTGATATCACTATTTCAGAATGAATGCGTGATATCACCTATTTGAATGAGTGATATCACCCATTCGAATGGGTGATATCACAAAGTGCTATTAAAGTCCAAAACGGCGCCCCATACTCGCGAGGGTAGCAATTTAACCCATTCTCTTTACTGTAACGCATGTAAGAGTGATGTTTGCAATCGGCTATCCGGAGTGTTTGATATGTTGGCGATATGAAGTTGTGAAAGCTGTATCAATACAGAACATACACATGCAGCAATTGGTTATTTTACCGTGTCAATGTGTTTATCTGACATTTACATGTATATCGTGTACATTTGAAACTTCATATTTTGTTGTGTTGAATGTTGAACAACAAGAGAAAAAAATGGCTTCCATGGGAAAATGATTTCTCAGTTCTATTATTTTTGGCAATTTACTAGTTCTACATCAAATAGTATTTGCTTAAATGTATAAAGTATACATATTACTAAATTTTGACATACATGGAACAGGTTTGGTTATGCACATCAATTGCTCACATTTTTTGAATGGGTCAAATTGTAGCCGTAGATAACTTATTGGAGGCGACTTATTTAGCTAATGCTAGTATATGATCTAAACAAACAGTGTACTCCAAATCAGTCTACGCTAGTGCACATGCTGAGAGGGGCGCATTCTGACTGCGTAGAAGAAAACATATATTACATGCTACACAGTGATTTACCGTGATTCTGGAGGGATACATTTCCTTGAAGGAAGTATTGCCTCCTAGACGTTCGCGAGACGGAATTCTCGTCACGTTGGGCGTCATTTCCCGCGAAGAAACAATTCATACGCTAACGCTAAAATTGTCAATTTTTAGCAAATCTCACATTTTTCGAAGAGCATGTAATACACAATTTATTCCAGTACCATTTTGAAATACCGGAATTTTCCCCCTTGACATCTGTAAATCCGACAAAGAAACGAGTACGGAGCACTCGTTTCTTTATTGGATTTCCAGATGTCTCGGGGAAAAAGATCCGGTATTTCAAAATGGTAGTTGAATAAACTATATAATTGTCAGTGATATACATTAGCCTGTATGATCCGTTATTCGACATAAATTTATGACAAGCGAGTAATCTGAATACATTAATCTGAATGTGATGCCGTTTAAATGCCAAACAGTCTGCTACATATGCACATGTCACTCGGGGCTTACATATATCTGATTGCCTGCACGTTCTTACTGACTTCGTCAGTGAGGATAAAAGTCAATTTGCGCTTAAGTCGTATGCATATGTGTTGTGTAGCATAAAAGAATTACAAGCAGGGTGGGTTACAAACAGTCATGGATATCGAGACTTATTGGAGCCCATCCTGATTGTCAATTTGCAATTTTATCAATCGGTGCTGTACTGGCTTCGATGCGGAGATGTTTTCATTTCAACATCAACTGTCATTATCGTCCATTCGAATTTTCATCCGATATTTATAGTACACTATATGGCTCTGGCTACACTAATTTGTAACATCTCGCATTAATGATGCTAAATGTGTAATGCATTACATTGAATTGGCTACACTTATAGCACATTACATTCATGTACTTGCATGTATGTGTTTTGTATTGAATTCCATTTATGTGGCCACATTTTAATACATTGAATTTATATGGCTACATTAATTTTTTCTTACATTTCAGCCAGTAGTATACAGAAATATAACGATGAATTACACAACTCGGCAGCAGTAGTTTACATCATTCTCGTGCTTACCATATATGGATAAATGACGTCAGTAACGTCGCAATGACGTGTTTCCTTCGGCCAATCAAATGCTGTTCTCAGACACATACACTGAATCGCGAGACAGTCGCCTTCACTACGACCCGCCTCCAGAAATAAATTCGCAAACCTCTTAGCATATTATACGCTTGATTCGCTTTGTTTTTATAAAGTATCGTGTGCGAAATATAAGAAAAGGCAAATTATTGTAAATAATGTGTTTTGTATGAATAAGACCGCACATGTACAGGTATGACAAAGTGACTAGGTCAGATAGGACTACATAGCCACCAAAGCTGCAAAGAAAAGCGAATAGTGATCATACATAATTCTGCTACGCCATTTGTCAACACCGACACCAGTAGAGTGACTTGTATGTTAATTTTATAAATAGATGTGCCAGAGTGTGCTCTTACTGGCGGCCGGGTTAAGCCAGTGTCAGCGTATAGTTGGTATGGTATCGTCGCTTGGCTTGTTTAGGGGGGGGGGGGGTGGGGGGGGGGGCACATCATTGGTGCAACCGTATGGCTGGGTGATAATCTCTCTGGGACTTGGGTGGGGTGACAAAAGGCTTCCCTGTCCCACTCTCGGGGACTCCACCCATGGAGTGGCATTGGGATGCCGTTTGTCAGGTGGCGGAAACTGTGCCCACCTTTGCAATGCTAGTTTTAATGTAAGCACCATGATTGCATTACTAACACATGCTTGAACAGATTTTTTGGGGCTTACCGTCATTAATAAATGACATTATCACACATGCCATTTTTTCTGTAGTATATATTGCAAACAAGCAAGTCCCTATTGAGCATATTAAGCAAGGTTAAAGGGATTAGTGAGTACAAAGGCAAATTATTGTAAATAATGTGTATTGTATGAATAAGACCGCACATATACAGGTATGATAAAGTGACTAGGTCTGATATGACTACATAGCCACCAAAGCTGCAAAGAATAGCGAATAGGTTACGTGATCATAAATAATTCTGCTACGCCATTTGTCAACACCGAACATAAATTTCTCCAGAAAACTTCCTCCACCACCCCAAAATATTGTTTTATCTTCTACTCCAACTTTCTGTGCTGGTGGTTGTTTATTTCATATTCATAACCTGCTGTATCGCTGTGCTTTGGGGTCTAGGAGGTGAATTATAGTTCTGGCAGTGGGTGGAAACTGTGCTAACGGTTGCTATGTTCCGACCTTTGCTATGCTAGTTCAAGGTAGGCGGAAACTGTGCCCACCCATGCTAGAAACAGTTTTTGGGGCTTACCGTCATTAATAAATGACATTATCATACATGCCATTGTTTCTGTAGTATATATTGCAAACAAGCAAGTCCCTATTGAGCATATTGAGCAAGGTTAAAGGGATTAGTGAGTACAAACGTTTATTTAACCAGGTGAGCTTCCTAGGTGAAAAAAGGTATGTAATACATGCATTTGTGTTGCTATATGTTCAATACATTCCATTTATGTGGCCACATTTTAACACATTGTATTTATATAGTTACATATACATTTGTAATTTGTAATATGTGGCTGTGACTGGAGAAATGGAGCTAATGATATTTCTGATCAGTATAGATCCTGGTCGGCTAGCACCCTCCTGCAGTCTGGTATGGATATATGCCCGTTTGTTAGCAGCAAGACACGTGATTTATTGACTGAATGGCGAACAGTGTACGGCCTGAAAAGACTGCAAGGATGCGCATGTTGATCTGGGGTTACACTAATCGTATAACCCATAGCCCCATTTATCTAGTCACAGCCATATATATTGCATTTGTCTGGCTACATTTGAAATAAAATGCATTTGTGTGGTTACATTAATTGTGTAATAATATTGCTTTTTGTTGTGGCCACATCTTTAATACATTGCATTAATGTGGCTAAACTTCTACATGCAATACATTGCACACGTGTCGTTACATTTCGGTATGTGTGTTTGTTTACAGACACTATAGAGTTATACGTCGGTGGCCGACTGTGACCCGGTTGCCATTTGTCATGACCATGGCAGAGACTGGTTCTGTCAATGTCCCAAGGGTTACACTGGCAACGGGCACAGGTGCTATGGTGAGTAATAAAATAACAGCTAAAAGCTGTCGACGTTTAATGTTGTCAATTTTATTATCAGTTTTCATGCAATGTTCACTCGTTTTGATACGTTATTTTTTTTCCTAAATCCAAAGCCACGAGATGCCATAGAAAATACCGATGACAAAGAATAGATGCAGAAACGCACCCCTCAAATGTAGTTTGTACTTACTGCCAACCTCAGACCAGTTTCACCAAACGCAGTACAGCAACAGATTAGTAAAATGTAGTTTAATTATGGAACTGTATCACATTCCCGAACCCAATTGTACATTTCATTAAATACGTTTTACAATATTTTTCGTATTTCATGAAAATACGCAGATGTCCGAAGGTACAAAATCGGATGGCGTGTCTCATATGTAAGCCGCCTGCAATAAAATAGCGGATTAATCACGTAAAATGTTTATCATGCCGAAAAATAACTAGCTTTGCGAACATTAGTATGTTACATGTAATGGAAGTTGTGGTAAATGTGGTATTGTATCCCTGTACTATACTATACTATACTATGATATGCCTTTAACAATAATAATAACTAGAGAAAAGTCGATGACTGGCCATCACAATATACACACTTCACAAACCTCAAAGTCAGAAAGGGGCCATAATACAATCAAAAATATAAATTCATGTTGCGCAACTGTACACTATAAGAAAACCACATGCAATTTGTCAAGTATCCAAATATTTTGGTTTAAAAGTTACAATACTTATAAGGCAACATTCAGAAATTCCAATACAAAATGGGAAGATAATCCATGATAATACCTCGTGTGAGGGGTAGGGGGGGGGGGGGTGGGTGGGTAAATCAACAATCGAAATTCACTCTGCGCATCTACACACTGTAAGTAATTCACATACGAAATATAACGTATCCAGCTATTACGATTTAAAAAAAATTCTTCTTACAAGGCAAACTTGCGAAATTATATATCCAAAAGGGGGAGATAATACATGATCAACTCAAAAATATAAATTCACTGTGGAAAAAAAATGTACACCATTATGAAGTTTCCAGCTATTACGGTTTTACTTCTTGTAAGGCAAAATTCAGAAATGCTCAGTTGAAAAAGATAGATAAGCCATGACCCTGGGATTAAATAAAAAAAATCGAAATTCATTGTGCGCATCTGCACATCATAAGGAAGCTATATACCAAATATCAAGTATCCATTTTTTACGGTTTAACAATTTTACTTCTTAGAAGAAAACAGAAAATCTGAAATAATAATAATAATAGCATAATTATGGTCCCGTTCCAGATATCATCGAATGTGGAACACGGTACTCCGATTGTCACAAGGACGCCACGTGCAAGGACGCCTTCGGAACGTACGAGTGCAGATGTAATCCTGGCTTCGAAGGCGACGGTAACACTACGTGTGAAGGTTGGTATATACATCATGTCAGCCGGTGCAACATTAATGTTTTGCCCAGTTGGAAATTGACCCCACGGGTAATTTTTCAATGTTGAAAATTGACCCGAGTCACATTTCAATTTTCAGTCGTCGAAAACTGATCAGTGTTAAATTTTGATCAGACATCTGGTCCCACTTTACTGTGCTGGAAACGAATATTGTCGTCTGCTGTGTTTCCAAATTTGTATTATTTATCAGCAAAAAAATGATTTTACAGCACATTAAAGGTACATGCCCACACAGTAAGTTATACTATAGGAAGACAGTGTTTTTGTACATTCTTATATATGATATGACATCATTATAGCAACATAAATATTCATTCACCATTACCCCACGTATTGCTTGGCAGTATTATACATTTTATATCACTACATTGTATTTATTCTTTATATTTATTTTTCTATTTGCAATGATTATACTTATATATGTGGAAACTATATTTGTTCTGGTGACGCATTTAATTAGCATACTTAATTAATAATATCATGCTTTTTTTGCATATGGAAATAGCCTGATACCACCGCGAGTCACTATCAGTAAAATAAATATTAATAAATGAGTATATCTATATAGCGGGCACTCGTAATTTTTACAACTTGTGGAATAGTGACACAATTATACACTTATTTAATTCCTATAGAGAACTGTTTGTGCCTACTGAGTGGGCATGCACCTTTAAAATTGTCTCCATAAAAAATTGGATCCATAAGCGATGATTTTAATGTGCTACCAACATGCTTTTTGTTGAGAAATATGATTTGACAGTCCATTTCCAAATCTGTATTATTTCGCTGCAAAAACAATGTTTAACAGCGCAGGTTTAATCGTCTCCAGATGGTTGTAATTCACAATGCTTACATACACGAGAACGTCCAAAATATAATGGCAGTTTTCAATATACAGGGTGGTTCAAAATATCCGCCTCCACTTTGGGACCTATCTGTTACATGTAGATAAGAATAATCATTGCGACTTATATATCAGAATAACATATAATTATTCACAATTTTGTCCAGATATAATATCAGAATAAACATATATTATATGCTGTTAATACATGGTTTTCAAAAAAAGTTTTCCCATTTACCCATTTTTTTAACAAGCGTAAAATATAGCCGGTCTTTGAAAAATCTGATTTTCATGCAAAACTTGCGTCCAAACGCTATTTGATATGTGAAACAATGCACAACTCCTCAATTGTTTATTTTTGTTTGCTGATGGCCTTTCCCTAGCTATGCACATGCAAATACTAAGCTAGTTCAGATCTTGCAAATGAGGGATGCATTCTATACGTGTTTACAGAATACAAGTTTAGGGATACATGTATCGGTTTCTAAGTCCATCTACAGCTGTTTTACATACATGTACATATAGTTGGGTTCTGGTGAAAAAATACCACATACATTGTACATTATATATTTATCTCATCATAATGGTCAACATTTGTGTTACTTGGCCTTCATAATAGACAATAATGTTCATTATATATACATTATTATGAATATTCTTTGTTTACATAATATACATGGTTCAAATAAAAATTACACCATCAACCGAGTACTACTTGCATCTAACAAACACATCCAATACACTGTAGAATAGATGTGTATCGGTTTAGTGATTCATCATTAAGTGATAATATTACCTTTGTATGATGTTAATGATTGAAATAGTCCGTCTTGACATTTCTTTATCATTTCCCGTTGCTATCGATTGAGTTTCAATATTTGTATAACAGTTTTCGACCAATTTTCATTAATTCGTTGAAATACCAGTAATATCATGCATTGAATTCTGTGACGTCATCATTACAATTGTGTCGTCATTAGTTAGAATATAATTATAATGTGTAAAATGCTACAATATATTAGTTTGTAATAAACGTTTGAATGATTATCTTGCTTAGAACACTAGTTATGTTTATTTGATGTGGGGACATATATTTTGAACCACACAGTATATGTGGTCCGGCTATTGGGGTCAGTTTTCGATGTTGAAATATTATCCGACTGTTGGTGATCAGATTTTAACCAGGGTTAATTGTTCACGTAGGTGGGTCCACAGGTTGTTGATGATCGATTCATATTTCGGTGTTTTTATGTGTGGTTATTTCGGTATATCTGGTGGTTTGGGTGCATTGTTACCAACATACAAATTACGTCACCTCCCGCGAATTACATGTATAAGTACGGGATTTGTTGTTTCTTTTGTGGGTATTTTGACAGTATAAAAGGGGTTAGGAACGGTGAAAGTATAGATCATTGAGCATTTGTAGTTGCACAAAACTATGTACCCACCAACCAAACACCGAAATCACCAAAATCTACAACATCCATCAAAATACCCATATGACACCAACATACTGACCATCTGTTCAAACACCTGTGGGTGGGTCATTATTTAACGGTCGATAATTATTCACGGTTGAAAACTTACCGGGATGATTCTTTTCAAAGTTGAAATATGACCCGGGTATCCCGGGTATCCCGGGTCAATTTTCAGGCTGGTGGGTCATTAATTAACTGTCGAAATGTTTTGAAAATTGACCCGGGTCCATTTTCAATGTTGAAATATGATCCGACTGTTGGTGATCGGAGTTTAACCAGGGTCAATTTTTCAAGCATGGGTGGGTCATTAATTAACGGTCGGGGTCAGTTTTAAACGATAAGAATTGATCACTCATCCGTTGAAAAGTGATCCTGTGGGTCATTTTTCAACGGGGTCATCATTTAATGTTTACACCTGCATAACCTCCGTGATTATGTTTGTTTGTTTGTTGGGGTTTAACGGCATATCAACAGCTAAGATCATTTAAGGCCGTATCAATGGGTTTGCTACTAAATCCCATATATCACCTGTACAAGTACATGTACATGTTTAAGTACATGTACAAATGGGGGCCGGGATTATGTATAAGAGCTGTGACTGTTGAATACAAGTTTCACATTTAACGTATGCGTATGTATGCATGTGATCATGTGTGTGCAGTGGACATTACCTGTATACGTATATGTGTCAGTTCGGCACACAGGCACTTAGTGGTATGAACGACAAAAGACTCTTAAAATCATACCCAATTTTACTCCGATATTATCTACAAGGTACGGCACTCGCATTCATTTCAACAAACGGAAGTACTTAGTCTACTAGTGTACCTTGGGCCCGGTCTCTAAAAATAATCAGTAATTGTAAGGCGCAAAATTCAGTAATTTTAAAGGGCAAAAATGCGGGACCCTGCGCGTTAAAATTACTGAATTAGCGAACTGGGCTCAGGATAAATAACCGACTTCCATTCGCTAAAAGATGACGAGTGTCGTACCTACCTTGTAGATATTTAATATCGTAGTGAAATTTGGTAGATTTAAAGAGGCTTTTGTCGTTCATACCACTAAGTGAGTGTGCTATTCGGCTCATATTTAAGGGTGGGAATTGGCTCGAACACCTTCCATACCCGGATGTGAGTGTGCTCCGGCATACAGTCTTACATAATCGGCTAATTAGTGAACAGAACAGGCAGCATGGGCCCGGTTGCTCAATATCTATTAGATTAACAAACTGTTAAATCCGTAAGAACCCGTGTGATCCCTGATCACCATTCCATTAAAACATAATTGGTTCCTAAATGTGATGGGATATACATGAATGTATAAAATATATGTGAACATTAGCTTGCTAGTGTATACTATACGTGGCTTGGAACGCCAAATCTACATACACTCACTAAGTATTGTTACATGTAGTTCAAACTAATTAGAGCTACAATTAACTATTTAGAGCTATCATTAAATAGTTAGATCTAGCATTCATTATTTGAGTTTATGTAGATTTGGCGTTCCATACATGTAGTGCGCTCTGTCAGAGATGTGCGTTCATGCCCGTCACAATATTTGTAGACATCAAGGAATGTGAACGTCACCTTGACCACTGTGACCCCACGCCTCTTGCTTGGACGACTGCCGTGGCTCTCACATGCACGTGCAATTATGGGTACTTCGGCAATGGCTACTGGGGACACTGTTATCGTAAGTATCGACACGATTAAACATGCGATTGTTTAAGTAACTGAAATTAATCAGATGAATGTCATCGTTTGGTAACGGTATAGCTTGCAAACTACGATAACCCCAATAAACCGACACCGTAAAGCCCCAGTCACACTGTCAGGTATCAATGCCTAAGTATTATTCTGTTTCCCACCCGCACAGATTGCCAAACATTGGCTCCGTTTTTAGGAGGGATTAGGTTTTACTAGGTTCCTAGTAGGTTTCCACTATGCGTTGCAGGGCTTTACTTCGTATCTCCCCGTCTGACATGTGACAGGCCGGGTATCCTAGCGACCCATTGTCAGGATTTCACTAGGGATCAGTAGGTTTTCACTACGTTTCACTACGATTCACTACGATTTACTAGGGATTGCTACATGTATGTAATGTCAGCAATTACTACGAGATCGGCAAACCTGAATTACGTTGCCGCATTGAGAAGCCCAATTAAAAACGTAGTAATATACGTAGTAAAAGGTAGTAAAACGTACTGGATACGGCTATATACATATAGTGATTGCACTCGCCATGTTGTTTTCGATACACGTAGCTTATACCTACTAAAACGTATTGAAACAACGTATTAGATACGTACAAATCGTACTTAGCCATACCTGCTGAAACATAATAAAACATAGAAATAAAACGCAACAAGATGTAGTAAACAAGAATTTCCGCGGAATCAAATGTCTCGCCTTGTTCCGCCTTGACCTTGACCCTGATGCCCGATAAAAAAAATTAATGGACGTATATCCATCTACATATCATATTAAAGGTATGTATACAGTTTGATGACTGTAGCTGATAAGGTGTAATGACCGTAACACGAACACTCAACATTGAATGATGACGCCGCCGCCGCGACGACGCCGCCGCCGACGCCTCCGGAAAAGCAAAACCTATGTCTCGCTTTCCGCTTTCGCGGGCGAGACAAAAAGTAGTAAAGCGTAGGAAATACGTAGTAGTACCTAGTGGGCCGCCAGTTAAGCTAAGTACGTATTTGTACGTATCTAATACATTTTAATACGTTTTAACTACGTTTTAATACGTTTTAATAGGTATAAAGCTACGTTATTTCGAAACCCCACGTTAATGTTTGAATATGTCCAAAAGGGAACAATCATCATTACGTACATAGCCATATCTAATACGTTTCGCTTTAATACGTATATTGCCGTTTTACTACGCATTAAAAGGGTAGTAATACATTACCTGACAGTGTGACTGGGTATAACAACGACAACCGTATGCTACGGCAATGCAACTGAATAGTAAGACATGTTTCTCTAATACCAGACACATTCTACAAGAGTGTGGCGTTGTTTGTGATGCCCGTGATTATAAAACGCATAAAACATTCTGATCACGTCCTCACAATATATACTCGAAATCAGAGCTCAGCCTCGGCTGGTTCCAAAAATACATTCTTAGCAGTAATGAAGTCTTACTACCGCTGCCTCGGCCAATCATACACGTATTGATTTATATGAAGTGAAACCTCTCTAAACCGGGCACACCGGGAAAATCAGGCATATGCCTATTCTGGGACATACTTATGTATTTTACAATCATGAACATGCAGGATTATCTGAGATGCACTATCAAGAATCCTCTCAAAATGGGATCACATATTATATTGGTGTCCGGTGTAGAGAGGTTCCACTGTACGAGTACAGCCTAGTTGCTGCGGCCAAGGTCGACGTCACGGTCGTGGTAGGTCATGAACGATCTACAAAATGTGCCATAACGTGATTCACAGCGGTACATGTATTTATCTTTGTTCCAGATCACCACCACAGCTCGAGCAGCCATGGTCACCATCGTCGCCGTGGTCACCGTCATGGTCATCGCCATGGCGGCCACAGACACAGCGGGAGTGGCAGCGGTAGCAGCGGTGGCAGCGGTGGCAGCGGTGGGATGGACTCAGTATCGAGAACAACGTGAATGTCGGCGGCGGCGGCCACTCCGGCAGCAGCGGCCACTCCGGCAGCAGCGGCCACTCCGGCAGCAGCGGCCCCTGGTAGAGAGGTTTTCCTCATGGGCGACACAACGACAACGAACCGAATGCACGATCCACGACGCTTTACCTAACTTTTTACCTTACCCGACTCCAGTGAATATAAAGTTTTCTGTGCGCGACTGTATACTAGCGTGGTCGCTATTGGGAAGTTACGGCAAATCAACAACAACGTGCTCAGGCACTATTATAATCACTGGTTCTGATATTCCCTTCCCTAACACATGCATCAGAAAAAATAAATAAAATGATATTAAATTAATGGCCTTATTGCACATTCAAATTTTGTCAGCAATTTCAATAAGAAAATAGTGAATAACGGTTGCATATATCGGAAATCTCACTACAACGACTCTAACGCATTTTTTACACAAATCACATATTCCGTCGTCCATTTTGAAAAGGGGAAAATAATGCATAAAATGTGCGTCGACTTCCACGTAAACAACGAGTGAACACATAGAACAAATAATTTACACGGACGCCGATGGACACCAGTGTAGTATTTCCGCTATTCAAACTGTATTATATAATATCCTATTGATTACACTTCTACGTTGGATGTCTGTGTATATTCAGTCTAGTGTGTCGTCGGACTACATGACGGACCTCTGCTGTGAACATTAATACAATGATTTCTTTCCCGGGTTTCCCTGGTTTCGACGTCACGTTGTTCGACGTCAACCATGACGCTATGTAAACTTTATGAAATCCAAATTACCCAGCTGTTTCTATGAACTACATGTAGATGTATTTGAGTGCATGTGTGAAAGTTGCTCAAGCATATTAACACTGTCGAGACACTCTCCAACATTACAAATAACTTTATTACGTTCACCCTTAAGTAACTGTACTGGATTTGATATGGTAATTTTGCAACTAATCCAACCATCATAAAATCGTTTTCAGATTAGTCCAATTATGAAAAGGGGTATTTTTTTGTTCTCAAAAATATCAAAATTACTTTCAAAAAGTGCAGATCCTGATGAGAAGGCTCGCCACGAGCAGGCTCATCTGGACATGCACTGTTTGCAAATACCGCTATATAGCGGGTTGTCGGGTTCAAACGGCTGCGGCTTCTTTTCTGTTCTGCTCTGTTCTTTTCTGTTCACAGGTGATTACGGAATTTTTCTCACAGTGAAAACACGTGCAAAACATATATTCTACTACACGTAGGAGTGAAATAATAACTGTTACTAAACTTGTTGAAATTGTGTGCAAAACGCGATATCCAATAAGTCTATACATGTATATAATCACATTTAGTTAAATCAACAATTCATCTAGTGTACATGTACGTGTACCTCGTATATATTGACGTACGTAATGTGGGATCGTAGCTAGTTATCTCCCGCTGCAAATATATGTTATATAGATCCGGGCCCATGCTGTATTTCAGTGTTTATTTGTTACTGAATAGCACACACATTGAGTTCTTCGAACAGAGTAGACCCAGAGTCTTTATCTGAGTCTACACTATTTGCAAAATAGTAAAAAATAAGTAGTATGAAAATATGAATCTGGCAAATAATGCAGCCCCCGGTCGGATTGCGCAGATATGATCTGGATCAACATAGTCGAAATCACTATAACTGCTCCTTTTCATAGCGAAGCTACATTCACCTTTTTTACAAGCAATAAAGCCATAAACTACACAAATTTGACCGGATTTCTGTAACTAAACTCAAAAAAGGGAAATAACTAGCTACGATCCCTCATACGCCATAAAACATGTCTGCAATACTGGGCCAATTTATTTTAACAGGCTACTATATAGTTGGTGGTCATCGATCACAGCCACATATAGATGAATTTGATGTTGAGTTGAAACGTTAAATTATCGTAACATGTAAACAAGATTGAGAAGCAAATAATATGAAAAGCTGATACTGGATGCAACGTAGAGTACTGTACCCTTGAAATGTGCAACGTACATTGTACGTAGGAGATGTGACACCATCATCAAAACGGGTTTAGTGTCTAAAGAATTTAGAATCCGGAATATCTAACTTTGATCTAAAATAAAACCGCATGAACCACAGGTGGAAGACTCGACATAGGACCTGATAAATGATTCATTTGTAAACCGTTACCCACCCACCAATTTCCGTACAATAGACACTATAGCGTGTTTCAAGGTAGGAAAGAGCTTGGAAAAATGTCGTAGTTTCGGAACCTCAAACACCACACATCTCGATTTTTTCTGCTGACTTATGTCTCTGGGAATCGATAAATGTCTTATGTCTTCAAATGTATTCACTTCAATGATCTGCTTTAAGCATTTCGTTAGTTACGGGCAAATTAGCTACCACAGCCAATGCGATAATTGTGTGTACGAAAGAATGTCACACATTTTTGTGGGCTGTGGAAGCATAAATTACGTGTAAAATCTGGCTGAAATCCCACTACAGTCTCAACATATTGACGTGAATGACTGGAATAAAAATCAGTAATCTGACTAATAAGTGTCATTCACTAACATAGAATGATGTAAACGTGCGTTTGTTTTGAGATGCGTTCCAACATTTCGACATAACCTTCCGTGAACTTTACTTTCCGATTTCCTTTGTTATATTCTCAGAATGATCAATAATGACGTCACGGGAAACCCTAAACTGGAGCGTTACATATACTACAACCAATCATGTGGCGATGTGTGTGTGGGATTCTTTCGGAAAGAGATATTTCTCTGTAACGTTGGTAGCTAAAACGTGTGTAACTAACAATATACTAAACATAGATGTTTAAAGTGAATATATTTGGGGACCTAAGTGATTTATTATTTGCCAGAGGCGTACGTCAGGAGCCCGAAACTAAGCCTGTCTATGTCATTTTCCCAAGCTCTTGCCCACCTTGAAAGGCTATACTGTATACTGTAAGGAAATGGGTGGGTGGCGTAACGTTTTTCAAATGAGCCATTTATTTGGTCCTAGGTCCGAGTCTTCTACCTGTGGCATGAACATGTAAATTAGTTATTGACACGCATTTTAGACACTATTAATCTTATGTCAATGCGTGAATAAAAATAGCAAGAATAAAGTTACTGTCTGTTTCACGCAAGCTGCCCAGATTTTACGGCCATATAAACAAATCAAAAACAATATTTTATTCGATAATATATTTTTTATCAAAATTTACCTACTTTTTTGTCGTGAAATTTGGTCCAATATTGATTTTATTGCGAAACTATTTTCCCCATGTTAAATCCCATGTGGATTTTCTTTTCTAATTTCAGAAACAGTGGACCAGATTTCAAAATTTATCTTTTATGTCTTCGTTAGGTCATTTCGAAGCTATCTAGCCAGATTTCGGAATCCAAATATTTTCGTTTTTTTTGGCTATCTCCCAGCTCCTCCACATTCCTTTTTTTTCCCCCATGTTTAATTTCTATAGACAAATCAAATTTTTTCGTAATAATATTTGACGAAATTTCACGAAATAAAAAGAAGAAGGCTCATATATTCTTAAATTTTGATAAAATTTAATATTATGGAAAAAAATATTGTTTTTTGCATTGTTTATATGGCCGTAGAATTTGGGCAGGTTTCGTGAAACAGACATTTTTTAGTAGTTTTATCTTGGCTCCGGTATGACCACAATTTCACATTGCCGATTTCCTAAGATATTTATTTCTGAAATAAACTGTAGTGACGTCGACATGTTCTGTCAGTTTACGACGTAATTTACGGAACATATGTCTGAGTCTCGAGATGTAATGTACATTCACGTGAACATCCAGCCACGGCTTAGGTTAAAGTTCGTTGACAAAATTCACGTTAGTCAGTAATTGTACTTAAGCGTGTATATACGTCAATATACGCCAATATACATGCTAAAAGTGATAATAAACATGAAACTGATTAGATTGCATTGTTGTTCATTCTGTAATAGCTGGACGAGAGTGGAGAGTGACGTTGGTTCTGAATATCGTCCACATATCCAGGTCTTTGACTGGGGAACATAGACGTAATATATTACTAAGTTGCCGTCAGTAACTCTGCATAACTCCCGTACCGTCCGTTAGCATATGCTAGCTGTACGAGAGTTGTGTAGAGTAAACCTCCCGCTACTAAGTATTACTCTGAACAGTTATTGTTGGCGTTGGTGAACAAACACTAGGAAAGAAATCATACCTTTATATAATCTTGGCATGTGTTCAGTCTCCTAAGGGACATTTAACATATGCTGGTCTCCCTTTATTAAGTGAGTTGTCTTTGACAAATAAACACTGAATCCGAGATGGCCACAACCTCGAATACCTTATATAAGACATCTGCGTAAATTGCACGAGATACGTTTACAAAATTTACAATATTTTCCGTAAATGGCGTCAACAGTTGACAAAATTTCAGAGTACATGCGGTTAATATTAATATACTCTGACAATTTTGTCAACTTTTGACTTTATTTATGAAAACTATTATAAATTTTGTAAACGTATTTAACACAATTTCGCAAACGTCCGAAGGTACAAAATCACATGGCGTGTCTCATTATTTGCACCCAAGTAAGCTGGCTATGAATAACGTGGCCGTGACTACTCATCTGGAGGATGTCCCCAAAATGAATACAAAACGTCCCCTACCGATATAATTTTGCTCTCACAGTATGTATGTCATGATTTCAAATACACCATATGCATACGAGAGTGTAGCTCACTATGACGAGGTGTCTATTTGAAGACTGATATGTAAGTGTAAACGTCATCTCTACTAGTTCACGGTACATGTACTCTCAAATAATACGGTTATATAAACATTGCAAACACAATGTTGTTTGGATGATGTTAAATTTTATAAAAAAATTAGAATCTCAGCTTTATTTGTCAAATATAATAAACCAGTGTATGCAAATTACCTGTAGGTGATTGGCTTGGAATGTGACAGTAATATACTCCAAAACAGTCATTATAGTGTGTTTTTTCTTTTTTTTTTCATTGATATTGGCTTCCTAATGGACAATTAATAAGTTCGGCAAAGTGGCGCGACATCGCGACGCTGTTCCAAATTTGCCAAAATTAGGCGTAAGTATATTGTTTTCGCATATCGGTATAGTACCAATACACTAGTACTACAGAAAACATTGTTTTTTCTTTTATTTCCTCCTGTGTTATAAATGAAAATGGTTAGCTATAACACTATTTAGGGTAATGTTATGTGATTTTATGGAGATTTGTGCTTTTAATTCATCATCTATTAAAATTCTCCATAGTTCTGTAGTAGCTCAATTTTAAGGCAGAATGTGGACAGTCACATGGTGGAGTTACACAGCTGCTGTGTGACAACCATTTGAGATATTTGCTCCAAACTTGGTACTGTATCCAGGAATAGAAGCTAGCTTTGAATAGTGAATATTGTAGAATGATTTGTTGTGGGACTGGTACACTTATAAGGTATGCCTAGGCCCTATGTGAGATATGTTGTAGAATTTGAAGTTGGAAGTTTATGTTTTCTTGTAGCTATGTCTCTGGGAACATAATTTAAAGTTACTGCGACAAGAGTAATCGAGCCGACTCCACGATGCAACACATTTGTTCTTTTTATACGCAGACGACAGTTATCGGCTTCAAAATCTTCTAAAACTTGATTTCTCAGCTTTATTTGTCAAATATAATACCAGTGTATGTAAATGGCCTGTAGTTGATTGGGCTTGGAATGTGACAGTAATATACACCAAAACAGTCATTAGTGTGTGTTTTTTGTTTTTTTTCATTGATATTGGCTTCCTGATGGACAATTAAGAAGTTCAGCAAAGGGGCGCGACATCGCGACGCTGTTCCAAATTTGCCAAAATTAGGCGTAAGTATATTGTTTTACGCATATCGGTATAGTACCAATACACTAGTACTCAGAAAACATTGTTTTTCCTTTCCTCCTGTGTCATAAATAGAGAATAGTAGGTTAGTGCCGTGAATGGGAAAACATATCTGGCAAGGCTCAGGAAACGGGATGGGCGAGGCTTTGCCGAGCAACATCCCGTTTCCATGCCGCGCCAGATATTTTTTCCAATTCACGGCACTAACCTACTATTCTATTTATCCCGTCAACACCTACAAATGGCTGTAAAATGCAAAAATAGTATTGACTGGATATCAAAAATGTTTCACGGCACCGTGTTTCACGGCACATAGGCACTGTGTTGACGGGATAAAGCAAATTTCTTGACTGACCGTTCCAAGCCAATACCCTTTTGTCTGTCGACCATTCCAGAGTGGCATACATGTTGGTATAGTTTGAGTGACGAGTCTTTATATGTAGAATGGTTAGCTATAACACATATTTAGGGTAATGTTATGTGATTTTATGGAGATTTGTGCTTTTAATTTCATCATCTATTAAAATTCTCCATAGTTCTGTAGTAGCTCAATTTAAGGCAGAATGTGGACAGTCACATGGTGGAGTTACACAGCTGCTGTGTGACAACCATTTGAGAAATTTGCTCCAAACTTGGTACTGTATCCAGGAATAGAAGCTAGTTTTGAATAGTGAATATTGTAGAATGATTTGTTGTGGGACTGGTACATTTATAAGGTGTGCCTCCTATGTGAGATATGTTTTGCTGTAGAATTTGAAGTTGGAAGTTTATGTTTCTTGTAGCTATGTCTCTGGGAACATAATTTAAAGTTACTGCGACAAGAGTAATCGAGCCGACTCCACGATGCAAGACATTTGTTCTTTTTGTAATCGCAGACGGACAGTTATCGGCTTCAAAATCTTCTAAAACTTGATTTCTCAGCTTTATTTGTCAAATATAATAAACCAGTGTATTTAAATTACCTGGTAGGTGATTGGGCTTGGAATGTGACAGTAATATACACAAAAACAGTCATTATAGTGTGGTTTTTTTTTTTTTTCATTGATATTGCTTCCTGATGGACAATCACCTGTTCAAAACCCCATTATTTTGAAAAGTTTTATGAAAAGTTTCTGAAGTGAAATAACTCGCATTATCGGAATTCAATCTGGCCGGAATTCCGTGTCTGGCCATATTCGCTTTCAGTTTGCTAATAATCGTACTGCGCTTTTTGTGTCTGATAATTTATCAAGCTCAAAATAGCGGCTATAGTAACACGTTGTAACTAAATACTCGTCGTTTTCCCATGTGAAAACATCAGTACCGACAGTCTGATATGGGCCATCTGGGATATCATGTGATTGTAACGGTTCTTTCTGGTTCGCTGACCTATGGGTCAGGCATGCATCGCAGCGTGTAACGAAATCGGTTATCTGCGCTGTCATTCCAGGCCAAAACATAACGTCGCGTACTCTGTTTACAGACTTTTCGATCCATTTGTGTCCCGTGTGGACATTTTCTATGAGCTCGGCTCGTTGTGATATCGGAATCACAATTTTCTGGCTCTAAATATGATATTGTCAGAAACTGACAATTCATCGCGGTGATTCCAATACTCGGCGATGATTGGCGGACATTCTTTTCGTAAAGTAAAGTATTGTCGTCTGCAATATCTGAAATTGCGCATCGTTTTAGGTTGCACGTCGAACTGACTCTAATCTTCGATCAGTCATAGATAATGACGAGAGAACAGTGTGGACATGTTCATCCAACCCTTCAGACAATTCTGGAAATGTGTCTGGTAAAAATGATCTGCTCGAACAGTCTGCAGTTTGTTTTCCTTGCCGGACAGGTAAACAACATTGAGATCATATTTCTGCAGCGCGATTAGCATGCGCTGTACTCGCGGCGGCGTCTGTTATAACGGCTTTCGCACAATGGATGAAAGGGGCTTATGATCTGATTCTACGGTCACGCGTTTACCGTATACATACTGTTCAAGCGCCGTGCTGAAAACAATATCGCTAGCAATTCTTTTTCTAACATGCTGTAATTGATTTCAGCTTTGGTCAGTGTTTTTGATGCGCATGCGACTGGCTTGTTGGTCTTGCAACAGTGAGCAACCAATTCCATATTTGGAAGCGTCGACTTGCAGCGTTATGGGTTTGTCCGAATCGTAGTACGCTAGTACTGGACTTTCAGTCAATGCGGTTTTGACTTTTCGAAATGCCGTCTCTTGGGAACTGTCCCAAACAAATTCGATATCTTTTTTTCAACAGGTCTCTGAACGGCGATGTTAGAGCTGACATAATTTGGAGCATTTTGTCAAATACGTTACCATGCCCAAAACTGTTTTAACTAAACATCGGCTCTACAATGTCGGAGGTGGCATGTCATTAACGGCGGTGACTTTCTTTGGGTCCGGTTTCATACCATCTTTTTGACAAGATGTGCCCGAAATATGAAACTTCTTTAACTCCAATAGTGCATTTGTCTTTGTTGAATTTGATGCCCTGTTCGCGTGCGCGTTTGAGTACAAGTTTCAAACTTGCGTCATGTTCTGCTTTCGTGCGTCCGTACACGAGCAGGTCGTCTACGATACCGGTCACGCCTGGTAATCCTTCGAAACATTCGTCAATTCTGCGCTGGAACTCATCCTGTGCAGAAATAATTCCGAACGGCATTCTCAGGAAGCGGTATCTTCCAAACGGACTGTAAATGTTGTGTAAAACGATGATTTGTCATTCACTTTTACACACCAGTAACCGCTGGCGGCGTCAAGTACGGAGAAATGCGTCGCTCCGGCGAGTTGTGACGCAACTTCTTCAAAAGTACGTAGCGGATAGTGCGATCGTCTAATGGCCTCGTTTAGAGCCTTGGGGTTCTAAACATACTCTTGAGTTTCTTTGTCTTGGCTTTTCGACTATCACTAGTGAATTAACCCAGTCAGTAGGTTGTGTGACTTTAGCAATAATGTTTTGCTTTTCCATCCGAAGTAATTCATCTTTCAGTCGGTCACGTAACGCTACTGGAACACATCGCGGTGGGTTTACTACAGGAATTACATCTGGTTTCAGATGTAAATCCACCGATCCCGGTAGAAGGCCTACACCTTTGAAAATATCGGCATACTCGTGCACAACGTGTGCATTTGGCATAATTTCATCATCAACTGAGTAGATCAATTTGATGATATCGAAATCGAGAGATGATTTCAAACTTAGCAGAGGTGTTGCGTCCGTTTCGACAACATAGAATTGTACACTCTTTGATTGTGTTTTGTATTGCACAGGTAAGCAAATATTACCAATTACTTTTAGTGCGTTGCCTGTGTACGACGATAAACGATTTCTAGGCTGTGCGAGTGGGTATTTGAGTTTGAGGTCATTGGACGTACTAACAGGTAGTATGTTTACTTGCGAACCAATATCAATTTTGAAATTGACAGGGGATAAGTCTGGGCCAACATGTAACATAGGAAAAGCTTGGTTGCAATTGGAAAATGGTATATTTACCGTGTTCACGTTGAAATCGTCATCACTGTAGTCAGTGCCTGGTTCATTTTCGTTTATTTCCGTGTACCACAGATCTACACACTGAACTAAAATGATTTAATTTTCCACACTTGTTGCACGTTTTTTCCTTTTGCGGGACAGGATTGTGTCCGTTTATGGATTGCATATCCACAATATCCGCATTTATCTGGAATTCCATGTTTGTGTGGGTGTGTCCGTCTGGTCGGCGGTTTCGGAGGTGCGGCTGTCTGTGGTGTCTGATGCTGTCTCTGCTGTTATCTGCTGTTATTCTGTTTTTTACGTACGGCATGTACCTCAGTTTTGGTCATCTCGCGCATCTGGTGGCTGGCGTATTCGTGATTCTGCCCGATTTCTATCGCTTTGTCCAGTGTCAACCCGTCTCCCTGGCTGATTAGCTTTTCCCGGATTCTGGGTAATGTGACACCGAATACGAATCTGTCACGTATCATGTCATCTGCTGCGGCGGCGAATTTGCAGTTTCGTGCGGCGATACGTAGCTTTGCTGTGAACTCCTCTATGGAAAGTTTCATTATGTACAAATGTTGTTGAATTGGTAACGTTTAAAAACGGCATTCAACTTTGGCCTTACATGGTCTTGAAAATTCTTGAATATGACATCGAGTTTTTATTGTCATCTGCACTTAAATCCCACGACTTGTGAATGTTTCGTCCGTGTTGTCCAACCCAAAGTAAAATGTATGTACATTTTTCGTCTTCCGATTTAGCAGATAACGGTCCTCTGAATATCAGTTCCGTGTGATCTTGAAATTGACTCCATTGATCCGGCAAATTGGTCGATTGCCAATCCACTTGCGGTACGGGAACGCCATTCAGTTCCATGATTGAGAAAATGTGATATAATCCAGTTAAGTTTTAACTTCTGACACCATGTTTTCATTATGTAGTGTTTCTACAATATATACTTGATGGGCGTATGTCTATGCACGTACTGTGCAGTTGTACATGTTGTATGATTATATAACTGGTATTAATAATCAACACGTAGACACATATTGTGACTAACTAATTTGTTTCATTCATACGCAGTGTATGCTACTGAAGCAGGTAAGTGAGTGTATCAGCGCCTGGCTGCGGAGGTGTATATATCTCTGGTATGGGACCAATAGTAGACTTGCTACAAGTGTTATAAGTAAACTTGCTACAGGGTACAGGCCTGTATAGAGCAGTGTGTGATAGCTACATCGCGTTCAGCAGACAGTCACAGCCATAGATTAGTGAAGTGAAACACCATACACATATCATATTATATCTACCACCGAGTTGAATGTCACCTATGTGAAACTTTTCCCGGTGTCTTAGCCAACGTGATAATCGCCATTTTGTATTATATCGGAACTTTACATCCGGACTACCACTTCCGGTATTACAACCAATTGATTCACCATGGATACTTTACATCCGGTCCACCACATCCGGGTTGCTACAGTCTAGTGATACCATAAGTACTTTACTTCCGGTACCAGCTTCCGGAACATTATCGTTATTGACTATCCATGTGATGTAACCACATCCGGCTTTGACTTTGACATTCATACTTTGGAAATATATTGCATAGGCAATACATATGTATACTTTGATAGTGTATGGTAATACTCCTATCATGGCATATCATGGCTAAGGGATTGTAGTAAGACTACATATATGTTTATGGATTAATCCACTTGAAGTTGGATAATAGCCATATTGGTGACTAGACCTCATACTGCGGGTGAGGCAGACCTTGGGACCTTGATACTCAGAGGTTAACCACTATCTATTGAGATACGCCAGCACTGGGGTAGCTCAGATGATTGTCATTTGTCCTCCAATGTTCGTTCTGCCATGTTGTACTTGTATGTTATTTCACTTTTGATTAGCGATCATCAAAGTATTCTTGTTTATTCATACTATTGTCCACTACGGGACCATTGAGATACCACATACTGAGTTTATTCGTCTATAGCTTTTAAGTTGCGTTAAAGTATAACAGTTGATTGGCTTACAACCTTGTAATTGAATGGTATCATGCACAGTACAGTGATGTTCGCATATCAATGTATCATGTATTCCTGTGTGTTCCCCATGTAATATAGTGTACATTATTAGTGATTAAGTGACTACGTGTACTTATCACTCTGGCCTACCCCTTACACTTAAACTGCATTGTTACCACTTTTCGTTCGTCAGATCAAGCATATTGGCCATAACGTCATAACAATTGAAGTATACTTGGTTCATATGATAATAGGGGAGACAATTTGTCTCGATCATTCCTGACCTTGGTAATGACCTTGACAGGTTGAAACAAAACAAATTTGCAATATGCTTTCTACAAGAGCTTCATTGTACACATGGATGTATAGACCAATGGAAAAAACGAATGGAAAAATGAAATATTTATTTCTGGTAACAGCTCCAATAGTACAGGAATCGGAATCCTACTTAATTTAAACACTTCATATGATATTATAGAATACAAAGATGTAAATTCCAGGACGACTGCAGTTGCTAAAAATATGTAAATCCAATACAACATTAGTATTAATAAACATTTATGGGCCCAATACTGAAGATAATGCATTTTTCACAACACTGGAACATTTAGTTATTGAGAATAATAGTGAAACCCTAGTTTTGGGAGGCGATTTTAATAACGTTCTTGATTTTAATTAGATAAAATAAATGGAAGAAAAGATACAAACAATGGATGTTCAACAAAAGTAAATGACATAATAAAAGATAATGATTTATATGACATATTTAGACTGCGACATCCAGACAGTAAGCGTTTCACTTGGCATTCTAATCATAGACCACCAATATTCTGTAGACTGGATTACTTCCTAATATCATCTAATTTAATAAATGCAGTAACACACAGTAAAATAGCAGTAGCGCTAAAGTTAAATTTGAACGAAATAGTAAGAGGGCCAGGATATTTCAAACTAAATAATAGTATATTGCTACAAGAAAGAATACAAACAAAAAATTAAACTATCAATTCAGGAAACAATAATGAAATATACGGGATGTAATCCAAATACTATGTGGGAACTAATAAAAGGAACAATAAGAAATGAATCAATACAATATTCAAGTATGATGAAAGAAAAAAGAGAGAGCAAATGAAAAAGATAGTACTCAATATAAAAAGGTTAGAAGAAAATTTATCACATGATCCAAACAATCTACATAAATTAGATGAATTATATGTCGAAAAAAACAAACTTACTGAAATGACTAATGAGAAAATAAAGGGAATACTATTACGATCGAAGGCTGAATGGGTCGAAGGGTCTGAAAAGAATACGAAATATTTTGCAAACTTGAAAAAAAGAGAGATGTGAACAAAAAATCAATTAAACAACTGATGATAAATGGAACAATGGAAAATAACCAAACAGATATTCTTTAATCATGTTTAATTTCATTCACTATATGCATATGTATGGACAAGATACTAATATAAATCACAACAATGATACATGTTTCAACTTCATTGATCACAAACTAAGCGAACATGAAAAACAGTCTTGTGAAGGCTACATAAACGAGTATGAATGTGTAGCAGCAATACAAGAAATGAAACATTCAAAAAGTCCAGGATCAGATGGTATAACTGCTGAATTTTATAAGCTATATTGGAATGATATTAAAAGAGCACTATATAAAATCGATAAATTATTCATACGAAAATGGATCAAACTGAATTACAAAAACAAGGGATCATTACGTTATTGCCAAAGAAAGATAAAAACACCCTCTCAATTGATAATTGGAGGCCAATTTCGCTATTGAATGTAGACTATAAAATCGCGACAAAAGTTATAGGTAACAGAATAAAAAAGGTATTAAACACAATAATTAACATGAATCAAAACGGGGTTTATAAAAGGTAGATATATAGGAGAAAAACGTACGGACACTTATAGAAATTAATAAATGAAGCTAATGAAAACAATACACCAGGTTTAATCTTCTTTGCATATTTCCAGAAAGCTTTTGATAGCCTAGACCATGGATTTATAATTAAATGCCTCAACAATCTTAACTTTGGTAATTCATTAATACAATGCATATCGCTATTCTATAACGATGAACAAAGTTGTGTTTCCGATAATGGCAATTTGTCAAACTTTTTCAGTGTTAAAAAAGATGTTAGACAGGGTTGTCCGCTATCAACATACTTTTTATTATTTGTATAGAGATTTTATCGAGACAAATAGATGCAAATGTAGAAATAAAAGGTTTATCTTTAGGTGAAAATGAAATAAAACAAACACTATTCGCAGATGATGCAAGCTTCACGCTTGATGGATCTGAAAATTCATTTAAAGAACTAATACACACAACTAGACACTTTTTCAATAATATCAGGTCTAAAACTTAATAAATCAAAATGTACAGCATAAAAGATTGGGAAACTTAGGCATAACCCAAGTCAATGGTGTAATAGCAATCGATATACGTGGTCAAACGACCATGCATCAACACTTGGAATAATATTCACAAACAATAAAACATAGCTACATGAACTTTATTACCAAACCTTAAGTCATTTCAAAACTGTTTAACAAACTGGCAAAAATGGAACTTGACATTAATTGGCAAGATAACTGTATTAAAGACCTTCGCGTTACCAAAACTAATATTACCCACTGACAGTCCTAGACAATCCGGCTGAAGAAACAATCAAACAGATTAATGACATAATGTACAAATTTCTCTGGGATGGTAAACCCGATAAAATAGCACGAAAAAACTAATATACAAAACTATGAAAACTGTGGTTTGAAAATGATTAACATACATGAATTCATCAATTCACTAAAATTTTCATGGATAAAACGCCTAAAAGGTAATCAGAATCAATTAAAAAAAGCATATAATAAGGAACTAAGTAAATATGGTGGTAATGTACTATTTAAAAGCAATCTAAATTCAAATGACACAAAACACCTTGTAAAACAATATTCGTTTCTAAACAATATGTTAACATCTTGGTGCAAAATCCATTATAAGCATCCACATACCAACATATCATATGAAATATTATGGCATAACTCAAACATAAAAAATGAAAGAAATATAACCTTCTTCTATAAAGACTGGTATGATAGAGGTATAATGTATTTAAAACACATATACGATTTTAGAATAAAACACATTTTACAGCTTCAACGATATGAAAACTATATATGACATAAATAATGGAGATTTCTTGAGATATTACAAATTATTAGGTAATATTAAAAACGAATGGAAAATAGAAATGAAAACCGTGCCATTGGATAATAAAACACAGAAATACAAAATAAATCAATGTTTATCATCCAAACATATTAATAAAATGTTATATAATATACAGATTGAAAACATGAAATTAACACAGCGAAAAACATATAATTAAATGGGATAGTGAGTTAAATAAACAAGATATCGAATGGAAAGGTATTTTTTTCACTGTCATATAAAGCACAATAAGCACAAAACTTCGTGCGTTTCAATATGAGAATAATTCCAAACAATGGTTTTTTATTCAAATGCAAATTAAAACCTTCAAACTTATGTGAATTCTGTCATATGAATGTGGATTATAATAAGCATATGTTTTGTGAATGCACTGTCATACAATCGTTTTGGTCGGATATCAACATACTATTACAAACAAGTAGACTAGACTACAATAGTAATTTAACATATGAAAAACATATCATTTTGTAACGTGAAGGTCGACTGTAAAAAAAATAAAACAATGATTATAAGCTTCCTAATTCTTCTAGCAAAGTATTTAATTTATTATAGGTGAAAGTACGATGAAACGCAGCCATCGATAGGCCGCTTTAACACATATATGAAGCAAACAATAAAACAATAGAAGAAACTATTGCCACTATTAAGAATAAACTAGATACTTTTCATTCAAAATGGAGTGACTTTATAGAACAAAATACGTAGACACAATCATTTGATATAAGAACCAACGAATGTAAATATATATGAGCCCGGACCATTTCTTTGACACCCGTCCCCCCACACTTTTGGACATTTTCTTCTCCGACCTATACCAATCTCATAGCCCATATGCCCTATATAGACTCCTATATTTAGCTTAAAAACTCAATGTTACATGTAGACATGTATTCTTAGGTTAATTATACAGACTATGATGTATTTCATGTTTTTGTTGAACTGACAGAACAGCTATACTATGTTTAATGAACTGTATGTATAATCATATCATTGTATTTGTACATGTACATGTAGCAAAGAGAATACAATATTAAATGACAAAAAAAAAGTTTCACTTGAACATTTTGGGGTGCCTTTAACACCAGTTTTCAGCATATGTGTAGCATTTAAAAGAAAACACTGAACCTGTTGGTCACTTGATGTAAACGGAGTTTCCGTGGCCAAAAAATGTACACAATATTGGAGGATATGACAAGGTTGGATTTGTTTCTTAGGAGTAAGTGAACCTATTGTTAAGTTCATGCAGAACCAGTACAGACGGGCTGCAGGTCATGTACAAGTGGATCCCACAGCATCCATGCGAATAGTGAAAGTAGGAGAGACTGGCCTTATTATATGACATTCGGTTACATTATATAGTAATACTATTTGGTGGTTTCTAACCTATTATACATACACTGTATTTCGAGGAATAGACTAGCCCATCTCTTTCACGAAATGAGAAACATCCAGAATTCCTATAATTCTTTTTATAGACGTCATTTCCCGAGTCGTTTCACAAACCTTAATTTGATTGGACCCTGTGTTGGAAATCCATTGACGCACACGCTCCATGAATTTCACAATTCACAAAATGCGATTTAAACAGGACTAATACATTGCCAAACAACACAACACACCTAAATGTTGTGTTTTCCACTAATCCCATTAGGAAAACTTACACGTAAATGAGTTCGCTTGAACCCATATGTTGTTTACATGTTTATCAATGGAGGTCACGTAATATTTGTAGGTAGAAAGGCACTAATAATGTAGGATATGGATTTTCATTCAGTCACCACATTAACCTATTTTTTTTTAAATTGTCACTTTTAAGTTCGTCCACATCAGACCAATACCTCCATTTATCAGCAGATATATCCAATCTGGTCTCTGTTTTTGTTATTCCCATTGTGGACGAGTACCACATGCAGAAGGGATTGAAATGTCTTACTCCAAAAATAGACATTACCACTTTAAAAAAGTATTAAAACCAACAAGCTGAAACTTCATATTGTTTAATTTGTTTAATCTAGCAAATTATATTTTCCAAGTTGGCAATCGTTTGTCTAATCATTTAAGTTCGAAACAATATGTATCGTGACCCCTGAACGCAATGGTACATTATGCAGACACAATTTGTTTGTGGTGTTTTCCAACCGGGCACCTGCACCGGAAGAGCATATGACGTCATAGGGTCAGAGGTCGCGACATTTCACGGTACGCTGGAGGCGGCCATTTGTAGACGAGCGTGTTTTGAAAGTAAACAATTCCATTTCTCCGTGCTTTTGAAGCCAGTAAACGCAATATATATACAGATAATTGGATTATATTTGCATGTAACTAATAACAAGAACATTATAACATGAATGATCATGTTATACAAGAACGCTTTGAGTGTATGTTATTATTATTGAGGCCAACTACATGTTTGCAAGTAGCATGTAAAGTTATAGATATCAGGGTATGGGATCAGTGGTTTCCGAACCTGCTTTTTCCGACGTGACGTATTCTGTGACGTCATTTTTACAGTAAATTTTCTTGAAACTTTTCCAAGCAAACTGACGGATTTCGATGATATGTATCACACTATAGAAGTGACATACCGGTTCGATTATATGTATCACATCATACATTCACGTTCTTTAGATTTTTATTCACATCCATGGTAACCGATTCTTCGTCAAGACCAGAAAATTGTTAGAATTAAACGAAGCTAATCCCCTCGCACTGGCATCATTAAACGAAGCTAATCCCCTCGCTGGCAGTCTTGATAATAAAAAAAGTACTCCGTGACCTTGGGCGGTCGAACGTGGGTCATATGAGTCTACTCATATGCTAAACCATGCTCCATCCATAGACACACATTATTTTCAAATAATATCAAAATCGTGGAAGCAGTTCACAAGTTATTGAAAAATGAAAGGTGTTACTAGCGTACGTACATACGTACGCAGTACATGGACTAACGATATACCAGCTCTTGCCTATCGGCGAGGGGATACTAATTGGCAACCTGTTAAGTATTTAATGCGTTATGTTTCATTAAACTCTGTCTTTCCATTATAAATATATTACATTCAACATCCTGCACCACCTTTAATTGACATGGCGCAATTTTAAATATTGCGCGGGCCCAATCCCAATTTTAGTTCTTTCCCCTAACAAAAAAATGTTACCCAGGGAGATTACATTGAAAACATAGTGTAACGCGTCCACTGGCGGTTTGTTTCGGTGAGTCCGCACAGTACAACAGTCCGACTTTGCAACGCCACCTAGCGACTTATCATCGGCACTGCAGTGCATGATATAAAAATACTAAAACCATCAACTTCTTAAACTGCGTTTGGAAGAAAGTCATGAAATATGCAATCTTAAATTCGATAAAATTGACGCAGTACAATTTGAACGACGTTATAAGCCAAAGATATGAGTGCCAGAAATAATCCACATTCAGACACATGAAAATGTTTGCCATTTCCCCATTTCATTGTCGAAACTCCAGCGGTTTTACAGAATGTGAAAAGCCATGGAAAATGTATACTGGATATCAAATACTCCTACAAGCACCAATATGAACTTGTGAGTGAAATTCACGACAGGTCATACATTACATCGAAACAGAAATCATTGCCTTGAAAAAGTCTGAGAAATATTACACACACACAAGTACACACTCTCAAACGGCTGTATGTCAAAAATTGTTCTGCGAATTTGCACTGCAGTGGAGTAGCCAGATTCATGCAGAGGGGGTGAATGAATTGTGAATGGAGTTTGGAAGGGGGTGCGAGAACATACATTCAATTTCTTCCATTGTAGTGATTTTCACATATATTATACAGGTAGTTATTTCCCCCAGAAAACGTAGGTTAAAGTAAAAAAATACACACCTGACCAAATGTTACGGGATGCAATTACACACCCACTGGTGAATTCATGTAACAAGTGTTTTGTATGATGTGGTGTTTGTGAATGAGCTGATAAGACAAGTGTTGTGCCTTTGCACTTAATGACTGGGTGCCGGGCATCCTTCAGCAAAGTTGCAAATCATGATTTGAATTGGGGTCCCATCTGTTTGGCTCAAAGTGTTCTTTATAGGAATTATTAAATATTAAATAAGTATAATTGTGTAACTATTCCAACAGTTTTAAAAAATACGAGTGCCCGCTACACAGAAATATTCACTTAGTAATCTTAGGTTTACTGATAGGTTGTATCATCGTGCTATTTTGATTGTAAATGAGGTAGGTCATTAAATTATTTATATCAACTAAATGTGTCACCTGAATAAATATTTGTATTGACTTGTTACAAAATATGATCATTGCACATAAAAAGATAAATAGAGAGAATACATAGTTGTTTCCATTAACATTTTAAGGAGTCAATGTTATCGCCCTTGATATCAAAGTGGCAATTCAAGCTTGATGTAAAAATAATAATAATGTAAAATTAACATGGTTGATATGATATTTTTAAGAATTTTACCAAATTTTCTACGACGGCCATCTTGGATTATGCGACAACCTCCATTTGAACAAATATGAAAATACTTCACCCACGCACCACAACTGTGAAGTCTGACCAGCGTCGGCCAAACGGTACATGAGAAGAAGACGAAATCTATAATTAAAGGATGACCTGTCGGCGGCCATCTTGTATGATGTATCATCCGATTTTGACAATACCCACGATACCTTCGATTTGATATATATCAGGATATTAGGTCAAATTTGAAATATCGCCATGTGCCAGATACAAAATCAATGCGTGACAAAGGGAGAACACTGGAATATTAGTGAGGCAAGAATTGTGATAAATATACAAAAAGGAATTCCAGTTATGCTTGGGACATAAAATCAGTACATGTATCCGAAAAAAAACAAAAGAAATCAGTATGGTAAGATATGTTATTCTTGCTTTTAAGGACTAGAGCAAGTGAGCGGGGTCTCACACATACCTTCGGCCGCAGCAAAGTCATTTTGCCTTGACCTTTGGCATGAAAGCCGCTTAGGTGAGATATAGAATGAAAATATGGCTGTTGATAAAGAAGTATGTGACATTTCCAGTCGATCTAACATACGCTTGCAGATAAATTGTGTACTTAAAACTTTAATGCAAATATTTCAAAACATTTAACACAATTTGACCTTGACCTTGGGCATGAAAGTCACATGCGTCGGCTATAAATTTCAATCAATCTGACTTACGGTTGCAGAGAAATTGTTTACTTAAAACTTTAACGCATATATTTCAAAACATTTAACGCAAGTCAAAGTAATTTCACCTTCACCGTGTGCATGAAAGCCGTATGAGTGGGCTATAGAATGTTTTTTTAATGGTGTTTAAACGGCCTATCAACAGCTATGGTCTAATACTCACATAAAGGATATAACTGTCGGATACCAAATGCCAAAGTTGTTTGTTTGTTTATTGGTGTTTAACGGCCTATCAACAGCTCAGGTCATATAAGGCTGGGCAAACGGGTTCGATCCTGTATTAACCTGCTGCATTGGGGGGAAAATCACAAAATCAGAACGGAATAATTTCATCGAGAAAAATATGATGCCAGGTCCATACCACACCAAAGTCACTTGGCCCCTTTCCCTAAAAAAGGATTACGAATAATCGTAATACTCGCACAAGAGATATAACCAGATTCAACTGTCACATACAAAATGCCAAAGACGTATGTGAAGGCCAAACCAGGTCTCCAGTCGGATTTCCGGTAAGGATGAATCGCGATTGTTAAATTACCCATCACTTGCACCCACCAGGGCTATAGAAAGAAAATATTGATATGTGTCTGTGACTGGAGAAATGGGGCTTATGGGATTTCCGACCAGTGTAGATCACATATCCGCACATGATCTGCACTGTTCACCATTGCATCAATGAAACCTCCATCATGCTTCTAACAAGCCACATCATTATCAGGCTACAGGAGTGTGCTATTGGATCAGGAGCTCACTGGTCACAAATCCATAAACCGCATTCTCCAGTCACAGGCACGGTTAAAGTAACGGACCAATACCTATAAATACATTAAATATACCTAAAAGCATCAATAAATGAAATAAAATAGGCTAAACAAATTATTTACTTCCATATATCACACATGGAGTAAATACATTTTGTTTAGCTTATTTTTCTCTCACTTATTGATGCTCTTAGGTATATTTAATGTATTTATAGGCCATGGTCCGTTACTTCAACCTGAGGTCACAGCCACATGTGTAAAAGCATAGTACATATATTTCTGACTATTTCAATATCTAGTCCTTCAAGTGTCACATAATCAGAAATGTACAAATGTCATTCTGTCCACCACAAGAATGAGTCACCGATTCAAACAAGAAATGCGTCTGTCGAACGCGGATGCCACCTGCAGCATATTTGAGAAACTGTGACAAATTGGTTGAACCGAAAAGTGTGACGGACGGACGGTCAGAATAATACCCAATTCAACTCCCAGGTAACAGAAAGAGCGAAAGATGAAAACGTACCTGAGGGCCAAACCAAGCAAATCGTGATCCATACGTATTACTTTTATAATATTTTTTTTTCAGATGGAAAATATACAAATTGTGTCACAATTAACAACTAAAGTGTAAATCAGATCTGATTAGCTATTACGTAGAGGAAGCCTACATGTATGAATGGAATAGTAACTCTGCTACAGACGGCCCGGTACAGGAGTAGATTGCAATAGTTATTGTTCACAATTACAATAACATGGTTCAATAATAATGACATGTATACATATCTGTACATGTATCAAACCAATGAAAACTGACATTCTGATCTGCATATAAAAAATGTCATTTCGGCTAATTCTGCGCACCAGCTAATGCACAATTCCCGTAATGTTTTGCCCAGCTTACGTCAGAATAAATTATGTTGATTTTGGAATAAATCAGCTGATTAACGGTATACTAAGTCACAATTTTATCACATTCCGATAGTTTGGTAAAATGTTATTCAGAACATGGTCAAAATGATTAGTGGTCTTGCTTACTAAATTAATAGATCAACAACAGATATGTTAATAAAAGCTTCATAAACCAATAATGCACATTCAAATATACCGAAAAATGGTTATCATTTTATTCCCGTATTATTCGCAAAACTCAAGGACAAAATGGACTGATATTTTGATCCAATTTGGCTGGGTCTCCGCTAGGCGGATACAGATAATAGACGACAGATGAAATAGTAAAAGCCATCTGTTTAGCCATGATTATCTCGGCTAAGAACAGCCTTGAATGTTCAGGGAATTTAGACTGAATATGGACATTTTCACGAAAATTATTATTAGGTGCGCAGAATTAACAGACACGATTGTAATCCCAACAAACATACAGTCTCCACCCCCGCCCATATTTCGTGAGATCACCCCAATGAAGCAAAGAAGTCCCTCATCACCACCCCAGACCAAACATGGGTACCCTGTGTACAAATAATTTTTAGGAAGCCCACCCACTGCAATACAAATACTTAATACAAATACTGCACTTCAATGTTTTTACTTGTTTGGTCACTGTTGTTATAGTTTTCTAACTCGTGTAAACACGTGACTTTCTGAAAACACTTGTCTTAAGAAAACAACGTGAATAATCAAACATGTAAAATATTGGTGTGTGCAAAGCCACATACACGGTGCGAAGCCGGGTACACTTACTTTAATACTTAATAGAAATACTGCACCAATGATTGTTAAAAGCACAGGCAATGTTGAATATCTCCCACCCACTTGAATTCATTTTAGATTGAATACAATGGAATTATTTTAGTAGCCCTGTGGTTAAAAGTGCTGTCGATGTCAGCACGATTCAAATATTGGTCAACAGTATAAAGAAATAATTTCTACCTGAAACGAATGTTTCGTGTCTGGCAGCTAGTAGACGTATGTAAAATGTAGGTCAATTATTGATGCGTCTTGGCTGTCGCCGTATTGTCCTCTCAACTTTAGCAAATTTTGCAGAAATTTACGTCTGTAGCATTCACAAATCGTCGAGTACACAATGAGTATCTGTATTTCCGTATTTAGAGCTTACCAACAATGAAGACAGCAATAATTTCACGATGGCAGTACGTGTAATGGCAATATGACCAATCATTGTATTATTACGCTTTGGTAGGACACGAAATATAGTATGACGTCACAATGAAAATACAATCGCATTTAACAACAAATAGCTGACTTTTTAAACGTAAATTTGTTATTGGTTCGTATATTGCATTAAAAAAAAAGTGTCCTGTGTCCAATAAATTGGACACATGACACTATGGCGTTTAGTAAAAACGTTTCAAATATTGACTATATGTGTACCAGACGTTCTAAATGAATCTCCATACGGGATAATCTATTTAAACTAAATTTCATTGGGAAGCTATTTTTTTGCAAATATCATGCGTATTATTATTTTAATGTAACCTATCAATGATTACAGGTGTTAGCATGTTTCAATATTGAAACTAACATATAGCTTGTTGGTATTGGCACACTTTCATTTTACGAAGTTTCCCGCAGCGAACCCCATTCGGCCCATCGACCGATTGTAATTATAGAACGCCTGTAACTATTCACGAGACTATAAGCGTTATATGAAAAAAGGTTTATACTCTTATTATTTATTACGCATGTTGTTTAATATCGTTAGAGTGTCGAATTATGAGCAGTCCAGGATATTATCGATGACATGATGAACATAATGATGAACGCTATAATTAGTATAAATGGTTTCTGGACATAACGGACCATGGACATATCGGACCAGGACATAACGGACCATGCTCATGGACATAACGGACCAAATTCTATCTATATATCTATCTATCTATCTATCTTCCATTAATCTCAAACCCCTGTTGGATGTACATACAATTTCAAATACAATCGAGGTTCCCGGTAATTAGCCGGTACCCATTTTCAGCTGGGTGGACTGAAGCAGTGTGGATAAAGTGTCTTGCTCAAGGACACAACGCAGGCCTCCGGTGGGGCTCAAACCCACGACCATTGGATCGGCAGTCCGACGCGCCCACCACTTGGCTATTGCATCCACATATTCGGACGAAACTGACCAGATTTCTGGACATAACGGACCACGAATTTATTTCTAGATTATAAGTTATGATATATAGAAAACATAACCATATGATAACATTATTTATTTAAGTGATTATAGATCAAAGTGTTATGTGCCATTTTAATCACTTGAAGTATTTCTAAGGGGAAAAAGTGTTTCCTAATGTGGGGAATGAACCCACGACCCCCGTAACACTAGCACGGCGCTCTTACCAACTGAGCTAACCGGGCGATCATGTCTCACCACCACACCCGGACACTACACCCTTCTTATCCTTTGGGAGCCAGGCATCAACCTCACAGCTTCATTAGGAGTATAGCATGCAACCCAAAGTACACCCAGGCACAATGCTGTTTACTTCTGACACCATTGAAGTATTTCTAAGGGGAAAAAGTGTCGCCGGATGTGGGGTTCGAACCCTACGACCCCCGTAACACTAGCACGGCGCTCTTCTAACCGGGCGATCGTGTCTCAACACCAAACAGGACACTACAGGGGTCATACCAGTTATCCGGACAATCAGTTTATCGGACAGATGAAAATACCTGTTAATTAAGCGCATTCGTTTGATACGATATTGCAACGAATACATATAAATCATGCAGCTGCTTTCCGTTTCCATACCAGTGTGAATTATATATCGCCAAGGTAAACATTTTAGTAAAATTTGCTGGAAACATTCCCCAACTCTTGTCAACAAGTTGTTTACAACATCAAAAGTCGCGCGGGGGGCACAATCGAGTGCGCCCATTACGTCATTGTCGAGTTGTTCTATAAATACAATATATTCTATAAATTTTCCAAGAAGCGAAGGTGGCTGATTTTACTGCAGAACTACACAATGCTGTTTCCACTGGTTTACAGGCGATAAACTTATGATTTTAATGTGAGAATAGAAGTTATAAGACTATTATACTTTTGTCCGGATAACTGATTGTAGATATTAATTTTGGGGCAATGTTACGACTGATGATGTGGACCAAATTTTAAGTGAAAAAGATGGCATATTTTGCTAAATAGTTTACATGCTTTGAGAAAGCAAGAACCGAGGATTGTTCTGTGAAACTTTTTATGCCCATAACTGCTATTTAAAGAACAATATTGTAAAAACACTCTCATATTTGTCCGATAATCTGGAGGATCCCTGTACACACTGATGACTTTTAGTTAAATATCCCTTGATAGATTACGTCAATATTTCAATAAATAAATCATACTTGTGGACAAATGCCACACATCCATGTTGCCCTTATTATGACCATGACCTTTTGACCTTCACAACATTGAACTTTTAATTCACATTAAGAATTTCGCCGGAGTTTTCACTGTCAATTCTGTCATAACTTTTATATTCCTTGGGAGATTTCTTTAATACTTCAATACATCATACTTGAGGACAAATGCCTCACATTCGTGCTGCCCTTAATATGACCTTGACCTTCACATCTATGAACTTTTCACACATTAAGAAGTTCGCCAGAGTTTCTCAATGCTGTCATAACTTCAATATCCCTTGATAGATTACTTCAATACATTATAATTGTGGACAAATACCACACATACCCTACTGCCCTTATCATGACGTTGACATTTTGACCTTTTAATTCATATTAAGAACTTCACCGGAGTTTCTAAATTCTGTCATAACTTCTATATCCCTTGCCCTTGGTGGATTACTGCAATATTTCAATACATCATACTGGTATCAATGGCAATGACATGGCAGATAGTGCTGCCAAGGCTGCCCTGGAGCTTCTAATTTTCCCGTTGTTTGCTATCATGATTTTACATTGTGCATCAACTCATTCATCTCATACAATGCAGACCCGTATATGCTCAAACTCAAAGGAGACAATTCTAATGAAATCGCCAAGACTTTTATTTCAAAGCAAACTATTCAATAATTGCGGTCTGTTGATGTGTAAACAGTAGTGTGATTTTATTTTACCCAATTCAAATTTTGAAATACCCAATTGCTTCAGAAATGATGGAGTGACAATACTCAATTACTAATTTCTTATCTGGAACCCAACAGATTCGGTTCGATCCTGCATTTAACTGCTGCATTGGTGGGGATGTGGGGTGGAAATCCCAAAATCAAGACTGAATATTTTTCACATTGGAAAATATACATTCAGCCCTGAAATTAGAATAACCCGACCTAGTGCCAGGTCCATACCACACCAAAGTTACTTCCAGGCCCCTCCCCTTCCCCTATAAGTAATAGAATTAATCATACTACTTATAAGGGGTAAAACCAGATTACAGTGGGTCTGAGATGAAAATTAAAGAGCGTGTCAATTATGTTAAAGGTACATGCCCACTTGCGATCAGTAGGCATAAGCTGTTCTTTATATCTGAGACATCATCTGAGACATTTTCTTTTCTGGCAAAATAAACATTCATTCACTATTACCCCACATATTGATTGGAATTATTGTACATTTAATATCAGATGTAAATTTCCGCTCTGATATCAGGGGCGATAACAGTGTTTCCTTAAAATGTTAACGGACATTACTATTTATTTTCTGTATTTATTTTTTGATGTGCGAAAATATTATTTGTTTCACGTGTCGCATGTAATTAGTATAAATAAGTTAAAAAAGCTCATGCATCATTTGCATATGAAAATAGCCTGATAACCACTACGAGTCACTATCATTAAAATAACTATTACTAAATTATTATATCTGTACAGCGGGCACCCGTAGTTTTTAGAACTGGTGGAATAGTGACACAATAATACACTTATTTAATTCCTATAAAGAACATGATTTGCCTACTGAGCGGGCATGTACCTTATATCCTTTAACTTTGACAACAAGTTACCTATTTGTCAAATTCTAGGTTCGCCACAAATGTCATAAGCTCCATTTCTCCAGTCCTACGTCGAAAGTTGACGAAATTTTCAGAGCAAATACGGAATGGAATTCCGTATTTGCTCTGAACATTCGTCAACTTTCGACGTCAGAGACTAAGGAAATGGAGCTTATGACATTTCATTGTGATTGTGTTTTTCTTACAGAGCAGTTGTAATGGGGGTTGTGGAACAGAGATGCCGACAGAAGCTATTTCCCTGCCTTGCTGCAGCTACAGGTGGAAAATGTTCACAAGATGACGTCCCAATCCATCACTACCCGAGGCAGTTGTGTCCAGCAATTCTCAAACCGAAGATGACTCGCGATCATTACCTGTTTCAAGCGAGGAAAGTAGTTTAGATACTGAGATTATAGACGATGGACGGCATTCCTGTGATATTCGAGCACCGTCGCCTCAGTGTTTGACCATCTGTGGTCAGATGTTGCGCATCATGGGCGATGAACACAGACCAGTAATTGCGTGTGGTCGACACCTGAGGCTTCTAGATGACCAGATCTTCCTGGACTATGCAATAAGACACATCTCCCCAATGTATCAGTAATTGGCCCAATACATAATGACTGATAACAGAGCTACAGAATAAGCCCAGATTACAAATTATATGGTATTTTACTTTTACAAATATATTATTGATTTTATTTCTTTAATATTAAATAGGGAACAAATGATATTTTATTTTTTATTTTTTTTTTACTTATTTGAGCTGCAAAAAGCAAACAGTTTGCTTTTTGCAGCTCAACTAAGCAAATGTTCAACTTTATTACCATATTTCCACTACTCAATTTGAAAATCAATGAATAATTTTCACATTGCTGTACGTATTTGTACTCCCACTTTGAGCGGGCGGGCTGGGCGGGCGGCGGGCGGGCGGCGGGACGGCGGGCGGGCGGGCGGGCGGGCGGGCGGCTGGGCGGCGGGCGGGCGGGCGGGCGGGGCGGGCGGGCGGGCGGGCGGCGGGCGGGCGGGCGGGCGGGCGGGCGGGCGGGCGGGCGGGCTGGGCGGGCGGCGGGCGGGCGGGCGGGCGGGCGGGCGGGTTTCGGGCGGGCGGGCGGGCGGGGGGGGGCGGGGGGCGGGGGGGGCGGGCGGGCGGGCGGGGGGCGGGCGGGTCGGGGGGGGGCGGGCGGGCGGGGGGGGCGGGCGGGCGGGGGCGGGTTTCGGGCGGGCGGGCGGGCGGGCGGGCGGGAGGGCGGGCGGGCGGGCGGGCGGGCGGGCGGGCGGGCGGGCGGGCGGGCGGGCGGGCGGGCGGGCGGGCGGGCGGGCGCGGGCGGGCGGGCGGGCGGCGGGCGGGCGGGCGGGGCGGGCGGCGGGCGGGCGGGCGGGCGGGCGGGCGGGCGGGCGGGCGGGCGGGCTTTCAACAGCTTCATAATCAAGGGTGCTAAGGGGTGCCCACCACATATCACTATCCAACATGTGACTTTTTTTTAACTTCACTCATTTTTTCAGCGCAGTCGACTTAGCAATTTCAATGTTAAGTTTTCGCGTTTTCAATGTTAAGTTTTCGTGTTTAAGTCCATTTATTTGGTACTGTACCACTAGGACCACCAAACTTTCACAGCTTCATAATCAAGGGGTGCCACCACATATCACTATACAACATGTTACCTTTTAGCCAGGTTTTTTGAAAAGAAATCCAGGCTATTGGATTGGCGAAAGCCGGGTGGGCGGGCGGCGGGCGGGCGACGGGCGGCGTCCACAATAAATGTTAAGTTTTCGTGTTTGAGTCCATTTCTTTGTTACTGTACCACCTGGGACCATCAAACTTTCACAGCTTCATAATCAAGGGGTGCCCACCACATATCACTATCCAACATGTTACTTTTTTTATCTTCACCCATTTTTTCCGCGTAGTCGACTTAGCCATTTTCAATGTTAAGTTTTCGCGTTTACAATGTTAAGTTTTCGTGTTTAAGTCCATTTCTTTGGTACTGTACCACCTAGGACCACCAAACTTTCACAGCTTCATAACCAAGGGGTGGTGCCTACCACATACAACTACCCAACATGTTACTTTTTTTTTTTAACTTGACCCATTTTTTCCGCGCAGTCGACTTAGCCATTTTCAATGTTATGTTTTCGCGTTTACAATGTTAAGTTTTCGTGTTTAAGTCCATTTCTTTGGTACTGTACCACCTAGGACCACCAAACTTTCACAGCTTCATAACCAAGGGGTGCCTACACATACAACTACCCAACATTTGACCATTTTTTTACCTTCACCTATTATTTCTACGTAATTGACTTAGCCATTTTCAACGTTAACTTTTTAACGTACGTCTGGTTAAAGTTTTTTGGTAAAACTTTTTCGTTATACTATATCTCTGCAACTGCTTCGCCCATTACCTTGAAACTTCACATGGGTGTTTATCATCATCCATATTTTCATTCTAACCCCCAACCGTGCGGCCCTGTGCACAATGTCAAGGTCAAATTACTTTTAATTTTTTTGTTAAACTTTTTTAGTGTACTATATCTCTGCAACTGCTTCACCCATTACCTTGATACTTCACATGGGTGTTTATCATCATTGTCACACCCGCTTGCGGAAAGCGCATTTTATGCATTTTGGCATACGTCCGTCCTTCCGTCCGTGTCCGGTTAAAGTTTTTTTCGTTAAATTTTTCCATCTACTACATGTATATCTATTTTTTTAATGTCTATGCTCGCCCCAAGGCGCGACATGCAGGTCACGGCCATCTAGTCTACAAAAAGTGGGTATAATTATGTTATCCAAGTGTCTATGCTTGGAAAAAACCTGGCTTTCGTGGCTTTGCCTCGTTTCTTGTTTTTTAACTTGACCCATTTTTTCCGCGCAGTCGACTTAAGCCATTTTCAATGTTAAGTTTTCGCGTTTATAATGTTAAGTTTTCGTGTTTAGGTCCATTTCTTTGGTACTGTACCACCTAGGACCACCAAACTTTCACAGCTTCATAACCAAGGGGTGCCTACCACATACAACTACCCAACATTTGACCATTTTTTTACCTTCACCTATTATTTCTACGTAATTGACTTAGCCATTTTCAACGTTAACTTTTTTAACGTACGTCTGGTTAAAGTTTTTGGTTAAAACTTTTTCGTTATACTATATCTCTGCAACTGCTTCGCCCATTACCTTGAAACTTCACATGGGTGTTTATCATCATCCATATTTTCATTCTATCCACCCCCAACCGTGCGGCCCCTGTGCACAATGTCAAGGTCAAATTACTTTTAATTTTTTTGTTAAACTTTTTTAGTGTACTATATCTCTGCAACTGCTTCACCCATTACCTTGATACTTCACTGGGTGTTTATCATCATTGTCACACCCGCTTGCGGAAAGCGCATTTTATGCATTTTGGCATACGTCCGTCCTTCCGTTCGTGTCCGGTTAAAGTTTTTTCGTTAAAGTTTTTCCATCTACTACATGTATATCTATTTTTTTAGTGTCTATGCCTCGCCCCAAGGCGCGACATGCAGGCCACGGCCATCTAGTCTACAAAAAGTGGGTATAATTATGTTATCCAAGTGTCTATGCTTGGAAAAAACCTGGCCTTCGTGGCTTTGCCTCGTTTCTTGTTTTTTAACTTGACCCATTTTTTTCCGCGCAGTCGACTTAGCCATTTTCAATGTTATTGTTTTCGCGTTTATAATGTTAAGTTTTCGTGTTGAGGTCCATTTCTTTGGTACTGTACCACCTAGGACCACCAAACTTTCACAGCTTCATAACCAAGGGGTGCCTACCACATATAACTATCCAACATGTGACCATTTTTACCTTCACCTATTATTTCTACGTAATTGTCTTAGCCATTTTCAACGTTAACTTTTTAACGTACGTCTGGTTAAATTCTTTGGTTAAAACTTTTTTACATGGGTGTTTATCATCGTCCATATTTTCATTCTAACCCCCAACCGTGCGGCCCCTGTGCGCAATGTCAAGGTCAAATTACTTTGAATTTATTTCTTAAAGTTTTTTCCTGTACTATATCTCTGCAACTGCTTCACCCAGATTATATACTTCACATGGGTGTTTATCATCATTGTCGCACCCGCTTGCGTCCGTCCGTCCGTCCGTCCGTCCGGCCAACGTCCAGGGGTTTGAGAGCTTAGGGGCGTGGTTAGGAACAAAAGATTCCTTTGTAATATTCCGTAACCTCATAAACTCTATTGTTGTTTAGGGGCTTTTTCATTGTTCTTCAAACAATGGAAATACCCCATAAACCCAAAATGTTGGAACGTCCGTCCGTACGTCCGTGTGTCCGGTTAAAGTGTTTTCGTTAAAATTTTGTCCATCTACTATATCTATTTGTTTAGTGTCCATGCCTCGCCCCAAGGCGCGACATGCAGGCCACGGCCATCTTGTCTACAAAAAAGTGTTCATAATTATGTTATCCAAGAGTCCAGGCTTGGAAAAAACCTTGTCTTCGTGGCTTTGGCCTCGTTCTTGTTATTATACTGAATTTATTACATTATCACAGCCAATTTGGCTGTGATAATGTAATAAATTCAGTATAATAATTCTGCATACTTTTAATCATCAAATTTATGCAGTCGTTAGTTCTATATGACATAATGCATTTGGGGTAAAAAATGTATTATTACTCCCTCAAAGTATACTTTGCTAGATAAGTACCGGTAAGTATACTTTGCAATGTTGATGAAATCGACTACTGGTGATCTCTATTTTCCAGGGTCTACCGAGTGAGCACGACTTTGGGGACAGATTGGATGATGTACCACGTCCATTCCGGCCACACTCGAGCTGACGGGGCATGTGTTTCCATGGTGATGCAAACTATCACAAAAGAAAATCTGTAGATTACGACCTTGTAGAAATATTTTCCTATGCACAGACTTCCTAATTCACCTTATACAATGTATTGTTAGAAACACAAATGTCGATGTGACTGATGAAATGGGGTATGGGTTTTGTGATCAGTGTAGTTCCTGATCAAATAGCAAAATAGCACACTCGTGTAGCCTGGTAACGATGTATATTGCTTGTTAGAAACATGCCTGGTGTTTCATTGATGGAATGGCGAACGGTGCAGATCTCGATCAGACTGTGCTGATTGATGCACAGGCTGATCTGGATATACACAGGTCGCACAACCCATTAGCCCGAATTCGAGTCACCCAGAGATCCAGATAAGCTGCATATTTTGCTTAAATACCCAATTAATTAAAATTGCAAAAAAGTCAATTGAAATCAGAAGTAGCAAGTATCAAAAAGCAATTAAAATGTTATGGTACCTTTATCATGCTGCAGAAAACAATAAACAGACCACACAAATATAGCATATTTTTCTTATTTTTCATGAAAACACATCTCGGCATTTCATTAGGATTGTCTCCAAGGAGACAATTCTAATGAAATGCAAAGACATGTTTTCATTTCGATGCAAACTATTTCAATAATTGCTGTCCGTTGATGTGTAAACACTTTTTACCCAATTACAATTTTGAAATACCTAATTGCTTCAGAAATGATGGGAGTGACAATACTCAATTACTAATTCCTTATATGGAGCCCTGGTCACCAATATTCATGTTTATACATACAATGTGGTATTGGGCTATTTAAAATGTAAGTACTTTTTCATCAATAATTAAAATTTCAACCTTCTAAAAAAAATTATTGATGTTATTGGAAAATAAAAATGATTTTCCTATAGGAATTTAACAAGGGGGGGGGGGGGGGGGGGGGGGGGGAGGAGAACGCGCTGGAGGAGGAGTAAACAAAAAAATTAAAAAAAGGTCTTGCACCCATGTTAAATTCCAATACGAAAATCGATTTTTTTAAATAAAATAAAATAAATATGTATGGGTTTTATGACCAGTGTAGATCCTGATCAGCTGTGCATCCGCACAGTCTTGATGAGGTTCTCCATGTTCGTCCATTCCATCAATGAAACACCAGTTATGCTTCTAACAAGCAATATAGATTGTTATCAGGTTACATGAGTGTGCTATAAATTTGTGCTACACTGGTCACAAAATCCCATAATCCCCGTTTCTCCAGTCACAGCCACATATAAGGATGCATGGAGAGTAATTAAAGAAAGTATAATAATGATTGACAACACACTATGTGATGTACTATATTGTCATGCTTACTTAAGTAGATTGTACAACTACTGTATACTCACCCAAAATATTGGGACATTCTTGTTGTGGGAAACCTATACAGTTGAGCACCAGTAACTCGAAGTCGAAGGGAGACCATGATCCATATAGTCGAGATAGGACTAGGTTCGAGATAGCGAAGTGATATGGTAGAATATTTGCGAAAAATATGAAATCATGCTACCCATTACACCACGAGTAAACAGTCACGTATTAACCAATGACCAAAGGTAGTAAGCTAATCAACATTACAAGGTGGCGTTACGACTCTCAGTGAATTGCTTAATTAATGACAAGCGTGATATGCTTGATGAATCGTGTCAAACACTCAAATATATCCAGGTGGACCAATTAAGCAAACAACCTGAGGTAGGTGTGAATTTATTTTGTTTGATAAATATGATGAAAATGAGTGTCAACCAAATCGATCTTGGCAGCCAGTTGCTTAGGCGATTTATCGAAGCGTTTATTTGATCGAGATAGCAAGAGATTTTTTAACGTACTTTTATTCGGAGGGGACAGAATGAACAGTCGAGATAAAGAACATATACGAGATAGGGCATGGTCGAGATAGCCGATGAAATTTATATTAACAAATAAGGATATATTTCGGGACTTTATTGAATCATCGAGATAGGGTATATCATCGAGATACTGGTGCACGACTGTATACATGTACCGGTATATGTGTTTATCCAGTGTCTTCTACATGTAGCTGAAAGGGGAAATCGTCTGGGGCCGTTTTAAACTAAACTTCGTACAACTACAATACATTTAGGATCATCTGGGAATATCAATTGTTGGGTTTACATTTGCAGCCTATTCTCAGTAAATGTAAATCACATAATTGTTTACAAGAAAACATTGTTAATGTGCAATTTACAGACTATCATAATTTTAGTCGTACAAAGTTTAGTGAAACGGCCCCATGAATCCAGCCAGCCCTATTGTGGCATGAAACATTTTACACCGGCAGCATATTAAAGTGAAATGATTTGTTTACACTGTATCACACCGACATTGCATGATTAAAGGTACATGCCCACTCAGTAGGCACATATGTTCTTTATATCAGAGATATCATCAAAGACATTTCCTGGCAACATAAACATTCATTCACGATTTCCCCACGTAGTGATTTGCATTATTATACATTTTATATCGGACGTAAATTTCCACATTGATATCAGGGGCGATAACCGTGTTTCCTTAAAATGTTAACGGACATTATTATTTATTCTTTGTATTTATTTTCTGATGTGCAATGATCATATTTTATAATCTGTCAAAAATACTATTTTTTAGGTGACCATTTAATTTGTATAAATAATTAAAAAAATATCATGCCTCATTTGCATATGAAAATAGCCTGATACCACCACCAGACATGACTATTTGTCAACAAATATTATTCTCGATCATTATATCTGTATAGCGGGCACTCGTAATTTTTAGAACTGGTGGAACAGTGACACAATTATACACTTATTTAATTCCCATAATGAACATTTTGTGCCTACTGAGTGGGCATGTACCTTTAATCCATAAAATGCCAAAACATTGTTGTGTGTTATCTTACCAAACTGCGATGTGGCATGGGTAGATGATGTTATCCAAACATACTCTCGGAACATTATTTATTTTCACAATACATTTGTTGTGACCAATTATCTGAACTGTCCACATGACTTGTCTCACCTACGATAGTGGAAAGTGAGACATTGTGGTCACAATTCTGGCGGCGGCATCGTCAACAATGTTTGTACATGTCCAAATTTTGCATATCTCTTGATCTGTTTATCCGATCATTACCAAACTTCATAAATAGCTTCCTCACATTGATGGCTATCCACCCATTTTGTTGACCTTGACATCAGCAGCAATTTTGGATGTACACATGTACATCCAAATGTTGAATATCTCCTGATCCGTTAGTCGGATCATTACAAAACTTCATAAATAGCTTTGTCACATTGATTTTTATCCAGCCAGTGTCATTCAGTGACCATGACCTTGGTGTCAATACTTTTGGAGGTACATTGAGTTGCTGAATAGCTCTTGGCCTGTCGTTCAGATCATTGACAAACTTCATCGATAGTTCTCGCATTACCTTGGTGACCTTGACCTTCATGACGGTAATTTTGGACGTCCGTCAAACTTTGGGCCTATGTCCACAGGGCTCTAGATAAGGAATTAGTAATTGGGTATTGTCACTCCATCATTTCTGAAGCAATTGGGTATTTCAAAATTTTAATTGGGTAGAATAAAATCACACTACTGTTTACACATCAGCAGACCGCATTATTGATTTGCTTCTAAATGAAAACATGTCTTTGATATTTCATTAGAATTGTCTCCTTGGAGATATTGTTTTCTGCAGCATGATAAAGATACCACAAATTTTTCGTTGCTTTTTGATACTCACTACTTCTGATTTATATTGGGTTTAGGTAATTTTAATTGGGTATTTAAACAAATAGGCACCTTATCTGGAGCGCTGTGTCCAAATTTAGAATATCTTCTGATACGTTTGGATGTTCGCCGTACTATTTGTCAATTGCTTCCATACATTGATACCTACCACCTTGGGTTATTCAAGTGACAGTGACATACTTTTCTTGAAATATAGGTCATGTCTGTGAAAACTGATGTTCGTCCAAATTTCAGGTATCTCTTGATCTGTTAGTCGGATGTTTACTAAAGTTCATATTAGTCACTTCCTCACATTTTTCCGTTCTTTGATTTTGGGATTCTCCCCAATGCAGCAGGTTACATGGGGGATCGAAATTAAGGCTTTAAATGACCTTAGCTGTTGATAAACCATTAAACACCAATAAATCGATAGCTATCCACCAGTCATTCGAGTGACCTTGACCCATTGGCAGTGGGCGACACACAACCAGGAAGATCAGCGGCGTACATGCATGTTTGTTAATTTTTAATTGTTTAGTACATACAAATTTAGCCATTCTTTAGTTGTTTCATATTATATCCATGTTTGGTTCTACAATGTCTTCGAACCTACATATATGTCCAGCATATAATACAAATGTATATGGAAATGAAAATCTTCGTACTAGTAACCGCAATCTTTACACACGATAACCACAATATTAAAGATCTGAAGCCTTTCCTCTTTATACACCTGTTTAAAAAACGGGACGTGTTATGGTATACCGCTGTCCGTCCGTCCAATTGGACGTTGTTTTCGGTACCTAATATCTGCAACCAGAAGTCCGATGGACTTGAAACTTCATATACTCGTTTATCTTGATCATAATTTCATTGAATAGCCCACCCATGAACCCATATGCCCCCAGTCCAGGTCAAATTGCTTAGACAGTTGTGTTAAAGATTTACAAAATGTGTGTTTTTGGTTTAAATATCTGTTATATCTCTACGAACCCCAAGTCAGATGGCAAGACACTACATATACTATTTGTCAACATCAATATTTTCACCCATCCGGCCTCTATATATGTTCAAGGTCAAGGTCAAATTGTAACCTTGTGATCACCATCTGAGTTGCACCTTGTATGGAACCTCTCCAAGACGAACAACGGAGTAGTTCTGCAATTATACTTTTATTGGCATGCAATCGATCATATACATGTAGTGTAATTAGCCTAAATCTCAGAACCCTAGGTTAACACCCGTGCCTAGACTACCAAACAGCGCCACAAGGCGAACCTGCGTGGGTCTTGCCTTCTCACCAACCAAATTGAGTGTATAGCACTAGTGAGCAGGTTGTACATTGACTAGATTTGACAAGCCAATGGCTCATAAAGTTAAGACGTTACAAGGAATGGAGAAACGTGAACACATCATACTGATTCAGAATGTGAAACTTCAAAGTTATTTTACCTTGTTATTGGGCACGGGGGAGCATGGATGGAAGGAATGAATATATGGATGATAATAAACATGTACATTAACATGATTAAGTTTGAAGCCAATCGGTCATACACTAAAGAAGTTATATGAGAAGTTGTAGGAGAATGGAGAAACAGCCGCATCTACTGAATGAAAATCTAGAGAATATGAAATATTATAGTTATTTGACCTTGACCTTGGGCACGGGGAGCATATGTGGGGTTGGGAATGGACACGTAATAAGCATGTGCATGAAGTTTGAAGCCAATCGGTCATGCGTTAAAAAGTTATAGCAGAATGGAACACGTGACAGACAGACGGACGGACGGACAATATTTGCATCCTTATATATACATTTATACCATTTTGCTACGCGATGGGATAAGAAACGATGGTTGTGGTAACGTAATAAAGCATATGAAATCTGCATATATACATGTATGTACTTTTATTAATTAAATATAAACAGGCATTTGTTCTATATGAATAATGCATTTCAGTCAGTCAGTAAGTAAAAGAAACTGTGTTTCCGGTTCGTGTAGGGTTGAATCAATGTAAACAGTGTGACAAAACAAAATGGATTATAGTGAAAACTAACGGATTTTTGGACTATTCGGAATATCAGTGATAGTGAGTAATACAAATACTTATTGACTATGTTGTTGTAATCAACAAACAGTACTATTTAGTCATTTATCACTTTTTTTTTCTCAACCATACCCCACCCACCGTTTCCGATGTTAGACTGTCTGGAGGGTGCTATTCAATGTTTTTAAGAAGTATACTAATCAAAAAAAGTTATGGAACAACATGTAATTAGTGGACAGGGTCACTAAATGAAGATAAAATATGTAATTTGATAAGTTTAAAGTGAATATTACATCAAACGAAAATTAAATCTGAGGCCAGTGTGGAGATAAGTGCAGCTGATAACGAAGAGCTTGACAAAAAGCGCAAGCGTCACGAGGTTCCTAGTCTTAGTGATACTAGTGATCTGAGTTTTGATATCGACACAAAACAGGAGGGAAGGAAAAACCCAGAACACCAAAGCGCCAAACCTAAAGACAAACAAAAGAAAAGTGAGCAACAGGAAACAGAAAAAAATGACGGACATAAAATGTATCGAGAGAAAGTTCACTGAAAGCCAAAAAACGATACAAGCAATACACGATCAAATGGCAAATATGAACAACAAAATGGACAATTTGATTTGTAAAGACGAATTAGAGACGGTGTTTAAGAAACCGTTTGACAGCAAAGTGAACGATATCGTTAATAAAGTCAAGGAGGAAGTGTACAAGTCAGTAACACATCGAATTGATATTGTAGAAGGGGAATTACACACAACGAAAATAGAAACTGACGCGCTACGCAAAAATATAAATACACTCAATGACACCATAACGGAGAAAGATCATACAATAAGCGAAATTAGAGAAACAAATCGAGAACACCAAACAGAATAACATCGAACGGGTTGACGAGCTAAACAGTACACACGACGAAATAGCGTGAGGATCAATGGACCTGGACTGCCGATTGAGAAGGAGGGCGAGAAGGAAACAGCGGAACAAACTACCTAAATGGCAGTCAAAATATTAAATGATAAAATGGGGTGGGGATGACGCTAGAAGAACGGGATATCGATATCGTGCATAGAATTGGCATTCAACGACGACAGGCGCCGAGACCGATGATAGTTAAATTTATCTCGCGAAATAACAAAATTAAGGCATTAAAGGACAAGAAAAAAAACAAAATTACGGGGTACAGGTATTTACATACAAGGAGACTTAACTCATATGAAAGCGAATGTTCTGAAGGAGGCAAGAGAAAGCAGAGAGACAGAATCGGCATGGAGCACAGACGGTCATATATACATTAAGCTTCGTGCAAATGACACAATTGAACGAATTAAGCAGCCGACTATCTCTGTCGAGATAAACTTTGCACTTGGAATTAACTGGCTGCATTCTGAACATGCCTCTAACTTGTTTTGTAGACTATAATTATACATTTGAATTACGTACGATGATCTATCCTATGAAAATAATACTAGTCGCGTCTATAATAGTATAGCTGGAGGCGTATTCAGGAGCAGGTAGTGTCTGAAGTGACTACATGTACACTTGTGTTATAAACTACAAATTAACAAAGTTTGCGTGTTGCAGAAGTTGCAGCAGAACACCAAACTACATTATTGAACGCGGTACAGTGATCATATTCTGCTCAAATAAACTATAAGCTATGTTTTCCCATGTACCTAATACCCAACCTGGTGAGATGACAAAGCCAGCGAACCGTACAACAATGAGCAGTGCATGCGAAATGGTAACAGTAAAATTTTGTATGCGTAATTATGCATGCGTGACGTACTTTATGCAGTCGGTGCATATTCCTCTCATCATGCGGGTTGTGATGAACGGTATAGACGCATGCATGTGCCAAATTACAGGACCGATCGCCAATTTCAGGTGGTAGTTTCTCGCATGCAGCGGCTCATTTATTATATTGTACGGAATATAGCAGAAGCATATCACTGAAGCCTTCATTGGACACAGTTTTTTAGACTTGTCTGAATTAAAGCAATATATTTATGAATGTCTACCGAAATATTGTATGAAACTTTCAAATAGATATCTAGATGTTGTATGTAAAAGCACCCACCCGACGAAATTTTTGTTTCGAGTAAATAGCTAACGTGTATATACCGAATATTTGATATTCTCAAACTGTATGTCTGGTTGTGGCTGGAGAAATTGGGTTTATCGCATTCGTGACCTGTCTAGCTCCGGATTTACTAACAATATCCCGCGGCCCGAAATAAAACTATACTTGTTTGCTCCAAGCTGTGCAAATGTTTCACTATCCGACTTGCGAGAGGTACAGACACTGATCAGACTGCGCTAGTGCGCAGGCTGATCTGGGTCTGCACTGGACGCAGCAGCCGTAGCTATTGGCCACTTGTTCCTCCAGTCAGAGCCACACATATACACACTGTCTAATTCAGTCTCGTCATTACTGTTGTATTGACAAAACGTACTTAGAATAGCACAATTCACTCTGGTCAAGAGGTTTATCGAAAGTTGTTTCCCCGAATATAATCAGGTACTGTCTGTTTCGTGGAATGCTGCCCAAAATTTATTGCTATCAAAACACGCCAAACTATATTTTGTTTTCATAAAACTATCCAAAGCAGTTTTTTAGAAATGAGCCTCCTTTTTATTTACACGAAAATCCGTCAAATAATTAAGTTATTTAAAAAAAACTGCCACGGACGGCACTTGCCATACAAATGTCCGTCTGGTTTGCAAGAATTGACAATTTGACCGATTTTCAAAATGTCAAGAACAAATAAGCAACTATAAACATAATGGTTCGGAATGAAACTTACCTACTACACTTTCTGAACATTCTAAATTGTAATTACATATTTGTTTCTAGTTGTCAGTTAAAATAAATGTCCTAAATCTGTTCTGTTTTGAATGAACCGTCGGTGTTTTTTCGTGTGTCAAAACAAGATGGCGGTAATTCCGATGTGGACGAGTCCAATGGTTATGAGTAAGGGGTCTTCGCAATCGAATATTGTGAAATTTAAGTTGGTCAGTAAATGTGACAAACTGGGCTGTATTTTTCAATGGTAATAAGTTTAGAATTATGGTTTTGTCTGAAATGTTGTCTGATGTCATCGCTGTAGCCATTCAGATGGAACCAATGAAGAGCAATTGAGAGCGCACAGGCGTTTGTAACACAAGTTCTTGTGAAAAAGCTTTTCAAAGGCCTTGTTGTTGATATACTATAGATATGTAGATCTCTATGTTACACTAAATACAAATTACGTTTTTATCTGATGTATATTTATTTTTATGCCACCGGGTTTCGAAGAAACGGGTGGCATATAGTGTTTGGACCGTCCGTCTGTCCGTCTGTCCGTCCGTCTGTCAGTCTGTCTGTCTGTCTGTCTGTCTGTCTGTCTGTCCGTCTGTCCGTCCGTCCGTCCGTCCGTCCATCACACTTTTCGGTTAACCAATTTGTCACAGTTTCTCAAATATGCTGCAGGTGGCATCCGCGTTCGACAGACGCATTTCTTGTTTATAAATCCAATTATCTATTTCTCTCATTGCAATCCCCTTTTTTTACTTATCCGGTTCTTACCGCGCAAGAAAGAAAATCGCGTGCTTTTTTTATTGTTTTTCACTATAGTATGCATGTCTCCGACTGTAAATCTTCAAATAGGTTATGGATCAGTATGTAAGGTACCCAGTAATTAACATAGGGTAAATGACCCCCCCCCCCCACAAATACTCAGGTACATATAGTAGTCGCCACCCCGTGATTGCATCTTTAGCTGTATATATTATAATTAATGGTAATTTAAATTTTTGATTAGATCTAGTAAACGTGAAATATAAATTTGAAGTATGAGAATCACAGACAACCAGCGATGTGATAATCATATAATGTAATACCCATCAATTAATAGTACTACTCCGATTTCACAGTCACCGCCACATACACGACGCAAACGTAATGCGGCAACACTCCGTACTCAAATGGACGGTGTTATATTAACCGATTTCAGTTTTTAAGGGTGTATTCCTTCTTGATATTCGGAACAAGTCAAAACGTATTGGCGAACCATCACAACACCTTATCACAACTATAGCTATATATTACTTTCAGGAAACAGTTCCAGAGTGTGTTTGTCCTTATGCTTGTATATATATGTATTTATTGCACTACCCACTCAAACACACCCGCATCATGTGCTCAGTTCATTCGTACAGCAGCTTGCCCAAGCTTGTTTGACAAGGAAAGGAATGCTCCCTAATACTGCAGTAATTCGCTTAGGCATACACACGGCTAAAATAGACTACATACACATGGGCGGATCATGGCGGAGCTATTCCCGTCGCACGCATGCCTTCCCGCCCTCGTTTCGGTTTTCTATATAGTGATAATTTGCACATTTTAGCAGGGTATCTGCACCCAGTAGCCATATTGATAAGAGGTCAGATACACATTGAACTTCAATTAATGTATTAGCAGAATCCACGCCCCAATGTTGCAATAAGCGTGAATGCTAGGTACGCCTCTGCTATTGTGATATATTACGACAGAGATGCCAACACGTTGCTGTCGAGTAGTTGTATTGTGGACATGGACGACCAGTCAATTTCACATTATTATGTACAACTGGAAAAAAAACTCGCGTGCAAATGTACATATGATATATGTCCGTCGGGTCATCTTTTTCGGCTAGTTTCAATCTGTGTTTACTGTCAGGATGACTTTAAACTTCATATACTTTTTTATCATCCATAATTCCATTACATAAAAAAATGCGTCATTTTTTATCCCCGTATTTTCCATGAAAATTTCTGACGATCTCTGTAATGTTAAATATATATTAATTTTCCACACGAAAGTTTGTATGCTTAATATACCCCGCGCAACGAGTTGTGGGGTGTAGTATATTGGAGACATTTTGTCCGTCCGTGCGTCACTAAACATTACAGCTCGGTAAATGGCTTATAATTTAGTTTCCTTGCTTGGGTCTACTTCACTTTTGACACAGGCATTGCTGTAATGGTCCTATACCGTAATGTGAAAAATCCACGTTTTTATTGAACAATATTTGCGGAAACAGTTACATTTTCAGTAAATCACTTCGAAAGTTTACAACATTTGCATAGCAAATATTATTCCCGCATTTGCTGTGATCTTTGGTGATTCTGGTGTGGCGAGCACCCTGTAATCATATCAGAATTATTCTGATTTCAGGGCTGAATATATATTTTCCTTATTGTAAATATTCAGTTCTGATATTGGGACCCCCCCCCCGTCATTTGTAGTTAATATATGGGATTTAGAACTAAACCGATTGACCGGACCTTAAATGACCTTTGCTGTTGATAGGTCGTTAAACCCAACAAACGAACAAATATAGTGTATTAATCATGGACTGACAGCTAACAATACAGTTTAATTGGAAATTAACTTGTTATGTCTTGTTTGCTTATTTACTATTGTTTGCTGGTAACAGTTAAACAGGTACTCCCTATAGTAGGCTGGCGATCATAGGAGACAGAGTCTTATTGTAAAGAAGAAACTCATTCAGTCATCTACAGGATTTACTTTCAGGTTACTAATTACAAGTGCACAACTTAAAAATAATACATTACAGATTCTGTTAGAAAACGGCATTGTGATATGTTGTAGAGTTTCTGTTATATGGTGTAGACACGGTATATATGTTGACACAAACACGTTATCATAGGTATTTTGAGAATGATCGTCGTAAATCTTATTCATTTCTCCGTCTGTACATACCAGATACATTGCTGATAATGTTCTGTAAGCTGTAACATATTGAATTAAACTGACACTTACTGCTGTCGTCCCGCGACGCCATCTTGTCAGCATGTATATACCTTATCTACACCATAGTACGGAAACTCTAAACCATATCACAATACCTATTTATATTATTTCACAAAAAAAAATCACATACAATTTTTTTATTTACTTGTACATGTACTGCGAAAATGTCAAATATACCAAACAAACATATCTCCCCTGTTTATCACAGTTTCTGATAGCTGAGCATGTACAGGGGCGTAGCTAGCCAATTTGAATCTGCAGGCCCGGTTGACGACTTCGAGCACCGTTGGTGCGAGTAAGTATGCTAGGTGGGTCTGGGGGCATGCTACCCCCCCCTTAAAATATCGAAATTAGAAGGTAAATGATGCAATCTGGCACATTTTTTTTCTCCATTTTCTCGAAAATTGTGCAGGCCCGGGCTTTCAGTGCCATAATGCAGCTACGCGCCTGATGTACTTGATATATCACTGAATATAACGCATGTTTTTGGGAATGTGATTAAATATAAATATATATTATTCCATTTACTGTGCCTTACGAGAAAAAACACATATTAGATTTTAGATAAATATTTGAGACATCATCTGAGACACAGTCACATTAAAGGGTAAACAAAGAAGAAAACCAATTCAGCCCTCCACACGAGTTACTTTGGTGACTTACAGGTGCTTTCTAACAGCAGCTAGCATTGAACTTATAAGTATTTGGATGTATGACACAGTTTTTGTTTAACATGTTTTTTGCAGAAAATAAATTGATGATTCTGTTACCACAAATTCAGAGAAGTTTGTCCAGCTTCCATGAATTGGCCATAATTTTGTTCAAATTTCACAAGCTCAGTATAATACATTACTGTTTATGTAACAAATTTATAATGATTGCATCTGAAAAGTTAACAGTGTTCATAAAAAACAATTTCCAAGCCAAAATCAAATTTGCAGTACGCTTACGGCTTCGACAAAAAAAAATCGCAGGTTCTCCCCTCCTTCGAAATGGACTTGCTTCGAGGCCAGCCGCCTTCACTGAATTCCAGCCAATCAGCGCTCAGTTGTCATCTGTTGTCACGAGTAACAACAAAGATTGGAGATATTTGACCGACATCATTTTCTATTTTCACCAAATTCCAGAACTTTACTAATGGAATTGATATATCACCGACTAATGGAAGCAGGATGCCTATATTTTTCAGAATGGTAAGATTTGTTCACATAAAGCCGATGTTATTGCCGATATTTTGATGATGAAATCCAGGAAGCTGTTCGACAATAGGAAAATGTCGAAAACTGCTCAGGCGCGTGATATTTTAACATGGAGACCCCCATTCCCCCACACTTTATCATTTCGGGCTATTACTTCATTCTAGGACCGAATTTCGAAAAACAAAAAGATGGCTCATTGCTAAATTTTGCTGAAAAAATGATTATATGTAAAAAAATGGGATTGTTTTAGGGTGTTTAAATAGGTTAAAAATTTGGGCAGGTTAACGTGAAACAGACAGTAGTTCTCCATATGGCCTCATTGACTGACAGATACAGATGCTGACGTATGTGTTTGTTAAATATTTCTCCCACATGATTTTGTTGTGTGCTCGTTATATGGTAATTCTCCCACTTGATATTTTGTATCATTATATATACATATGATAATTAATACCATTTTATACACTGATATACAAAGTGAATAGTATAATAACATATTGCAGAAATAGCAACTGGGTGTACTACATGGATATGAAATATTATTGTATTCATTTAGTAATTGCACATACCTTGTATGACCGGTTTTGTAACAAGAGTTGGTCCATTACATGTACATGTCATAACCTATATGTTATGCTTTTACATTAGAATCTATATGCCCTCATACATTTTCGCATGTGGTCTCCTTTCGAGTAATGAGGGTGGAAAAACACGTACCTATAGGTATGCACTGATCCGGCAACCCATACCAGGCTTCCATCTCGATCATACATGTACCTAGAAGGTGGAAAAAAAAGGCTGAACAATTGCAAATCAATGGCGTAAGCTGAAAGGATCTATAACCACAATATACATGTATTATACTTGATGTTATGCTAATACTACAACCTGAATGTCTGACGAATGTTATAAGTATATTTTAATTAATGAGCTATTCTCGTTTCCAAAATGAAATACTATATGTGGCCCGCCACGAAATGGGGGGGGGAGCTTGATGAGTGGTTTTGATCGGTGTGGAGAGGGGTCAAAATATTTCATCAGTTTTTCATTAACTCGATTACGAACAAGGTAGGTTCTGATCGGGCGGCGCGAATGCGCTGCTCATCTGGGGCTACGCTGGCCGCGGAATTCAACAATTTTTTATCGTGGCGCGACACATGTACAGATTTGTTTAAGTATCTCATGTATACAAATTACAGTTTAATTATGTGAATACTATGCAGCAAAATCGTTTCATGAGCAAACATTCGTCTGTGTGTGGGCCGCCGGCTGAGAAAAGGAAGCGTACAACATTTGCAACAAATTGTGTATCATGATCATCTTGCACAGTATTGTTATGGTCTAATAGTCTTACTGACGACATCAATATTATTTTCAATGACATAATGGCGAACAACATAGGCCCTGATCAGACTGCGCGATATGCACAGACTGGTCTGGGGCTACGCTGCGTCGCACACGTCGTAGGGTGCGTTTTTCTCAGTAGGTGGCCCATATACACGTTGTGCAGCCGATTTGAGATTATGTTATGATATCACTGACTGCTATGCTAATTCAAAATTAGTTGTTATAGAGGAAGCAGACATACACACTACTGTAAATTGTAACGTGCGAATATACATGGGCCGCCGGGTGACAAAATTGACCTTATTTTAGCAATAATTATTAAATTATTTTGCACATTTAGGCTATGTAATGAGAATAGAAATTAAATTACCAGAATGCAATCATGATGTTAACGGCAGGTAGTATGAGCTCTCCACTGATGGAATGGCGATCAAGGTAGGCCCTGACCGGACAGCGCGGATGTGTAAAGTGAGCTGGGGGTATACTGATAGCATGAATAGTAAGGTCCATTTTGTCAACAGCTGCCCACTTGTTTATATTACACAATAACTGAGTTGGTGACCCTCGTTCTTTTTTTACATGTCATTATTGTCTTCACATGTTTATCGTTGATGCAAATCTCACTTACTTCTATCATTTCTTTCTTTCTGTTCACATTTGGTGGACTCAACATCGTGGACCGGCGATGAATATGTATTGTGCTTGCTTTAGATAGATCAGATTTATAATATTACTTTATGGAATTAAAACTAGGAAGCTTTAATGTTAAGGGTATGGGATCAAAACACAAACGGCTACATCTTTTTCGATGGATAAAAGACAATGATTACGATATATGTTTCATACAAGCAGCTCATTTCACAACAAGTGATAAAGCCCAATGGGAAAAGGAATTGGGTGGTGATGGGTATTTTAGTGGGGAATATAGCAATAAAGAAGGTATATGTATTTTAATACTATAAATGTGGCCTGTCGGCACACGAATGCCCCCGCTGGCAGCCAAAGAAAACGAGGCATATTTGATTATAAGCCATTTACCCGAGCGTTAAGGTTTCGAACGCACCAAGTATGTGACCTTGACCCTGGGCATAGCGGGGGAGGGACGAATGTGGATTTGTCACAGGGCGGTAGAGGAGCATTGGAGCAATGCGTGTGTGAAATGTGAAGCAGATCAGAGCAATGACACAGAAATTACAAGCCATTTACCCGAGTGTTAAGGTTTGAAACGCACCAAGTCTGTGACCTTGACCCTGGGCTTAGCGGTTGAGGGACGAATATGATTTGTCACAGAGCAGTAGAGGACTATTGGGGCAATGCATATGTGAAATGTGAAGCAGATCTAAGGAAGGAAACAGAAATTATAAGCCATTTACCCGAGCGTTGGAAGGTTCGAACGCACCAAGTCTGTGACCTTGACCCTGGGCTTAGCGGGGGCGGGACGAATGTGGATTTGACACAGGGCGGTAGAGAACCATGGAGCAATGCATGTGTGAAATATGAAGCAGGTCTATCAAGGAAACAGAAATTATAAGCCATTTACCCAGCATTAAGGTTTCGAACGCACCAAGTCTGTGACCTTGACCCTGGGCTTGGCGGAGGCGGAACGAATATGGGTTTTTCACAGGGTGGCAGAGGACCATTGGAGCAATGCGTGTGTGAAATGTGAAGCAGATCCGAGCAAGGAAACAGAAATTATAAGGCATTTAACCAGCGTTAAGTTTCGAACGCACCAAGTCTGTGACCTTGACCCTGGGGTTGGCGAGGCGGCACGAATGTGGATTTGTCACAGGGTGGCAGAGGACCATTGGAGCAATGCGTGTGTGAAATGTGAAGCAGATCCGATCAAGGAAACATAAATTATAAGGCATTTACCCAGCGTTAAGGTTTCGAACGCACCAAGTCTGTGACCTTGACCCTGGGCTTGGCGAGGGCGGCACGAATGTGGATTTGTCACAGGGTGGCAGAGGACCATTGGAGCAATAAAGTGTGTGTGAAATGTGAAGCAGATTCGAGCAAGGAAACAGAAATTATAAGCCATTTACCAAGCGTTAAGGTTCGAACGCACCAAGTCTGTGACCTTGACCCTGCGCTTAGCGGGGGCGGGACGAATGTGGATTTGTCACAGGGCGGTAGAGGAACATTGGAGCAATGCGTGTGTGAAATGTGAAGCAGATCCGAGCAAGGAAACAGAAATTATAAGCCATTTACCAAGCGTTAAGGTTTCGAACGCACCAAGTCTGTGACCTTGACCCTGGTCTTAGCGGGGGAGGGACGAATGTGGATTTGTCACAGGGCGGTAGAGGACCATTGGAGCAATGCGTGTGTGAAATGTGAAGCAGATCCGAGCAAGGAAACAAAAAAAAAAAATTATAAGCCATTTACCCAGTGTTAAGGTTTCGGGACGTACGTACGTACGTACGGACGCCGGTAACACTATATGCCCCCTCACCATTCGGTGGCGGGGGCATAAAAACCGGGGCTTGACTATAGAATGAAACATTATGAACAGGTCATGACTGGTAGAATTCAATCTCTTAAATATGCATTTCTGAAAAAGATTATACATTAATCAATATATATGGTCCAAACGAAAACAGTCCAAGATTTTACCAAGATCTCGATACATAATATATAGAAACAGTGGAAGTAGATACTTTAATAATAGGTGGCGATTATAATATAATTTTAGATCCAGATTTAGACAAGAAAATGGCATAAGAGACACAATAAGAATACAAGATAGAAACTATTGTCAATAATTAATACATATGAACTACATGATATCTGGGAGAATTCTTAATACTAAACCACCAATATTCTGTCGTTTAGACTATTTTCTAATATCTGAAAATGTAATTAATAGAGTAACAAAAAGTAAAATTACGACATGGGTTTAAGTCTGACCATTCTTTAGTATATTTTTGTTTACAGACTCAATCTAATGAAAGGGGTCCGGGATATTTTAAGTTAAATAATAGTACTTTTAAAAACAGAATACCAACAATTAATTAGAAGGAAAGTATTTCTAGCATTGCCGAAATCAACCAGCATGCTAATCGAAATACACTTTGGAGATAATTAAAGGCACAATAAGAAATGAAACGATAAAGTGTGCGTCTACTGAAAAGAAAAAAGATTTAAAAATGGAAAACAAATTAATAGAGGAAATAGATAAATTGAAGCAGACTACTCAAAAAAAATATCGGAAGATATTTTAATAGAATTAAACACCAAAAAAGATATGTTACAGTACTTATATGAACATAAAGTTAAAGGAATTATGTTAAGATCAAAAGCCGAATGGATTGAGGGTGGGGAAAAAAATACAAAATACTTTGCAAATTTAGAACGGAAACGGTCTGAAAATAAAACAATAACAAGATTAACGGTAAATGGTCAAAATATTACGAGCAATGGTGAAATATTAAATGAAGAAAAATAATATTATAAAAAATTATATACGAAAAAAGAAGCTGAAAATACAAATCACAATTATTTTTCAAATGATAATGGAGTAAACAGATAATCCGAAGAAAATAAAGAATTATGCGAAGGCAACCTTTCAGAATACGAATGGAAATGAAAAACAATAAGAGCCCAGGCTCAGATGGTCTGATTGTGGAATTTTATGAAAATATTTTGTAATGACATAAAAAGATATTATAAGGATTCTTTTAAATATTCATTAGGAAATGGATCACTAAGTGAATTGCAAAAACAGGGTGTAATAACATTAATACCAAAAAAGGATAGCGATTTATCTATACTTACGAATTGGAGACTTAATGTGGATTACAAAATTGCATCAAAGGCCATAGCAAACAGAATTAAAAAGGTTTTACCAAATATAATAGATGATTCACAAACCGGATTTCTTAAGGGAAGGTACATCGGAGAAAATATTAGAACTCTATGCGAATTAATGGACTATTTGAATGAAAATGAATTACCGGGTTTATTTTTCTTAGCAGATTTTGCAAAGGCATTTGATACCGTTGAACATTCTTACCTCTTAAAAGTTATGAAACATTTCAATTTTGGCAACGACATTCTAAATTGGATTAAGCTTTTTTATTCTGATGCAAAAAGCTGTGTTACAAACAATGGTTACTTATCGGATTTCTTTTCAATAAATAGAGGCGTACGTCAATGCTGTCCTTTATCACCTTACCTTTTTATTATCGCCATTGAAATACTATCCAAAGCAATTATAAATGAAAAAGATGTAATAGTGGTAACAATTTATGACATAGAAATTAAAAACACAATGTTTGCCGATGATGCAACTTTTGTGACAGATGGTACAAGAAAATCATTTGAAAAGTTAATATACACTAGATGGCTGCGGCCTGCATGTCGCGCCTTGTGGCGAGGCATGGACACTAAAAAAAAGATATAGTATAACGAAAAACTTTAACCAAAAACTTTAACAAAAAACTTCAAAGTAATTTGACCTTGACATTGGGCACAGGGGCCGCACGGGAGGGGGGTAGAATGAAAATATAGATGATGATAAACACCCATGTGAAGTTTCAAGGTAATGGGCAAAGCAGTTGCAGAGATATAGTATAACGAAAAACTTTAACCAAAACACTTAACCAAAAACCTTAACCAAAAACTTTAACAAAAAAACTTAACAAAAAAACTTCAAAGCAATTTGACCTTGACATTGGGCACAGGGGCCGCACGGGAGGGGGTAGAATGAAAATATAGATGATGATAAACACCCATGTGAAGTTTCAAAGTAATGGGCAAAGCAGTTGCAGAGATATAGTATAACGAAAAACTTTAACCAAAAACTTTAACCAATAAACTAACCAAAAAAACTTAACCAAAAACTTTAACCAAAGAACTTAACCAAAAACTTTAACCAAAAATCTTAACCAAACAACTTAACCAAAAAACTTAACCAAAAACTTAACCAAAGAACTTAACCAAAAACTTTAACCAAAAAACAATTAATCAAACAACTTAACCAAAACCGAACAACTTAACCAAAAACTTTAACCGGACACACGTACGTACGTACGTACGTACGTACGTACGTACGTACGTACGTACGCCAAACGGCCGACTATATCGCGCTTTCCGCAAGCGGGCGCTACAAAAATCCACTGTAATGCGCGTTGGTGCCTTAAAAAAATGTAGATATGATTTTCTGTCGGCATAAGAAATTCATTTGGACTTCTCTTAGTGCAAAAACGTTAGGAATTACGTTCTTAAATAATAATACAGATATCCACGAATATAACATCCTTCCTAAAATAGTAAAGTTTGAACAGTGTCTTGATACGTGGAAACATAGAAACTTAAGTGTACTTGGAAAAATTACAGTTATTAAAACGTTTGCTGCTCCAAAATTAATATATCCATTAACAGTTTTACACGACCCTCCAGACAACATGATCAAAAGAATTAAACACAAATTATTCGATTTTTTTATGGGACAGTAAGCCTGATAAAATTAAAAGAAACATAATCATCCAATCCTACGAAAAAGGGGGATTAAAAATGTTAGATATAGATAGTTTTATAACATCAATAAGAGCATCATGGGTAAAACGAATATGTGACACATCAAACAGAGGCAAATGGAAACAACTTTATGAAAAAAAACTTGATATGGTGGCTTTTTGCTCTTTGAATGTAACATAAAAGCAGAAGATTTAAAACCATAGCAGAAGAAAATAAGTTTTTAAAAAAAATCCTGGTCACATATTAACTATTCCTCCAAAAATGACACAGTATCAAAAGAAATACTTTGGAATAATTCCAATTTAAAGCATCAAAACAAAACAATCTTTTTCAAAGATTGGTACAATAAAGGCATTACATATGTTGAACATCTATATGACTACAGAGTAAGGAATTTTCTACCATTTACTGATTTTATAGCAATATTCAATATACGTTAGGACGATTTTATAAAATATCAAAGTATTGTGAACAGCATAAGTCCATTATGGGCCGAGAAAATAAAAACAGAAAGCATCAACACAACTCCACAATCTACGTCGCTTATATCGAGAGTACAGGATAGCAAATATGTGAACACATTACTATATATTACAAGACAAACACGCAAACAAAATATAGCAGAACAAAAATCTGAACAAAAATGGACAAATGAATTTTCTGATGATAATTTATGCTGGCAACAAATTTACACATTAGCTTTCGATTGTACAATAGACTCAACATTACGCAATTTCCAATATAGATATTTAATGCATATCATTGGGACAAATAAACTACTCTATCGTTGTAATATAGTAAATAGCAGTCTATGTGATTTTGCTCTATGTATGTTGAGAATAAAACACATGTTCTGGGAATGTATGCATGTGCAACATTTTAGGTCACAGCTTCGAAATTATCTAAATGAAAAGACTTAACATATGAAATAAATTTTCGAAGTATTTCTCTAGGAATAACAAATAAGGCACTGATGGTAAAACAATTTTAGTTAGCAAAAAATACTATATTTTCAAATGTAAATATGAAAAGCATGATATTACTTTCGAATCTTTTGTAAGTTACTTGAAAAATAGAATACATATAGAAGAAGAAATAGCGACAATGAAAGACAAAAGAGAACAGCATATTATTAAGTGGGGCAGGTTTAATATATAAAGTTCTTATAGGCACCGCAAGAAAAATCAAGCACAACGTATCTCTATATTAAATATAAACTACACAGGTCCAGCAGGTGTGAACACAGAGGAAGAAACCCTTACCTTCTTTCTTCTTTTTCATGCTCTGTATATCTTAACTATACTTTACTCTCCCATAAATTTCCCTTTTTAATATAGTATGTAATCATTGTCTTTCATTTAGCTATATTCTCTTGTAAACTTTATAAAATGTACATGTTGTATTTAAAATTGGAAATAAACCATTTAATAACAAAAATAAAAAAAAATAATTACTCGAGTGAAATCGACTTGGTGAAATCGGCTCGTTACGAGCAATCCCATAATGATCTTCAGTGTTGTTGGTATGGTATAACATTTTTAATAATACCCACTGGTTCATTATTTAAGGTACATGCCCACTCGGTAGGCACAAAATGTTCTTTATATCACCATCTCAGACATTTTATGGCAAAATAAACATTCACCTTTACCCCACGTATTGATTGGAATTATTATACATTTTATATCTGACGTAAATTTCAACATGGATATCAGGGCGATAACAAGTGTTTCCTTAAAATGTTAACGGACATTGCTATTTATTCTCTGTATATAGTTTTTGGTGTGCAATCATCATCTTTGTAATCTGTCGGGAAAATAATTTGTTCATGCAACACATTTAATTAGTATATACAATTAAAAAATATCATGCCTCATTTGAATATGAGACACAAATAGAAAACAATGAGAGAAACTATTGTCAATAATTAATAAATATGAACTACATGATCTGGAGAATTCTTTAATCCTAATACAAGAAAATTCACATGGCATTCGAATACTACAAACCACCAATATTCTGTCGTTTAGACTATTTTTCTAATATCTGAAAATGTAATTAACAGAGTAACAAAACGTAAAATTACTACAGGGTTTAAGTCTGACCATTTGTTAGTATATTTTAGTTTACAGACTCAATCTAATGAAAGGGGTCCGGGATATTTTAAGTTAAATAATAGTCTACTTTTAAAAACAGAATACCAACAACTAATTAGACGAAGTATTTCTACATTGCCGAAATCAACCAACATGCTAATCCAAATGCACTTTGGGAGATAATTAAAGGAACAATAAGAAATTAAATAAAATTTGCGTCTATTGCAAAGAAAAAAGATTTAAAAATGGAAAATAAATTAAACACCAAACAAGATATGTTACAGCATTTATATGAACAGAAAGTTAGAGGAATTATGTTAAGATCAAAAGCCGAATGGATTGAGGGTGGGGAAAAAATATACAAAATACTTTGCAAATTTAGAACGGAAACGGTCTAAAAAAAAAATAAAAACAATAACTGTAATAACGGTAAATGGTCAAAATATTACGAGTAATGGTGAAATATTAAATGAAGAAAAAGAACATTATAAAAAATTATATACGAAAAAAGAAGCTGAAAAATCAAATGACAATTTTTTTTCAAATGATAATGGTGTAAACATATTATCCGAAGAAAATAAAGAATTATGCGAAGGCAACCTTTCAGAATACGAATGCAGTAACTTTAAAGGAAATGAAAAACAATAAGAGCCCAAGCTCAGATGGTCTGACTGGAATTATATAAAATATTTTGGAATGACATAAAAAGATATTATATGGATTCTTTTAAATTTTCATTAGCAAATGGATCACTAAGTGAATTTCAAAAACAGGGTGTAATAACATTAATACCAAACAAGAGGGCCATCATCAAGGTGGCCCTAATTCGCTCACCTGACTCCATGAACACCAGAGGAGAATGTGGACATTGAGTTCATTATTATGTAAAAATTTTCAATTGTGCTATTTGTAGATGGCGGTCATCTTGGATTAAGCGATGAATCTCATTTTACAAAATCTGAAAATGCTTCACCCAAGGATCTGAACTTACTATGAAGTTTGGCTAGCATCGGCCATGTGGTTCCCGAGAAAAAGACGTTCAAAATCTCGAATAAATGGATCATGGTCATGGATGATATAATCATCCGATTCTGACAAATATTGCACCAGAGCAATCGCCTCATCGATACCTTCCAATTTGATATATGACAGCATATTCGGTAAAAAATAAAATTTGACCCCAATTTGAACCCACGGGCCACGCCCATTTTTGACCCCAGGGTCACCATTTTCAAAGCTTTGAAAGAGCATTGTACATCGATCATTCTTACCAAGTTTCGTCGAAATCGGGCTAGCGGTTCATGAGAATTTTTTTTAAGAAGTTATGCTATTTTTAGACGGCGGCCATCTTGGAGTAGCGATGACCTCCATTTTAACAAATCTGAAAAGGCTTCACCCATGGACCATAACTTTTAAGTTTGGCTACCATGGGCCAAGCGGTTCATGTGAAGAAGAATTTTGAAATCTCTAATAAAAGAACCTTTTCACCTTTCGTCGGCCATCTTGGATGACATAACCTATTCCGATTTCGACAAAAAAGGCACCAGAGTGATCGCCTCATTGATACTTTCAATTTGATATATAACATGACCATATTCGGTCAAAAATAAAATTTGACCCCACGGGCCACGCCCATTTTTGACCCTGTGGTCACCATTTTAACAACTTTGAAAGAGCATTGTACATCGAACTTTCCTACCAAGTTTTGTCGAAATCCGATTGGCGGTTCTTGAGAAGATTTTTGAAGAATTTGTGCTATGTTTAGACAACGGCCATCTTGGATTACCTAATGACGTCATTTTAACAATTTTGTAATCCCCCTACCTAAGCACCATGACCATGAAGTATGGTGACTATAGGCCCAATGGTTACCGAGGAGAAGACGTTTGAAAATGTTCACGGACGACGACGACGATGGACACATTGCGGTAACAATAGCTCACATGAGCTTCGCTCAGGTGAGCTAAAAAGGATAGCGATGTATCTATAATTACGAATTGGAGACCTATATCATTACTTAATGTGGATTACAAAATTGCATCAAAGGCCATAGCAAACAGAATTAAAAGGTATATAATAGATGATTCATAAACCGGATTTCTTAAGGGAAGGTACATCGAAGAAAATATTAGAACTCTATACGAATTAATGGACCATTTGAATGAAAATGAATTACCGGGTTTATTTTTCTTCGCAGATTTTGCAAAGGCATTTGATACTGTTGAACATTCTTACCTCTTAAAAGTTATGAAACATTTAAATTTTGGCAACGACATTCTAAATTGGATTAAGCTTTTTTACATCTGATGCAAAAAGCTGTGTTACAATGGTTATTTATCGGATTTCTTTAAAAAAAATAGAGGCGTACATTAAGTTAATGCTGTCCTTTTACCACCTTACCTTTTTATTATCACCATTGAAATACTATTCAAAGAAATTATAAATAAAAATATATATTGGGGTAAAAAGTTATGATACAGAAATTAAAAACACAATATTTGCCGATGATGCAACTTTTATGCAGATGGTTCAAGAAAATCATTTGAAAAGTTAATATACATAATAGATGAATTTAGTAAAATATCTGGTCTCAACCGTAGCACAAAACAAGAGCTGTAGGAGAACAGCATAGCTCGACTACGAGGGTTGTCGATGTACACATAGCTTGACAAAGGTGGCTGCGGCCTGCATAAAAACCTAACCAAGGTTGACTAAAAACCTTAACCAAGGGAAATTAAGTAAGTAATTCAAGGTTAAATGTAGGTCAATGTCAGATATAGGTCAGGGGTTATTGAGGTGATGAAGTTTTCCAAGTATGGTTTCTGTAGGCCCAGGAGTATTTCATATACAAGCTTGACTAAAAACCATAACCAAGGGGAAACTAGAAATGGACGCTTGTCGACAAGCGCATGTGTATCCCTCCCCAGATACACAAGTAGTTTGAAAAAAGGGTGTTCGAGTTATGCTCCGGAGACAAAATCAGTGACGGAAAAACAAAGGGAGATAAAATTAGTGATGCAAGAGTTGTCATTCTTGCGTGACACACCTTTAGGGTCGTGGTCTATGCATGTGTGAAATTTCATGAAATATTCCAAAGGGTGTTCGAGTTATGCTCCGGACACGAAATCAGTGCACGAAACAACAAAGGGAGATAAATGTAACTAAGAAATTAACGACGCAAGAGTTGTCATTCTTACGTGCGACACCACCTTTGGGTCGTCTTCTATGCATGTGTGAAGTTTAATAAACTAGAAATGTGTTCATAGAACACGGATGTCCCACATATCGCTTTGATAATAAATGAGGCCAAATTCCAAGTCAAAATTTTCTTTTACCTGAGCGTTACAGTTTTCGAAGCACCAAGTATGTGACCTTGACCTTGGGCTTGGCGGGGGCAGGACGAACGTGGATTTGGCACAGTGCGGTAGAGGACCACTAGAGCAATGCATATGTGAAATATGAACCTGATCCGTGAAAGAAAACAGAAATTATAAGATATTTACCCGAGCGTTAAAGTTTTTGAAGCACTAAGTATGTGATCTTAACCCTGGGCTTGGCGGGGGCAGGACGAACGTGGATTTGGCCCAGGGCGGTAGAGGACCAATAGAGCAAACTGTATATGAAATATGAAGGAGATCGGTCGAAGGATGAAGAAATTATGAGACATTTACCCGAGTGTTAAAGTTTTGTGACGGACGGACGGACGGACGGGAGGGACGGACGACGGGAGGACGGGACGCACGTTCCTACGAATGAATACTTATTGGGTTTTTACTCTATAAAAATACCCAACAAGAGTACCCAACATTATCCTAACCCTACCCAATAAGATCCCCGTACGCTTACAACAAGTACCCATTCGTGTGTGCGGACGGACGGACGGATAAGGGTAACATTAAATGCATACAAATATTCCAAAGGGTGTTCGAGTTATGCTCTGGATACAAAATCAGAGCACGAAACAACAAAGGGAGATAAGTAAACAAGAATTCCGCGGAATCAAAATGCCTCGCCTTGTCCAGCCTTGACCTGGAGCCTGGGCCCGAAAGCAATTTTCATGGCATGAACATATTATACAATTATTGACTACTGTGAGCCATAGAATATCAGATTATATTCTATGGCTCACTAGTCAATAATTGTTTTATTATATGATAATAGTCTATACATAGCACTTACGACCTTATGCTACTAGACAAAAAATTGAAAAATAATTTGAAAAAATAAATGAAAAAAAGAAATGGAAAAAAAATGTTTAAAAATCAAAAATAAAAAAAATGCAAAATGCTTGTACTGGAGCCCAGATTTTTTTTTTAATAGTCCTATATTGTCTACATATATCTGCACAGGTCCACATAATGCCACAATATTTTCAACACAGTTTACGGAAATGTAATATAATCATTTACCTGTATAAATTACCTGTAAGTGGTCAGTGGTCAGTTGCACATGCTAGCACATGCACAGGTGAATAGTCTGTATATAGCACTTACGACCTTATGCTACTAGACAAAACATTTAAAAGAATTTGAAAACAAAAAAGAAAAATGAATGGAAAAAAAAAGTTTAAAAATTAAAAATAATAATGCTTGCTACTGGAGCCCAGAATTTTGTTTTAATAGTCCTATATGTATCTACATATATCTGCGCAGGTCCACATAATGTCCGGGGGATACAATAACTAAGTAATCCAAGGATAAAAGTAGGTCAATGTCAAATATAGGTCAGGATTATTGATGTACATCACTAGGAGATGAAGTTGTCCATGTATGGTTGATGTAGGCCCAGGAGTATTCCATATACAAGCTTGACTATAAACATTAACCAAGTAATTCAAGGTTACATGTAGGTGAAGGTAAAATAAAGGTCAGGGGTTATTGATGTACATCCCTATGAGAAAAAAGTTATCCAAGTATGGTGTCTGGATGCACAATAGTATTCCATGTACAAGCTTGATTAAAAACCTTAACCAAGGTTGACTAAAAACCTTAACCAATGGGGAATTAAGTAAGTAATTCAAGAGGAATGTAGGTGAAGGTCAAATATAGGTCAGGGGTTATTGATGCACCTCACTAGGATATGAAGTTGTCCAAGTATGGTGGGTGTAGGGCCAGTAGTATTCGATATACAAGCTTGACTAAAAACCATAACCATTGACTAAAGTAATTGTAAGAGGAAAATGTAGGTCAAGGTCAAATATAGATCAGTGGTTATTGATGTACATCCCTATGAGAAAAGGTTTTCCAAGTATGGTGTCTGTATGCACAATAGTATTCCATGTACCAGCTTGACTAAAAACCTTAACCAAGCTTGACTAACAAGAGCTGTAGGAGAACAGCATAGCTCGACTACGAGGGTTGTCGATGTACACATAGCTTGACAAAGAAGGTGGCTACGGCCTTCATAAAAACCTTAACCAAGGTTGACTAAAAACATTAACCAAGGGAAACTAGAAATGTGGCCTGTCGGCACACGAATACCCCCACTGGCAGCCAAAGAAAAACGAGGCATTTTTGATTATAAGCCATTTAGCCGAGCGTTTAGGTTTCAAACGCATCAAGTCTGTGACCTTGACCCTGGGCATGTGTGATAATCCATGCATCGGTGTAGAAGATATAGAGCGGAAGGGAATTTCAATAGGTTTGACCTTTGACCTTCAACTATGACCTTGACCTGGACGTAGGTGCGTGGTTATTGATCGAGACACACCTTCTCATCCTGAGAAACATTTGTGCCGAGGCATTTGATAATCCATGCATCGGTGTAGAAGATATAGAGCGGAAGGGAATTTCAATAGGTTTGACCTTTGACCTTCAACTGTGACCTTGGACGTAGGTGCGTGGTTAGCAATTTGATATCCATGCATCAGTGTAGAAGATATAGAGCGGAAGGGAATTTCAATAGGTTTGACCTTTGACCTTCAACTGTGACCTTGACCTTGGACGTAGGTGCGTGGTTATTGATCGCGACACACCTTCTCATATCATGAGAAAACATTTGTGCCAAGCCATTTGATAATCCATGCATCGGTGTAGAAGACATAGAGAGGAAGGGAATTTCAATAGGTTTGACCTTTGACCTACAACAGTGACCTTGACCTTGGACATAGGTGCGTGGTTATTGATCGCGACACACCTTCTCATCGTGAGAAATATTTGTGCCAAGCCATTTGGGAATTTCAATATTTTTGACCTTTGACCTTCAACTGTGACCTTGACCTTGGATGTAGGTGCGTGGTTATTGATCGCGATACACCTTCTCATCCTGAGAAACATTTGTGCCAAGACATTTGGTAATCCATGCATCGATGTAGAAGATATAGAGCGGAAGGGAATTTCAATAGGTTTGACCTTCAACTGTGATCTTGACCTTGGACGTATGTGCGTGGTTATCGATTGCGACACACCTTCTCATCATGAGAAACATCTGTGCCAAACCATTTGATAATCCATGAATCGGTGTAGAAGATATAGAGCGGAAGGGACTTTCAATAGGTTTGACCTTTGACCTTATTTCAAATGTGACCTTGGACGTAGGTGCGGTAGGTTAGCAATTTGATAATCCATGCATCGGTGTAGAAGATATAGAGCGGAAGGGAATTTCAATATGTTTGACCTTTGACCTCAACTGTGACCCTGACCTTGGACGTAGGTGCGTGGTTATTGATCGCGACACACCTTCTCATCATGAGAAACATTTGTGCCAAGCCATTTGATAATCCATGCATCGGTGTAGAATTATATAGAGCGGAAGGGAATTTCAATAGGTTTGACCGTTGACCTTCAACATTGATCTTGACCTTGGACGTAGGTGCGTGGTTTTCCAAGTATGATTGCTGTAGGCCCAGGAGTATTCCATATACAAGCTTGAGTAAAAAAACAAAACGTAACCAAGGGGAGATAAACTAAGTAATCAAGGATAAAAGTAGGTCAAGGTCAAATATAGGTCAGGGATTATTGATGTACATCACTAGGAGATGAAGTTGTCCAAGTATGGTTGATGTAGGCCCGTAGTTATTCCATATTACAAGCTTGATATAAAACATTAACCAAAGTATTGAAGGTTAAATGTAGGTGAAGGTAAATAAGGTCAGGGGTTATTGATGTACATCCCTATGAGAAAAAGTTATCCAAGTATGGTGTCTGTATGCACAATAGTATTCCATCTACAAGCTTGACTAAAAACCTTAACCAAGGTTGAGTAAAAACCTTAACCAAGGGGAATTAAGTAAGTAATTTAAGGTTAAATGTAGGTCAAGGTCAAATATATGGTCAGGGGTTGTTGATGTACATCACTAGGAGATGAAGTTGTGCAAGTATGGTTGGTGTAGGGCCATGAGTATTCCATCTACAAGCTTGACTAAAAACCTTAACCAAAGAGAATTAAGTAAGTAATTCAAGAGGAAATGTAGGTCAAGGTCAAATATAGATCAGGGGATATTGATGTACATCACTATGAGAATAGGTTGTCCAATTATGGTGTCTGTATGCACAATATTATTCCATGTACAAGCTTGAGTAAAAAGCTTAACCAAGGTCGAGTAAAAACCTTAACCAAGGGGAATTAAGTAAGGAATTCAAGGTTAAATGTAGGTCAAGGTCAAAATATAGGTCAGGGGTTGTTGATGTACATCACTAGGAGATGAAGTTGTCCAAGTATGGTTGGTGTAGGGCCAGGAGTATTCCATCTACAAGCTTGACTAAAAACGTTAACCAAAGGGAATTAAGTAATTCAAGAGGAAATGTAGGTCAAGGTCGATATAGATCAGGGGTTGTTGATGTACATCACTAGGAGATGAAGTTGTGCAAGTATGGTGGGTGTAGGGCCAGTAGTATTCCATATAGAAGGTTGACTAAAACCTTAACCAAAAGGAATTAAGTAAGTAATTGAAGAGGAAATGTAGGTCAAGGTCAAATATAGATCAGGGGTTATTGATGTACATACATATGAGAAAAGGTTGTCGAAGTATGGTGTCTGGATGCACAATAGTATTCAATGTACAAGCTTGAAAATAAACCTTAACTAAGGTTGACTAAAAACATTAACCAAGGGGAATTAACCAAGTAATTCAAGAGGAAATGTTTTTCAAGGTCAAATATAGTATCAGGGGTTATTGATGTACATCACTAGGAGATGAAGTTGTGCAAGTATGGTGGGTGTAGGGCCAGTAGTATTCCATATACAAGCTTGACTAAAAACCTTAACCAAGGCGTGACGGTGACGCCGACGCCGACGCCGACGCCGACGCCGACGCCGACGCCGACGCCGACGCCGACGCCGACGCCGACGCCGACGCCGACGCTGGGGTGACAACATAAGCTCTACTTATTCTTCGAATAGTCGAGCTAAAAACGTTAACCAAGGGGAATTAAGTAAGTAATTCAAGAGGAAATGTAGGTGAAGGTCAAAATATAGATCAGTGGTTATTGATGTACATCATTAGGAGATTAAGTTGTCCAAGTATGGTGGGTGTAGGGCAGTAGTATTCCATATGCAAGCTTTACTAAAAACCTTAACCAAAGGGAATTAAGTAAGTAATTCAAGAGGAAATGTAGGTCAAGGTCAAATATAGATCAGGGTTTATTGAGGTACATCCCTATGAGAAAAGGTTGTCCAAGTATGGTGTCTGTATGCACAATAGTGTTCCATGTACAAGCTTGACTAAAAACCTTAACCAAGGTTGATTAAAACCTTAACCAAGGGGAATTAACTAAGTAATTCAAGAGGAAATGTAGGTCAAGGTGAAATATAGATCAGGGGTTATTGATGTACATCACTAGGAGATGAAGTTGTCCAAGTATGGTGGGTGTAGGGCCAGTAGTATTCATATACAAGGTTGACTAAAAACTTTAACCAAGGCGTGACGGTGACGCCGACGCCGGGGTGACAACATAAGCTCTACTTATTACTTCGAATAGTCGAGCTAAAAATCAACTCTAATGCGCGTTGGTGCCTTAAAAAATGAAGATCTGATTTTCTGTCTGGATAAGAAATGCATTTGGACTTCTCTTAGTGCAACAACGTTAGGAATTACGTTCTTAAATACTAATACAGATATCCACGAATATAACATCCTTCTAACATAGTAGAGTTTGGACAGTGTCTTGATAAATGGAAACATAGAAACTTTAGTTTACTTGAAAAAATTAGTTATTAAAACGTTTGCTGCTCCTAAAATTAATATATCCATTAACAGTTTTACACGACCCTCCAGACATGATCAAAAGAATTAAAAACAAATTATTCAATGTTTTATGGGACAGCATGCCTGATAAAATTAAAAGAAATACAATCATCCAATCCTACGAAAAAGGGGGATTCTCAAAATGATGTTAGATAGTAGATAGTTTTAACACCAATAAGAGCATCATGGGTAAAACGAATATGTGACACATCAAACAGAGGTAAATGGAAACAACTTTATGAAAAAAAACTTGAAATATAGGTGGATTTTTGCTCTTTTGAATGTAACATATAAAAGCAGAAGATAACAAGTTTTTAAATAATGTTTTAAAATCCTGGTCACATATTAACTAAAATATATAGCGCAAGATAATAAGTTTTTAAATAATGTTTTAAAATCCTGATCACATATTAACTATTCTCCCCAAAAATGACACAGTATCAAAAGAATACTTTGGAATAATTCCAATTTAATGCATCAAAACAAAACAATATTTTTCAAGGATTGTACAATAAAGGCATTAAATATGTTGAACATCTATATGACTAAAGAGTAAGGAAATATTCTACGCGTTTACTGATTTTACAATATACATACGTCAGGATGATTTTTGTCGAGCCCGCTTGCGGAAAGCGGGGACATAGTGATCACAATGACGTCCGGGTGTCCGTGCGTCCGTGCGTCATCCGAAATATGCGTTAAAGTTTTTAAAAATACCATCAAATGCCTCGGCGAGCTCGATATGCGGGCCGCGGCCATCTGGTATAAAATATCAAAGTATTGTGAACAGCATAAGTCCATTAAGGGCTGAGAAAATAAAAAAGAAAGCATCAACACAACTCCACAATCTACGTCGCTTATATCGAGAGCACAGGACAGCAACACACAAACAAAATATAGAAGAAATAAAATCTGAACAAAAATGGACAAATTAATTTTCTGATGATAATTTATGCTGACAACAAATTTACACATTAGCTTTCGATTGTACAATAGACTCAACATTACGCAATGTCCAATATAAAGATATTTAATGCTATCTTTGGGACAAATAAACTACTTTATCGTTGTAATATAGTAAATAGTAGTCTTAAGTGATTTTTGCTCTATGTATGTTGAAAGCAAAAAACACATGTTCTGGGAATGTATGCATGTGCAACATTTTTCTCACAGCTTCGAAATTATCTGAATGAAAAAGACTTAAAGACCCTATACGGCTCAAGTTGCCGAATTTGGCCTCCTATTGGGTTTTCCTACACATAAATCCAACAGGTTTCTATTTACACACACTTTGAAACTGTTTGCATTCATTTTGGTACAAAAATGAGTTTGTAGTCGATGAAAATATAAATATTTGTTGATAAACAAACAGCAGGTGCGTGTTTCAAAGCCCTATCGATTTTCCGATAGACGCTTCAACTCGCCGATTCGCGGCCGATGAATTCCGATAGCCGGAGTTTATCGACTCGCTTCCGAGCCGAAGCCGTTGGGTTACGGAAATGAAATTGTCAATATTGATATTTTGCACCGAGTGGTACACAAAACAAGTTTTTGTTGTCTTCACATTGCGATTAAGATGTAAATCTCAAGACTTGAGATGTATAGGCAGTATATTTTAGTTTTGTGTACTTAATCAGTTGCCAAACATGTTTTTGTGTTGGAAAAAATCGGAAAATTGTAATACGGAGCCGTTCAGGGCCTTTAACATATGAATTAAATTTTCGTAGTATTTCTCTAGGAATAACAAATAAGGCACTGATGGTAAAACAATTTTATTTTGTTAGCAAAATACTATATTTTCAAATGTAAATATGAAAAGCATGATATTACTTTCGAATCTTTTGTAAGTTACTTGAAAGATAGAATACATATAGAAGAAGAAATAGCGATAAATGAAAGACAAAAGCGAACAGCATATTATTAAGTGGGGCAGGTTTAATATATAAAGTTCTTACAGGCACCGCAAGAAAAATCAAGCACAGCATATCTATGTTAAATATAAACTACACAACTACACAGGTCCAGCAGGTCCAACACAAAGAAAGAAATCCTTACCTTCTTCCTTCTTTTCATGCTCTGAGATATCTCGACTACTTTACTCTCCCATACATTTCACTTTTTAATATAGTATGTAATCATTGTTTTCATTTAGCTATATTCTCTTGTAAACTTTATAAAATGTTGTATTTAAAAGTGGAAATAAACCATTTAATAACAAAACAAAGAAGAAAATATTGTGCCTACCGAGTGGGCATGTATCTTTAATGGGCCAAATTTACACATACAATGTACTATGCAATATATGTAGGGGTGGAAGGGTTAACTGGTCGGTTGGTACATATTTTGTAACTGGATAAATGTGACTTATTGAATTTATGGTCAGTCTAGCACAACTGTGTAGCCAGTCTAGCACCTGATATGTCACTATAACTGGATACATGGGACTTATGGACTTTGTAGCCATTCTAGCACCTCATATGTGACTATGGCTGGATAAATGGGGCTTATGGACTTTGTAGCCAGTCTAGCACCTAATATGTGACTATGGCTGGATAAATGAGGCTTATGGACTTTTGTAGCCAGTCTAGCACCTGATATGTGACTATGGCTGGATAAATGGGGCTTATGGACTTTGTAGCCAGTCTACAACCTGATATGTGACTATGGCTGGATACATGGGGCTTATGAACTTTGTAGCCAGTCTAGCACCTGATATGTGACTATCGCTGGATAAATGGGGCTTTAGGACTTTGTAGCCAGTCTAGCACCTGATATGTAACTATGGCTGGACATGGGGCTTATGGACTTTGTAGCTATCTAGCACCTGATAGTGACTATATGCTGTATAAATGGGGCTATGGATTTGTAGCCAGTCTAGCACCTGATATGTGACTATGGCTGGATGGGGCTTAGGTGTAGATGCAGACCTTTGTAGTGACATATGATCATGGACTAAGTCTAGATATGGGGCTTATGAACATTTGTGGCCAGTCCTGGCACCTGCTCCAGTCACAAAATATGTTCCTACAAACCAACCACTTGTATAAATTCATGTTTTAATACTATCTGATACTGATAGTGGCTGTGACTGGAGAAAATAGCGTTTATGGGATTGCTTCCAGTGTAGATCCAGATCAGCCTGTGCATCAACACAGTCTGATTAGGATCTGCATTGGTCATCATTCCAGCAATGAAACACCCATCACACTCCTAACCAGAAATATAAATTGTTACCAGGCTACGGGAGTGTGCTATTTGATCAGAGTTACACTGGTCACACATCCCATACATCCCATTTCTCCAGAAAGAGCCACATATAGGTGCTGATGAGGCCATGCAGATCAACAGGCTGATGACGAGCTACATCAATGTCATACGTTGTATGAGACATACCATGTCATTGTGTACTCAAGAACATGTGCAAAACTTTCCACATTTGATATGAATATTTTGTCATCTTTCGACGTCATTTACAGTTTCTGTAAATATATTTCATGGAACAAGGGTGATGTAAGTCACAAAATACGCCCATCAAAGATGGGCCAGACAGCAAGATGCAGAAATGTGCTGTCACCAAGGCAAGAAACATGAATAAAAAATTGAAAATCTATAGCATTATTTCTTCCTCTTGTTGTGATAAACAGGTATACTAATTTAGGTAGAGATGTGTAAAGTACAAATTATATACAATTGGATACAAAAATGTATAAAAAAATGGCTGATATTTTACAAAATATTTTTTCGGCATAAAAACATCAAGGTGCAGAAGACTGTATATATATTTCAAGTCGAATGACGGAACGGTTTCAGAGGAGTTGTGTACACAAACTATGTACCCTATGTAGAATTGCATACAAAAAATGTAGAAAAACGGGCTAAGTTATTAAAAAGGTGATAATTTTGTTAAAAAATATTTTTTGGCATAAAAACAGCGAGGTGCACCATCTTCAATTTGTGTAGAAGATGTGTGAATAGTTTCAGATTGATTGACTGATCGGTTTCAGAGGATTTGTGTACACAAACTCTGTACCCTATATAATTGTATACAAAACAGTAGAACAAATGGCTATTTAAAGTTAAAAGGTTATATTTTTGTTAAAAAAATCGGCATAAAAACACCAAGGTGCACATCTTCAATATGTGTAGAAGACGTGTGTATAGTTTCGGATCTATTGACTGAACGGTTTCGGAGGAGTTGTGTACACAAACTACTGAAGTTTTTTCTGTCGCTGCCAGCCCGCGGTCAAAACATAATAGCACAGATTTTTTAAAACGGTCGTATAAAAATCTCACACAGGCAGGTCCGTAGCGGTGAATAAAATAATGCCAGGGCGGACTATTGAGCAGGGGGGTGGGTGGGGGGATTACCTAGACCCTCAAGATGGTGTTCTAGAGCCAAAATAGTGCCACGGCACGCCGTGGTGGTGTCTACGGCTGTGGTAGGTACAAGGTCATGTCATTGGTGGTGCGAGTGTAGTCACACATGTTCATGTGAATGAACTGTCTAAATATTAAAACAATACTTTCAATTTTTATTGAAGATTTTGATGTCCGTACTGAAATTTATTTTCTACCATCAAGTTATGTTTGTATTCATATTATAAATAAACCTACGCGATGTTTCATTTTGTAAACAGCTTCAAATGACTTTATGACCCCACGGGCATGCCCATTTTTGACCCCATGGTTTACCACTTTAACATTTTTACATCAATGTTTACAACCAAGTTTCATCAAAAGATTTTTTACGAATGTGTGCTATTTTTAGATGGACATCTTGGATACACGATGACCTCATTTTAACAAAACTGAAAAGGCTTCATGCAAGGACCATAACTGTGAACTTTGGCCATCATCGGTTTGTGTGAAGAATACTTTTGAAATCTCTTATAAAGGATGACATTTTGACATTTCGGCAGCCATCTTGGACGACATAATCATCATAATTTATTTTGACAAAAAATTCATCCACGTTATCGTCTCATCGATACCTTCGATTTGATATATGACCATACCATTACTGTCAAAAATGAAATTTGACATCCATGCTCTGTCAAAAATCGGTCGGACAGTTCGTGAGAATATTTTTTTAACAATTTGACCTACTTTTCTACGGCGGTCGTCTTGGATTAGTGATAACCTCCATTTTAACAAATCTGAAAAGGCTTCACCCCACGGACCATAACTTAAACTGTGAAGTTTGGCCAGCATCAGCCAAAGCGATTTCGTGAGAAAGAATTTGTGCTATTTCAGTTTAGATGGCCGCATCTTGGATTAGCATCAACCTCCATTTTAACAATTCTGAAAAGCTTTACCAATACATCATCCGTGTAAAGTTTGACCAACATCGCCCAGCGGTTCGCAAGAAGAAGACGTTTGAAATCTGTAATAAAACGATGACCTTAAGACAATTCGGAGGCCATCTTGGATGACGTAATCTTGGATAGCTACAACCTCTATTTTAACAAGTCTGACACGGCTTCACCTAAGGACCATAATTGTGAAGTTTGGCTACTATTGGCCAAACAAATGTAAAGAAGACGTTTGAAATCTCAAATAAAAGTATGAAGTTTTGACATTTCGGCGGCCATCTTGGATGACGTAATTATCCGATTTCGCTGAAAACGTCTCATCGATATCTTTAATTTTGGCTGTAGATAATGTAATAAATTCAGTATAATAATTCTGCATACCTTTAATCATCAAAAATATGAAGTCGTTAGTTCTATATTTCAGGAAAAAATAATAAATGAGTACTCCCTCAAAGTATAGCTAGATAAGTATGCTTAGCAATTTTGTTTTGGTGAAATCGGCTAGAGAGAAATAGTGTCTTTTGGTATCAAGTTTATCAGGCAAGGCTAGGAAACTCGTGGGAATTCCGAGGACTGCCAATATCAAAAGGCACTAGCATGGTGTTCTATTGATCAGGCAACATGTAGGCCACAGGAGCAATTATGAAGTTGTTTTTGTTGTAAAGAATGTGGACTTGTGTATGTTGCATCATTCTATTGACGTCGGTAACGCCAATTAAACGTCTGTTTTCAATTCTCGTTTCAGGTCAATGCCTGATACAGCGATATGTTATCAGTAAGTAATATATTTGGCCTATACAGTACAAAGCTTATTTAATACTTGTGAAATATTGGTCTCTGATGTATACCAAGGGGATTAACTTGGTAATTGTTGGTATTCTAGTGGAAAACATGCTTAACTCTTTACATGATAGAGGTAAAAATATCCGCCAAACGAATTAGGAGTATACGTTTTATTTCTCTCTGTAAATATGTCTTGAAATTTCATTAGAATAAGGACTCAATTCTAATGTAAATTCCAAGACATATTCATGATATTTACGGGGAGAAATACAAGAACTATGTATAGCCCACAAAATTTCCCAGGCATCTTGTGATCTGACGGCCATATACATACATGGACAGCGATATATACCATGATATTTACACCTTCCATAAATTAATGACGGAAATGCCCATTCAACTTATTGTGTTTATATCCCAGAACATTACATTAGCCCCACATGACGTCGCGCAACGTCGATTGGTAAAGTTAGTTTGACGTCATTAATATCCACAACGTTGTTAATAACAGCACACTATTGACCAGCAACGTCGATTTTCCATGAATTGCGACGAAATGGCAAGGGATTCTTAATAATCAGAACATGCAATGTTAATATAACTAATAAAACCTTGGGTTGTTACGCTTACTGTAGTATGTGCTTCAGACTCCACACACTGTAAGCAGACACAAAGTGTTTTTCATACTACAGTAAACGCAACAACCCATGGTATTATTCCTTATTACATTCATTACAACACATCAGTAACTGTCAACATAAAGATAGCGAGTCACTTTGCCGCCACGTACTTCCCGGATTCGATAACAGTGTCGCAGAATGGTCAATATGTTCCTGGCTACAGCGTCCACCTTCAGGGAACCGTAGGTTTTCACGTCATCATCCACGATAAAGTAACAACCTGCAACATTGATACATGTTTAACCCTTTCACCCCTAAATAACTGGATGGATTTTGATACATTAATTTTGCATCAAATCAATCATACACCAAATTGTATGAGCCGGTTCATCTTATGGGATTTGTAACCAGTGTAGCGTCTGATCAAATAGCACACTGAGTCTCCTGTAGCCTGATAAAAATTTGTATTGATTGTTAGAACAATGATGGTTGTTTCGTTGATGGAATGGAGAACAGTGCAGATCCTGATCAGACTGTACAGATTGCACATGCAGATGCATGGTGATTTGATTTATTGATGTTTAATGTAAGGCTCGGCTAACGGATTCAATCCGGCATTTAACCTGCTGCATTGGGTGGAAAATCCCAAAATCAGAATGGACTATTTACATAAACTAGATGGCCGCGGCCTGCATGTCGCGCCTTGTGGCGAGGCATGGACACTAAAAAAAAGAGATATAGTATAACGAAAAAAAACGTTCCCAAAAACTGTAACCGGACACACGTACGTACGTACGCCAAAGTGCCGACTATATCGCGCTTTCCGCAAGCAGGCGCGACAAAAATGATAACCCCCATTTTACCCCAATTTTTTACCCAGCCCATTTTTGACCCCGGGGTCACCAATTTTAACAACTTTTGAAAGAGCATTGTACATCGATCATTCCTACCAAGTTGTGTCGTAATCCGGTTGGCGGTTCTTGAGACGAAGATTTTTGAAGAATTTGTGCTATTTTTAGACGGCGGCCATCTTGGATTATGTAATGACGTCATTTTAACAATTTTGTAATCCCCCTATCTAAGGACCATGACCATGAAGTTTGGTGACTATAGGCCCAATGGTTACCGAGGAGAAGACGTTTGAAAATGTTCAAGGACGACGGACGGACACATTGCGGTAACAATAGTCTCATAGAATAACCGGACCTGGTGCCAGATCCATACCACACGAAAGCCACCCCTTCCCCTGAAATTAATGGGACTTACAAATAATCATATTACTCGTATAAGTGGTATAACTAGATTCAATTCTCACATACAAGAATGCTAAAGATGTACCCGAGGGCCAAACCAGGTCTCCGATCGGGAGTCAGGTAAGGATGAATCCTGATATGTGAAAACATGCTTAACTCTTTGCTAATAGATGAATCCTGATATTACATTACCCATCGCATGCTCCCAACCAAACACCACAGGCGCTAATCTGTAGCCGATTGCACCAACATTGCAAAGTATACTTTTCTAGCAAAGTATACTTTGAGGGAGCAATTTTCAATTTTACGATAAATTTATTAATTTTTATTATATTTAATTTATTACATTATCACAGCCATTTTGGCTGTGATAATGTAATAAATTCAGTATAATAATTCCGCATACTTTTAATCATCAAATATATGCAGTTGGTAGTTCTATATGAAATAATGCATTTCAGGAAAAATAAAGTAAACTTTGCAATGTTGGTGAAATCGGCTACTGGATCTACAGTGGTAGCAAAACACATAAGCCCATTTCTCCAGTCACAGATGATATCTCAACATGTGATCATTCGCTCTTTAAGCGAAGCAAATCGTCTATATCAATCAATTGCAGCATTTTATTTGATCCAATTTCAAAAAGCATGAATGAGATTCACATCACATACTGTACCATCACATACTGTGATAAATGGGGCGAGATACACTGGCAACCTGTATAAACCGGCCACCAAGATAACACATGTGATCTTATTGTTGATAGTTTATTGGTAATTTATCTCAGGTGATAATGTTTGTTTGTGATCGCATAGCACACAACTATGGCTCAGAATGATCAAATGTCTGATTTACAGTGAAACCTCTCTGAGCCGGACACCCTGGAGACCTCCCAGGGTGTCTGGTTTAGAGAGGTTTCACTGTAATTGGAGTATGCACGTTCACTATGTGTGTACCAGCAAGGAATAGTTTTATTAGCAAGGAATATTTTATTATGAATTGGTTTCATTATTTCAGCGCTTATCTGAGGCCAAGTGCCTTTAACGTCTAACACACATACATGTAAGAGACACGCCATGTGATCTTGTACCATCGGACATATGTGTAGTTTCATTAAATACGTTTACAAAATTGACAATATTTTTCATACATAAAGTCAAAAATTGACAAAATTTCCGCATGCACTCTGAATACTTTTGACAACATTTACCAAAAATATGCAATTTTTTCAATGTATTTCATGAAATTACGCAGATGTCCGAAGGTACAAAATCACATCGCGTGTCTCATATACACCCACATGCCATAAACATGGAATAAAATATCTGCTTCCCATAGACTTACATGCAAAACGTGTGTTTGGTTTCAATCCAATTAAAAATAACAAACTATTCAACACAAACACTAATTAGTTAGTTGGACACCATGTAGAAATGTATTTTACTAAAAGGAATATTGTTTTATTGAGATTTAGGGGGCCGTTTCACTAAACATTTGTACGACTAAAATGTTCTCAAGTGTAAAATTATAATAGGCTGTAAATATCACATTAGCAATGTTTTCTGGTAAACACTTATTGGATTTACATTTATTGAGCATAGGCTGCGTTTGTGTTTGCCCACACAGTAGACACAAAATATTCTTTATATCAGAGACATTTTCTGGAAAAATAAACATTCATTCACCATTACCCAACGTATTGATTGGCATTATTCATTTTATATCAGACATAAATTTTCACACTGATATCAGGGGCGATAACCGTGTTTCCTTAAAATGTTGACGGATATTACTATTTATTTTCTTTATTTATTTTTTGATGTGCAATGATCATACTTTATAATCTGTCGAAAAAAATAATATTTTTTTCAGGTGACGCATTTAAATTAGTATAAATGATTCTAAAAATATCATGCCTCATTTGCATAATGAAAATAACGTGATACAACCGCTAGTCTATCAGTAAAATAAATATTACTAAATGATTATATCTGCATAGCGGGCACTCGTAATTTTTAGAACTGGTGGAATAGTGGACACAATTATACACTTATTTAATTCCTGTAGAGAACTGTTTGTCTGTACTGAATGGGCATGTACCTTTAAGGGCTATTCTGATTTTGTGATTTGACCTAATTAATATGCTACATAGGTAAATTAAGAAAAATTCTACACATATGCAAATGGGCATCACGCAGTTTCTCAGTCCTTTGGACGTATATATTACATTTCCACTGGAAAACGTTGCGATACTCAACATTCCTAGGTTCACCAATTGTAGACTATTTAAAGATGGAAAACAAACAAAAATATTGTCTGTTGTTTCTCCACATTCTGTCATAAAAGTGTTTTCAATGGTAGATGGTAGACCAGGTTCGACACTAACGCTAGTCCCATAGTCCGGTGCCCACTTGATTTGCTGGAGGACTACCGCATTTCGAAAGCTGGCTAGTCCGTCGGACTAGTAGATTTTTCCAGAATGGCAAAACGCAAATTCTCTTTAATTTAAAGAACATCACTCTTCGCTGACTATTCATAGCAATTAGCATAAATGTCACTTTTTTCATGATTTAAAAACTTTCCGCCAAGTAAGTTTGTTTACGCTTACAAAGTTATTTCCGGGTCAGACTTGATTATATGGTCCACTCAATGGAAAAATGTGAATTCTCATTGGGCTGATCTCGTAATTTGTCTGAGTTGGCCGATTACACACAGTGAATGAAATGTTGTGCACAACAACTTCTGCTTTGATTGTCTGATTTTGTTCAGAATTGTATGTAACAAGCGTTTGTATTTGCTGAGGCTGAGCATGTGATTATACTAACTGTAAACGTCAACATCGCCAATAGATCGTGTACCCTGGTATGCGCATAGTGAAAATGAATTCAGCTGATATGCACCATTGTTTGGTAACTAAAAGCTATGGACATTAAATTATGCCATTTAATGAAACATTATTCATTGATCTGACACCTTGAATAAGAAAAATTTAAGCATCACCAACTGAGACGTAAAACGAAATTTTCAAACCGGAGTGAGTGTTGCTGACGTTTTTGTTAATTTTCAGCGATGTTGCGACTATTAGTTGTATTCTACACACGTTCCATGAGTAATTTGCGTAGTTGCAAGTTTCTTAATATTCCAGAAGTAATAAGAAAGCGGTTTCTGGAAAACTAAATCTCTAACATTAAAAGTAAATTGCGTTGTTGAATAACCAGTAGTCAACAGAACCAGTAGTTGGACAAAATAATTACATTCAACCCCATACCTGTGTCTTCACTAGGACTGATGTTAGCTGATTTTGGAATGACTTAGCACTGCATTTTGTGAAACTTTGATAGTTAGTTTTGATTGATCAGGGTTTTTTTTATTGTAATTTACAATGGCCAATAATTTTTCAAATATCCCCAACTTTTTATATGAGGTGGGCACATGGGACTCACTTTAAAAATTCCTGCAATGAACACTGGGCCAGTAAATATCGCCAAATAGCAAGACCGACAATATTTTGAAAAGAAGATTACTTTTTGTATAATTTGTTCATGGGCTGGAGGATTATTCTAGCGCCCTTTTCAAAAGACAACGATGAAATGTAAATGCTTGGATTTAACAACCACACTGGCTCGATGACCTTGTATGCCATAGAATAGTTTTATATACTTGTAAAATATAAAATTGTTAATGTTTAGAGATGATGATTATTATGTGTTGAGATGAGACTATGGCAGACAGTCTGCTTCTGATATGTCAGAGGCATGAAAGAAATGAATGATGTTTCAAATTTATGCCCTTCGACTTACTATATGATATCAAATCTAACTGGAATTATTTGATCAATGATTCATAAAACTATGACTAAATGACTTGGAAATATGCAGCACTTATGAAAGCCCTCGTTTGGGGTACATACACCTGTTTAAACTGATTTATTGTATGTACATGCATATAACGTTCGTAGGACCAGCAACTTTCTCGGAGGACTACCAACTTTTTGAAGTCACTAGTCCTACGACTACCTGTTTAAAAAACAAGTTAGTGTCGAACCCTGTAGATATGATATAAAAGAAAAATACAGTTAAAAAATATACTAGAATCACTTGGCCCCTCCCAAAAGCATTAAGATCAGTAAAATCTTACTACTTTGATAATGGGCAATAACCCAATTCAACTCCCAGGTAACTAAAGAGCCAAAGAAAAACATACCCGAGGGCCAAACCAGGCAAATCGTGATTGCTATAAGGAGGAACCCATACCGTTAATTTACGCCGTCTCATTCGCCCGACCACCACCCACTCCAAAGTAAGTAAAATCTGAAATACCTCTATAAACCGTATTTTTTGCCGGTCTGCGACCCGACCCGTTTGTCTAAATTGTAAAATGTTCGCAAGTGCAAAACTATGAGTATGTAAATTTCACATTAACAATGTTTTTTTTGTAAACAATTATTGGATTTACATTTATTGAGCATGCTCAATAAATGTGAATCCATCAATTGACCTTTCCAACAAACATTATTATTGCATTGTGCTCATACACATTTACATTGCAATTTTTTCCCTTCCATTTTCAACATATGATTTTATTGAAAACTGCTGTGGTGCTATTTATTACGTGGTGCTATTTATTACGTGGTGCAATGTGCCCTTTTGCGATACATCCCACGCAAATTTTAAGTTGAAGGTACCTTTTGTGTCTTTCGTCTCTTGCTGTTTATACTGTTCAAACCTCTTCCTGTTCTGGTCATTCAGTGAGCCTTTTTCTTCTTATATAACTCATACTTGGACTTGTACGCCGTATTCATCCCCTCAATACATTTGTTGACTTGGTCATACACCAGGCGACCCTTCAGGTATCTGCAAATCGGGCCATTCCATGATACAGAGCTCCAGTAGCCGATTTCACCAAAATTGCTAAGCATACTTATCTAACAAAGTTGAGGGAGTAATCATTTATTTTCCCGAAATGCAATATTTCATAGAATTAACTGCATATATTTGATGATTAAAAGTATGAAGAATTATTACACTTAATTTATTACATTTATCACAGCCAAAATGGCTGTGATAATGTAATAAATTCAGTATAATGAAAATTAATAAAGTTTATCCTTAGCTAGTCAAGTATGCTTAGCAATGTTGGTGAAATCTGCTACAGATAAGTTTTGTGTTCAAAAGAGTATTATACCCTCAGATTTCAAATTCAATGCGTATTTTACTTTTACAAATGTATTATTGCTTTTCTTCCTTATTACATAGGGAATAAACGATGAAAAAAATAAAAAAAATTTAACAAGAGTGCCTGAGGTCACAATGTACGCCCGTCGAGTATGTGTCGGAATGACTTGTGAACATTATCAGAATGATTGGTTGAAAACTGTTGGAGGAGTTTGGCACTCCAATATGCAGGAAATTGTGGAAAAATTACTAAGTTAAAAACGTGATATTTTTCTCAAATTTTTTCGACATGAAACGGGGAGGTGCACATCTTCAATATGTTTAGAATGCATGTGTGAAGTTTCAGAATGATTGGTTGAAAACTGTGGGAATAGTTGATTACACAAAGTTAGTGGTCCAAAAATGTTAAGGACAGACAGACGGACGGACAATGCCATACCATAATACGTCCCGGTTTTCAAATGGGCATATACAAATTCACTTATTTGAGCTGCAAAAAGCAAACACATTGCTTTTTGCAGCTCAGCTAAGTAAATTATCAACTTATTACAGTATTTTCACTACTTGATTTGAAAATCAATGCATATTTTTGCATTGCTCGGAGTATTGTGTACTCCAACTTTTGATAATCGATGAGTATTCTGCTGAAATAAGTGTGCAATTTTGTACAGTAACCTAAAAGCATGTCCGATTTTTCATGAAAAATTGCTATGGAAATGTTGTCATCTTTCGACCATCATTTACAGAAAATATCACCGTTTCTGTAAATATATTTCATTAAAATCGCACAAGTTCTTACGGTACACCATATGGCCTACATGTCGAGCCCGCCGAGGCATCTGGTGATCTCATCAGTAAGATATATATAATGTAGCAACAGATACATTGAAAAACAAGAAATGGCATCGTTTAAACGAAGCTAATCGTCTCGCTGGCAGCTTTGATAATAATAATAAAAACCAAATCAAGTCCTCAGTGTCTTTGACCTTGGGCGGTCGGACGTGGGTCATATGCTAGACAAAGCACCATCCATAACATGCATTGTGGCCAAATATTATCAAAATCGGTGAAGAGATTGATGAGTTATTGAAAACATTTTTGCCTTACAAACAAGGTGAACTGATAACTCAGTTGACCTTGACTTTCTTCACAGTGGCTGCATGCCACTGGACAGAGCATGAATATATGGATGATAACTAATAAGCATAAAAAGTTTCAAGCCAAACCGACTTACAGTCACAGAGAAAGTAGGTACCCGAATACTTTAATGCAAATTTTGACAAAAACTTTAATGCAAACGTCCTTTACCCTTGAACTTGGGCACAGCGGCCGCATGAATAGGACACAGAATGAATATACGGATGATCACCAATAAGCATACAAAATATTCATGCAAATCTGACTTACGGTTACAGAGATAGTAGGTATGTGAAAAGTTGAAGGCAAATTTGAACAACAAAAATATTTAACATAAACTTGTAAGTCATTTGACCTTGACCTTGGGGCACAGGGTCGCATGAGTGGGACACAGAATGAATATATGGATGATGACCAATATGCATACAAAGTTTCAAGCAAATCTGACTTACGGTTACAGAGATAGGTATTTGAAAAGATTAACGCAAATTTGGACAAAAATTTAACTTCTGAGTCATTTGACCTTGGGCACAGGGGCCGCATGAATGGGATACAACGTGAATATATGGATGATGACTAATAAACATACAAAGTTTCAAGTAAATGTGACTTAGGACTGCAGTGTTATAAGGTATTTAAAAACTTTAATGCAGATTTCACAAGGACAGACGCACGGACGTCATTGTGATCACTATGTCTCGCTTTCCGCAAACGGACTCGACAAAAACTGTATGGCATTTATCATATGACAACAACACAAGCCCTATTTTCCAGATTTCCAGTGAAGGTCACAAAAATCACAAAGTCAAATCGATAAATCCAATCCAACTTTCAACCGGGCAATACAAGAATAATAATAACTCACTTCGGCACTTGTTCAAATTCATCGACAGTAAGGTATTCTATCTCTGGGAAGTAGACATTGGCTTGCTTTCCCACTATTGGTGGTTGGCTGACTGGAGGCGGAGCTTTCTCTTTCACTGCCTTCTGATTAGTCACCGTGGTAACTGCCGGCTTCTGGCTGCTGTAAGTGTGGTACCCCAATAAGAAAACAGGTGCATTATAATTATGTGGCTGTGAATGGAAAATAGTGTCTATGAGATCTGGGACAAGTGTAGTTGCTGATCAAATAGCACACTCCTTTAGCCTGATAACGATCAATATTACTTGTTAAAAGTACGAGGATCGTAGTTTCTGATCAGTTGAAAAATTCAACAGCCGAATAATATGGATCTAAAACAAGGCAATCGCCCGGGAGTGTCTCAGCCACGAGGCAATTACCACGAAGGTCAAGGTTACAATTATGAGGAAATCTAAAAGTATTGATACAAAGGTCACTGTCACCAAGGTCACACAAATGACACTAGGTGGAATAGCCATCAAAGTGAGGAAGGAAGATATTGAGAAAGCTATTGATGAAATTTTGTGACAAGAACTGGCATCGTTAAACGAAGCTAATCCCCTCGCTGGCAGCCATAACTAGATTTGTCAGTAAGCGAGGCTTACAGAAAATACCCCCGCGTGGGCGCATGTGCCCCTAAATATGTAAGGAAATAGAAAGTTTAACATATTTCTGATGTTCAAATTTTGTAAAGAGACCAAATATTTGACCTTGACCTTGGGATCAGCGGGGGTTGGATGGTCGTGGATTAGGCACAGCATGGTAGTAGAGCCTTACAGAAAGCATGTGTGAAATATTAAGCGTTTTAGATGAAGGAAATAGAAGTTATAACATATTTCTCTGATGTTAAGTTTAGTGACGGACGGACACATAGACGTTCTTAAAACCTGTGTTTATGTGTCTACGAGCCACATAAGACACCTCCGTACACATGAAAAAGCCACATAAACCAAAAGAAATGTGGCCTGTAGCACACGAATGCCCCCGCTGGCAACCAAAGAAAATGCGGCATATTTGATTATAAGCCATTTACCCGAGCGTTAAGGTTTCGAATGCACCAAGTGAGCTTGACCCAGGGCTTAGCGTGGGCGGGACGAATGTGGATTTGTCACAGGGCGGTAGAGGACCATTGCAGAAATGCGTGTGTGAAATGTGAAGCAGATCCGAGCAAGGAAACAGAAATTATAAACCATTTACTCGAGCGTTAAGGTTTCGAACGCTCAAAGACAGCGACCTTGACCCTGGGCTTAGCGGGGGGGGGGGGGGGGGGGACGAATCTGGATTTGTCACATGGCGGTAGAGGACCATTGGAGCAATGCGTGTGTGAAATGTGAAGCCGATCTGAGCAAGGAAATATAAATTATAAGCCATTTACCCGAGCGTTAAGGTTTCAAACGTACCAAGTCTGTGACCTTGACCCTGGGCTTAGTGGGGGCGGGACGAATGTGGATTTGTCACAGGGCGGTAGAGGACCATTGGAGCAATGCGTGTGTGAAATGCGAAGCAGATCCAAGCAAGGAAACAGAAATTATAAGCCAGTTACCCGAGCGTTATGGTTTCGAACGCACAAAGTCTGTGACCTTGACTCTGGGCTTAGTGGGGACGGGACGAATGTGGATTTGTCACAGGGCGATAGAGGAACATTGGAGAAATGCGTATGTGAAATGTGAAGCAGATCCGAGCAAGGAAACAGAACTTATAAAGCCATTTACCCGAGCGTTAAGGTTTGAAACGCACCAAGTATGTGACCTTCACCCGAGGCTTAGCGGGGATGGGACGAATGTGAATTTGTCACAGGGCGGTAGAGGACCATTGGAGCAATGCGTGTGTAAAATGTGAAGCAGATCGGAGGCAGAAAACAGTAAATTTTAAGCCATTTACCCGAGCGTTTCGAACGCACCATGTCTTTGACCTTGACCCTGGCCGTAGCGGGGGCAGGACGAATGTGGATTTGTCACAGGCGGTAGAGGAACATTGGAGCAATGTGTCTGTGCGAAATGTCAAGCAGATCCGAGCAAGAAAACATAAATTATAAGCCATTTACCCGAGCGTTAAGGTTTCGAACACACCAAGTCTGTGACCTTGACCCTGGGCTTAGCGGGGGTGAGACGAATGTTGATTTGTCACAGGGCGGTAGATGACCATTGGAGCACTGTGTGTGTGAAATGTGAAGCAGATCCAAGCAAGGAAACAGAAATTACAAGTCATTTACCCGAGCGTTAAGGTTTCAAATGCACCAAGTCTGTGACGTTGACCCTGAGCTTAGCGGGGGCGGGACGAATGTGGATTTGTCACGGACCAGTAGAGAAGCATTGGAGCAATGCATGTGTGAAATGTGAAGCAGATCGGAGCAAGGAAACAGAAATTATAAGCCATTTACCCGAGCATTATGGTTTTGAACGCACCAAGTCTGTGACCTTGACTTGCACCCTGGCTTAGCGGGAGCGGGACGAATGTGGATTTGTCACAGGACGGTAGAGCACCATTGGAGCACTGTGTGTGAAATATGAAGCAGATCCGAGCAAAGAAACAACAAGAAACAAGGCAAAGCCACGAAGGCCAGGTTTTTTCCAAGCATAGACACTTGGATAACATAATTATACCCACTTTTGTAGACTAGATGGCTGTGCCTGCATGTCGCGCCTTGGGGCGAGGCATGGACACTAACAAAATAGACTTCAAAATAGACAAAAAAAACTTCAACCAAAAAACTTTAACCGGACACAGGGACGTAAGGACGTACGGACGGACGGACGTATGCCAAAATGCCGACGATATCACGCTCTCCGCAAGCGGGCGCGACAATGATGATAAACACCCATGTGAAGTATCAAGGTAATGGGTGAAGCAGTTGCAGAGACATAGTACACAAAATAACTTTAACAAAAACATTCAAAGTAATTTGACCTTGAAATTGGGCACAGAGGGGCCGCACGTTTGAGAAGTAGAATGAAAATATGGATGATGATAAACACCCATGTGAAGTTTCAAGGTAATGGGCGAAGCAGTTGCAGAGATATAGTATAACAAAAAACTTTTAACCAAAAAACTTTAACCAGACGTACGTTAAAAAGTTAACGTTGAAAATGGCTAAGTCAATTACGTAGAAATAATAGGTGAAGGTAAAAACAATGGTCACATGTTGGATAGTTGTATGTGGTAGGCACACGTTGGTTATGAAGCTTTGAAAGTTTGGTGGTCCTAGGTGGTACAGTACCAAAGAAATGGACGTAAGCACGAAAACTTAGCATTGTAAACGCGAAAACTTAACTTAAAACTTAAAGTCGACTGCGCGGAAAAAATGGGTCAAGCAGATCGAGCAAGGAAACAGAAATTATAAGCGTTAAGGTTTCAAACGCACCAAGTCTGTGACCTTGACTCTGGGCTTAGCGGGGGCGGGACGAATGTGGATTTGTCACAGGGCAGTAGAGGAATCATTGGAGCAATTATAAGCCATTTACCCGAGCGTTAAAGTTTTGAACGCACCAAGTCTGTGACCTTGACCCTGGGCTTAGCGGGGGCGGGACGAATGTGGATTTGTCACAGGGCAGTAGAGGATCATTGGAGCAATGCGGTGTGTGAAATGTCAAGCAGATCCGAGCAAGGAAACAGAAATTACAAGTCATTTACCCGAGCGTTAAGGTTTCAAACGCGCAAAGTCTGTGACCTTGACCCTGGGCTTAGCGGGCGGGACGAATGTGGATTTGTCACAGGGCGGGTAGAGGACCATTGGAGCAATGCGTGTGTGAAATGTGAAGCAGATCCAAGCAAGGAAACCGAAATTATAAGCCATTTACCCGAGCGTTAAGGTTTCAAACGCACGAAGTCTGTGACCTTGACCCTGGGCTTAGCGGGGGCGGGACGAATGTGGATTTGTCACCGGCGGTAGAGGGACCATTGGAGCAATACATGTGTGAAATGTTAAGCAGATCGGATCAAGGAAACAGAAATTATAAGCCATTTACCCGAGCGTTAAGGTTTCGGGACGTACGTACATACGTTACGTACGTACGGACGCCGGTAACACTATATGCACCCCTCACCATTCGGTTGCGGGGGCATAAAAACGTCTTACAAATTGGGTCTATGTGTCTACTAGATAACTAATCCTATCCTTCAACGAGTCCATCCCCTGTGGGGCTAAACAGACGGACGGACGGACAACCTGATTCCAGTATACCCCCCACAACTCGTTGCGGGGTATAATAAATATAGCATATTTTTCTTATTTTCCATGAAATCACATCTTGGTATTTCGTTAGAATTGTCTCCAAGGAAAGAAATGCCAAGACATGTTTTCATTTCGAAGCAAACAATTCAATAATTGCTGTCTGTTGATGTGTAAACAGTAGTGTGATTTTTAGTTTACCCAATTAAAATTGTCTAATACCCAATTGCTTCAGAAATGATTTGAGTGACAATACCCAATTACTAATTCCTTATCTGGAGCCCTGATACATGTACATGTGAATAGCTACCCGAAATTGTTTTAATTTAATTTCCGAGTACACAAAAATCTCTGTTGCAAGCCCAACCACATTTCAGTTCTGAGAGGGGAATATTATGTTACATTCAAACCATACAATCAGCAGACACTAAACACTGGGAAGTCTGTTTATAATTGCAACGCAAAAACAATGTAAAATTTGCTGTGCTTATAAACAAGAATTGCAATGGGAGGTCTCTAAACGGACACTCTGCACACCTCATAGGCTGTTAGAGTTTCCATAGTAAAACAGAAGGCATGACAGACTGCAGTTGTCTCCCCATAAACACAGACAGACTGCAGTTGTCTCCCTGTAATCACAGACAGACTGGAGTTGTCTCCCTACAATCACAGACAGACTGGAGTTGTCTCCCTATAATCACAGACATACTGCAGTTGTCTCCCTGTAATCACAAACAGACTGCAGTTGTCTCCATATAATCACAGACAGACTGCAGTTGTCTCCCTATAATCATAGACAGACTGCAGTTGTCTCCATATATTCACAAACAGACTGCAGTTGTCTCCCTATAATCACAGACAGACTGCAGTTGTCTCCCTATGATCACAGACAGACTGCAGTTGTCTCCATAAAATCACAGACAGACTGCAGTTGTCTCCCTTTAATCACAGACAGACTGCAGTTGTCTCCCTATAATCACAGACAGACTGGAGTTGTCTCCCTATAATCACAGACAGACTGCAGTTGTCTCCATATAATCACAGACAGACTGCAGTTGTCTCCCTATAATCACAGACAGACTGGAGTTGTCTCTATAATCACAGACATACTGGAGTTGTATCCCTGTAATCACAGACAGACTGGAGTTGTCTCCCTTTAATCACAGACAGACTGCAGTTGTCTCCATATAATTCACAGACAGACTGCAGTTGTCTCCCTATAATCACAGACAGACTGGAGTTGTCTCTATAATCACAGACATACTGGAGTTGTATCCCTGTAATCACAGACAGACTGGAGTTGTTTCCCTATAATCAGACAGACTGGAGTTGTCTCCCTACAATCACAGACACACTGGAGTTGTCTACCCTATAATCAGACAGACTGGAGTTGTCTTCCTACAATCACAGACAGACTGCAGTTGTCTCCATATAATCACAGACAGACTGCAGTTGTCTCCCTAGGGTGATCACAGACGACTGCAGTTGTCTCCCTAAAAATAACAAACAGACTGGAGTTGTCTCTATAAACACAGACAGACTGCAGTTGTCTCCATATAATCACAGACAGACAGGAGTTGTCTCCCTATAATCACAGACAGACTGGAGTTGTCTCCCTACAATCACAGACAGACTGAGTTGTCTCCCTATAAATCAGAACAGACTGGAGATTGTCTCCCTGCAATCACAGACATACTGCAGTTGTCTCCATATAATCACAGACAGACAGGAGTTGTCTCCCTATAATCACAGACAGACTGGAGTTGTCTCCCTATAAGCACAGACAGACTGCAGTTGTCTCCCTATAATCAGAAACAGACTGGAGTTGTCTATAATCACAGAGAGACTGAAGTTGTCTCCCTATAATCACAGACAGACTGGAGTTGTCTCCCTATAATCAGACATACTGGAGTTGTCTCCCTACAATCACAGACAGACTGGAGTTGTCTCACTATAATCAGACAGACTGGAGTAGTCTCCGTACAATCACAGACAGACTGCCGTTGTCTCCATATAATCACAGACAGACTGCAGTTGTCTCCCTATAATCACAGACAGACTGCAGTTGTCTCCCTATAATAACAAACAGACTGGAGTTGTCTCTATAAACACAGACAGACTGCAGTTGTCACCATATAATCACAGATAGACAGGAGTTGTCTCCCTATAATTACAGACAGACTGGAGTTGCCTCCCTATATTCACAGACAGACTGCAGTTGTCTCCCTATAATCAGAAACAGACTGGAGTTGTCTGTATAATCACAGACAGACTGGAGTTGTCTCCCTACAATCACAGACAGACTGGAGTTGTCTCCCTATAATAAGACAGACTGCAGTTGTCTCCATATAATCACAGACAGACTGCAGTTGTCTCCCTACAATCACAGACATACTGCAGTTGTCTCCCTATAATCAGAGACAGACTGGAGTTGTCTCCCTATAATCACAGACATACTGCAGTTGTCTCCCTATAATCACAGACATACTGCGGTTGTCTCCCTATAATCACAGACAGACTGCAGTCGTCTCCCTAAAGTCACAGACAGATTGCAGTTGTCTCCTATAACCACAGAGAGATTGCAGTTGTCTCCATATAATCACAGACAGACTGGAGTTGTCTACCTATAATCAGACAAACTGGAGTTGTCTCCCTACAATCACAGACAGACTGCAGTTGTCTCCGTATAACCACAGACAGACTGCAGTTTTCTCCTATAATCACAAACAGACTGGAGTTGTCTCTATAATCACAGACAGATTGCAGTTGTCTCCCTGCAATCACAGACAGACTGCAGTTGTCTCCATATAATCACAGACAGACTGCAGTTGTCTCCCTATAATCACAGACAGACTGCAGTTGTCTCCCTTTAATAACAAACAGACTGCAGTTGTCTCTATAAACACAGACATACTGCAGTTGTCTCCATATAATCACAGACAGACAGGAGTTGTCTCCCTATAATCACAGACAGACTAGAGTTGTCTCCCTATAATCACAGACAGACTGCAGTTGTCTCCCTATAATCAGAAACAGATTGGAGTTGTCTCTATAATCACAGACAGATAGAAGTTGTCTCCCTATAATCACTGACACTGAGTTGTCTCCCTATTAATCTTACAGGACAAAGACAGTTAGTCTCCCTATAATCAAACAGGAATAGACTGGAGTTGTCTCCCCTATAATCACAGACAGACTGGAGTTTTGTCTCCCCTAATATATCAAACAGACAGTCTGCAGTTGTTTCTCCCTATATCACAAACAGATGGAGTTGTCTCGAACCCAATCACAGACAGGCTGGAGTTGTCTCCCTATAATCACAGACTGGACTGCAGTTGTCTCCCTAACTAATCCACAGAATAGACTGGAGTTTGTCCCTATATCTCAGACAGACTGCAGTTGTCCTCCCTTTAATCACCATACAGACTTGCGTTTGTCCTCCCTATAATCAGACAGACTGCAGTTGTCTCCCTAATAATCACAGACAAACTGGCAGTTGTCCCTACAATCACAGAAAGATTGCGTTTGTTCCCTAAATCACACCGACAAAGACAGATTGCAGTTGTCCCTCCCTCTACCCTCATCAGACAGACCCGGAGTTGTCTCCTATAATCCACAGACAGCCCTGCAGGTTGTCTCCCTATATCCACAGACAGACTTTGCACTTGTCTCTAATAATCACAGACAGACTGGAGTTGTCTCCCATATAATCAGAGGACAGAATAACATATAAATCGCAGACAGGACTGCAGGTTGTCTCCAATATAACCCCCAATCAGACAGACTGCAGTTGTCTCTATCCCAATCACAGGACTGGAGGTTGTCTCCCATAATATCGGAGACAGAATGGCATTTGTCTCCCTATAATCGCTAGACCCAATACTGCAGTTGTCCCCCTCATTATAATCACAGACAGACTGAGTTGTCTCTATAATCATCAAACACCAGACTGGAGTAGCCTCTATAATCGCAGCAGACTGCAGTTGTCTCCCATATAACCAAGACAGACTGCAGTTGTCTCCTAAATAATCGCAGCCAAGGACTGCAGGTTGTCTCCCTATAATCACAGACAACTGCAGTTGTCCATTCCTATAATCACAGACAGATTGCGTTGTCTCCTATAACACAGAGACAGATTGCAGTTGTCTCCCTATACTCACAGCAGACGGAGTTGTCTCTATAAATCAACAGACAGACTTGCAGTTGCTCCCTAATAAATCACAACAGACTGCCATTGTTCTCTATAATCAGACAGACTGGAGTTGTCTCCATATAATCGGAGACAGATACATATAATCGCAGCAGACCTGGGCCCAGTTGTCTCCATAATACCACAGACAGACTGCAGTTGTCTCCCTATTATCACAGACAGACTGGAGTTGTCCTTCCATTTAATCGGAGGACAGATTGCATTTGTCTCCCTATAATCGCAGACATTGACTGCAGTTGTCTCCCTATAATCACAAACAAGATGGAGTTGTCTCTAAAATTCACACACAGACTGGGATTTGTCCCAGTAATCGCAGACATACATGCAGTTGTCCTCCTTATAACCACAGACAGACTGCGTTGTCTCCCTATAATCGCAGGACAGACGGGAGTTTGTCCTTCCTTTATCAGCAGACCTTCTTGTTGTCTCCTATAATACAGGACAGACTTGGAGTTGTCTCCCAATTATCATAAGACAGACTGGTAGTTTGTCCTCCCTATAATCCACAGACAGACTGCGAGTTTTGTCTCCTATATATACACAGACTGCAGTTTTCTCTATAATCACAAACAGACTGGAGTTGTCTCCCTATAATCACAGACAGATTGCAAGTTGTCTCCCTGCAAATCACCCTAGACAGAATGCAGCTTTGTCTCCCTATAATCACAGACAGACTGCAGTTGTCTCCCTATAATCAACTGACAGGACTGCGGTTTGTTCCCTTTATAACAAACAGACTGCAGTTGTCCCTCTAAACCAACAGACAGACTGCAGTCCCTAATCGACATATATCCACAGACAGACAGATTTTGTCTCCCTATAATCACAAGACAGACTGGAGTTGTCTCCATATAATCAGACAGACTTGGATTTGTCTCCCTACAATCACAGACAGACTGCCGTTTGTCTCCCTTATAATCACAGACAGACTTTTGCAGTTGTCTCCCTACAATCCACAGACAGACTGCAGTTGTCTCCCTAAATAAAACAAACACATGGAAGTTGTCTCCCTAAAACACAGACAGACTGCAGTTGTCCCTCCCTTATCTCAGACAGAAACTGGAGTTGTATCCCTATATTCAGACAACACGGGAGTTGTCTCCCCTTTATAATCACAGACAGACTGGAGTTTATCTCACCCTATACCCTCACACAGACTGGAGGTTGTTCTATATATCACAGACAGACTGAGTTGGTCTCCCTAATCAAGCACAGAAATAAGACATGGAGTTGTTATCCCCTATAAATAAGGACAGACTGCAGTTTGTCTCCCTATAATCACAGACATCACCCTGCCCAGGTTGTTCCCTAAATCACAGACAGACGCAGTTGTCTCCCTAGTCACCCAAAATAACAGATTGCAGTTGTCTCCCTTAATAACCACAGACAGATGCAGTTGTCCCAAATCCCATATCAATTCAGTCAGACTGGAGTTGTTTCCCTATAATCACAGAGGAGACTGGAGTTGTACCCCTATAATCACAGACAGACGGGAGTTGTCTCCCTACAATCACAGACAGACTGCAGTTTTGGTCTCCGTATAAACCACTAGGACACTGCAGTTTTCTCCCTATAATACAAACAGACTGAGTGTCTCTATAAATACAGAACAGATTGCAGTTGCCTCCCCTATAATCACAGCAGACTGCAGGTTGTTCCATATAACACAGACAACTGCAGTTTGTCACCCTATAATCGCAGACAGACTGGAGTTGTCCTCCTATAATCAGACAGGACTTCAGTTGTCTCCCTATTAATCACAGGGACAGACGGAGGTTGTTTCCCCCTCAATCTAATCGAGACAGACTGGAGTTGTCTCCCCTGTAATCACAGACAGACTGCAGTTAATATCCCTAAAATCACAGAGAAACTTGGAGTTGTCTCCCATATAATCGCAAATCCAGACTGAGTTGTCTCCCTATAACACAGACAGACTGCAGTTGTCTCCCTATAATCCAGGACCCATATGGAGTTGTCTCCATATATCACAAAAACAGCCTTGGAGTTGTCCTCTATAATCACAGACAGACTGCAGTTGTCTCCTAAAATCATAGGTCAGCTGGAGTTGTATCCCTATTAACACAGAAATACTGGAGTTGTCTCCCTATAATAGACTGCAGTTGTCCTCCCTATAATCAAGACAGCTGGAGTTGTCTCCCAATAAAACACAGACAGACTGCAGTTGTCTCCCTATAATCACACAGACTGGAGTTGTCCTCCCTATAATCGCAGACATACCTGCAGTTGTCTCCCTAATAATCAGACAGGACTGGAGTTGTTCTCCCTACAATCACAGACATACTGCAAAAGTTTTTCCTCCCTATAATCAGACATACTGGAGTTGTCTCCCTACAATCAAACAACGACGCACTTGTCCTCCCTAATACAGACAGACTGCAGTTGTCTCCCTATAATCACAGACACACTGGAGTTATATCCCTATAATCACAGAAAAGACTTGGACTTTAGCCCTAGAAACACAAAGACTACATTGTCTCCATATAATCACAGACAGACTGCAGTTGTTCCCTATAAATCACAGCCAGACTGGCAGTTGCCTCCCTATAATCACAGAGACGCATGTCTCCCTATATTACACATACTGCAGTTGTCTCCCTATAATCACACACATACTGAGGTGGTTCCCTGTAATCAACAGTTTGATGGAGGTGTCCCCCTATAATCCAGACAGACTGCAGTTGTCTCCCTATAAATTTCACAGACAGACTGCATTGTTCTCCCGAATAATCACATCAGACTGCAGTTGTCTCCCTATAATCACAGTCAGACTGGAGTTGTCGCTATAATCACAGACAGGCTGGAGTTGTCCTCTATAATCACAGACAGACTGCAGTTTTTCTCCCTATAATCAAGTAGACTGGAGTTCTTCTTTATTACAGACAGACTGGAGTTGTCTCCCTATAAATCACAAGAACAGACTGCAGTTGTCTCCATATAATCACAAACAGACTGGAGTTTGTTCTTTACAATCACAGACGGCTGGAGGTGTCTCTATAATCACAGACAGACTGCAGTTGTCTCCCTATAATCACAGATAAACTGGATTTTTCTCCCCTATAATCAGACACTGCAGTTGTCTCCCTATAATCACAGACAGACTGCAGTTGTCTCCCTATAAATCAGACAGACTGCAGTTGTCTTCTATTAATACACACAAACTGCAGTTGTCTTCCTATAATCACAGACAGAATTTGCAGTTGTCTCCTATAACAACCACAGACAGACAGATTGCAGTTGTCTCCCTATACTCACAGACAGACTGGAGTTGTCTCTATAATCACAGACAGACTGCAGTTGTCTCCCTATAATCACAGACAGACTGCACTTGGTCTCCATAATCACAGACAGACTGGAGTTGTCTCCATATAATCGGAGACAGATACATATAATCGCAGACAAGACTGCAGTTTTGTCTCCATATACCACAGACAGACTGCAGTTGTCTCCCTATAATCACAGACAGACTGGAGTTGTCTCCATATAATCGGAGACAGATTGCATTGTCTCCCTATAATTCGCAGACATACGCAGTTGTCTCCCTATAATCAAAAAGCAGACTGGAGTTGTCTCTATAATCACACACAGACTGAGTTTGTCTCCATAATCGCAAGACCAGACTGCATTGTCTCCATAGAACCACAGACAGATGCAGTTTCCCTCCTATAATCGCAGACAGACTGGAGTTGTCCTCCCTTTAATCACAGACAAACGCAGTTGTCTTCCTATAATCAAAAACAGACATTTGCAGTTGTTCTCCTATAAACCACAGACAACAGATTGCCGTTGTCCCTATACTCACAGACAGACTGGGAGTTGTCTCTATAATCACAGACAGACTGCAGTTGTCTCCCTATAATCACAGACAGACTGCACTTTGTCTCTAACAATCACATACAGACTGGAGTGTCCATATAATCGGAGGACAGTACATATAATCGCAGACAGACTGCAGTTGTCTCCTTATAAACCACAGACAGACTGCAGTTGTCTCCCTATTATCACAGACAGACTGGAGTTGTCTCCATATAATCGGAGACAGATTGCATTTGTTCCCTATAAATTTATCGCAGACATTCGCATTGTCTCCTTATAATCACAAAGCAGACTGGATTGTCCTCTATAATCCACCACAGACTGCAGTTGTCTCCATATAATCGCAGACAACTGCAGTTTGTCTCCATATAAACCACAGACAGACTGCAGTTGTCCTCCCTATAATCAGGGACAGGACGGAGTTGTCCTCCTATAATCAACAGACTTCCGTTGTCTCCCTATAATCACAGACAGACTGGGAGTTGTCTCCATATTAATCGTAGACAGACTGGTGTGGTTCCCTACAATCACAGACAGACTGAGTTTGTCCTCCGTATAAAACCACAGAACAGACTGCAGTTTTTCCTCTATAAATCACAAAACAGACCTGGAGTTTCCTCTATAATTCACAGTTTACAGTTTGCAGGTTGTTCTCCCTGCAATCACAGACGACTGCATTGTATCATATAATCACAGACAGACTGCAGTTGTTCCCTATAAATTTTTCCCAGACAACTGCATTGTCTTCCTTTAATAACAAACAGTCAGGTTGTCTCTATAAACACAGACTACTGCAGTTTGTTCCCATATAATCACAGACAGGACAGTTGTTCTCCCTATAATACAGACAGACTGGAGTTATCTCACTATAATCAGACAGACTGGAGTAGTCTCCCTACAATCACAGACAGACTGCCGTTGTCTCCATATAATCACAGACAGCTGCAGTTGTCTCCCGATAATCACTGGGACAGACTGCAGTTGTCTCCCCTATAAATAACAAACAGACTGGAGTTTGTCTCTATAAACAACAGACAGACTGCAGTTGTCTCCCTATAATCACAGATAGACTGGAGTTGTCTCCCTATATTACAGACAGACTGGAGTTGTCTCCCTATAATCACAGACAGACTGCAGTTGTCTCCATATAATCACAAACAGACTGGAGTTGTCTCTATAATCACAGACAGACTGGAGTTGTCTCCCTACAAGCACAGACAGACTGGTTGTTTTCTCCCTTATAATAAGAAGACAGACTGCAGTTGTCTCCCTATAATCACAGACATACTGCGGTTGTCTCCCTATAATCACAGACAGACTGCAGTCGTCTCCCTAAAGTCACAGACAGATTGCAGTTTGTCTCCTATAACCACAGACAGATTGCAGTTGTCTCCATATAATCACAGACAGACTGGAGTTGTATCCCTATAATCACAGAGAGACTGGAGTTGTATCCCTATAATCACAGACAGACTGGAGTTGTCTCCCTACAATCACAGACAGACTGCAGTTGTCTCCGTATAACCACAGACAGACTGCAGTTTTCTCCCCTATAATCACAAACAGACTGGATGTTTTCCCTCTATAATCACAGACAGATTGCAGTTGTCCCTATAATCACAGACAGACTGCAGTTGTCTCCCATATAACCCACAGACAGACTGCAGTTGTCTCCCTATAATCGCAGACAGACTGGAGTTGTCCTCCTATAAAATCAGACAGACTTCAGTTGTCTCCCTATAATCACAGACAGACTGGAGTTTGTCTCCATATAATCGTAGACAGACTGGGAGTTGTCTCCCTGTAATCACAGACAGACTGCAGTTATATCCCTATATCAACAGAGAGAACTGGAGTTTTCTCCATATAAAATCGCAAACAGACTGGAGTTGCTCCTATAACCACAGACAGAAACTGCAGTTGTCTCCCTATAATCACAGACAGACTGGAGTTGTCTCCCATATAACCACAAACAGCCTGGAGTTGTCTCTATAATCACAGACAGACTGCAGGTTGTGTCTCCCTAAAATCATAGACAGACTGGAGTTGTATCCCTATAATCACAGAAATACTGGAGTTGGTTCTCCCTATAATAGACTGCAGTTGTCTCCCTATAATCACAGACAATAAGGACTCCCCCATTGTCCCTAAATAAACAACAGAACAGAACTGCAGTTGTCTCCCTATAATCACAGACAGACTGGAGTTTGCTCCCTTAATCGCCAACATACTGCATTTTCCCTCCCTATAATCAGCAGACTGGAGTTGCTCCCAACAAATCACCGACATACTGCAGTTTTTTCTCCCTATAATCAACATACTGGAGTTTGTCTCCCCTACAACAACAGAACAAATGCATTGTCTCCCTAAATCACAGAACGGACTGCATTGTCTCCCTATAATCACAACACACTGGAGTTATTCCCTATAAACACAGAAAAGACTGGAGTTGTCGCCCCTAAATAATCACAAAGACTACAGTTTCTCCATATAATTCCAAGGACAGAATGCAAGTTGTCTCCCTATAACCACAGACAGACTTGCAGTTTGCCTCCCTATAACACAGACAGACGCAGGTTGTCCTCCCCCTAAAAATTACAGGCATACTGCAGTTGTCTCCCATAATCACACCCAAACAACTGGAGGTTGTCTCCCCCTTAACCAAGTAGACAGGAGGTGTCCCCCCTAAAACAGACAGACTGCGTTGTCCCTCCCTATAATCACAGACAGACTCAGTTTGACCCCAATAATCACAGTCGACTGCAGTTGTCTCCCTATAACCCACAAACGGAGTTGTCCTCTATAAAACAGACAGGCGGGTTTGTCTCTAAATCACAGACAGACTGCAAGTTTTCTTTCCTCCCTATAATCACGTAGACTGGAGTTGTCCCCCAATATTAACAGACAGACTTGGAGTTTCTCCCCTATAATCACAGACAGACTGCAGTTGTTCCCCCATATAATCAAAACAGCCCGGAAGTTTTGTCTCTAACAATCACAGACAGGCTGGAGTTCCTCTATAATCACAGACAGACGCAGTTTGGCTCCCATAATCACAAGATAACTGGAGGTTTTTGTCTCCCTATAATCACAGACAGACTGCAGTTGTCTCCCTATAATCACAGACAGACTGCAGTTGTCCCCCTATAAACAACAGACTTGCAGTTTGTCTTCCTTAATTCACACACAACACTGCAGTTGTCTTCCCTATAATCACAGACAGATTGCATTGTCTCCTATAAAACCCACAGACAACAGGTTTGCAGTTGTTCCCTCCCAAATACCTCACAGACAGAACGGAGTTGCTCAAAATCACAGACAGACGCGATTTTGTCTCCCTATAATTCACAGACAGACTGCACTTGTCTCCATAATCACAAGACAGACTGGAGTTGTCTCCATTAATCGGAGACAGATACATATAATCCCAGACAGACGCAAGTTTGTCCCCTCCATATAAACCACAGACAGACGCAGTTGTCCCTAAAATTCACAGACAACTGGAGTTGTCCTCCATATAATCGGAGACCAGATTGCCTTTTTCTCCCTATAATCGCCAGACATACTGCAGTTGTCTCCCTTAATCACAAGCAGACTGGATTGTCTCCTAAAATCACACCAGACTGGAGTTGTCCTCCATATAATCGCAGACAGACGCAGTTGTCCTCCATATAACCAACAGACAAAGACGCAGGTTTTCCTCCCTATAATCCAGACAGACTGGAGTTTGTCCCCTATAATCACAAGACAAACGCAGTTTGTCTTCCTATAATCACAGACAATTGCAAAGTTGTCTCCTATAACCACAGACAGACAGATTTGCAGTTGTCTCCCTATACTCACAAAAGAAACTGGGAGTTGTCTCTATAACCCCAGAAACAGACTGCAGTTGTCTCCCTAATAAAAACAGACAGACTGCCTTGTCCTCTTAAATCACAAAAACTGGAAGTTTGTCTCCATATAATCCGGAGACAGATACATATAATCCGCAGACAGACGCAGTTGTCCTCCATATAACCAACAGAAAGACTCAGTTTTTGTCTCCCTATTAACACAGACAGGACCTTGGAGTTTGTCTCCTAATAATCGGAGACAGATTGCATTTTTTGTCCCTCCCTATAAATCGCAGACATACTCAGTTGTCTCCCTATAATCACCAAGCAGACTGGATTGTCTCTAAATCACACACAGACTGGAGTTTGTCCCCCAATAATCGCAGACAGACGCCAGTTGTCTCCATATAAACCACCAGACAGACTGCATTGTCCTCCCCTATAATCGCAGACAGACTGGAGTTGTCCTCCCATAATCAGACAGACTTCATTTGTCCTCCCTATAACACAGACACGGAGTTTGTCTCCATAAATAAATCTAAGACAAACTGGAGTTGTCTCCCTACAAATCCCAGACAGAACTGCAGTTGTCTCCGTATAACCACAGACAGACCGCAGTTTTCTCCTAAAATCCCAAACAGACTGGAGTTGTCCTCTATAATCACAGACAGATTGCAGGTTTGTCTCCCCTGCAATCCACAGACAGACTGCAGTTGTCCCATATAATCACAGACCAGACCGCAGGTTGTCCTCCCCAATAACACAGACAGACGCAGTTGTCTCCCATTTAATAACAAACAGACCGCATTGTCTCTATAAACACAGACATACTGCCGTTGTCTCCATAATCCACAGACAGACAGGATTTTTGTCTACCCTAAATCACAGACAGACTGGAGTTATCACTATAATCAACAGACTGGAGTAGTCTCCCACAATCACAGACAGACTGCCGATTGTCTCCAATAATCACCGACAGACTGGCAGTTTCTCCCTATAATCACAGAACAGACTCAGTTGTTCTCCCCTTAAAACAAACAGACTGGAGGTTGTCTCATAAAACACAGACAACGGCAGATTGTCTCCCTATAAATCACCGTAGACTGGAGGTTTTTTCCCTATATTAACAGAACAGACGGATTGTCTCCCTAATCACAGACAGACTGCAGTTGCTTCCATATAATAACAAAAAACAGACTGGAGTTGTCTCTAAAATCACAGACAGACTGGAGTTGTCTCCCAACAACACAGACACTGGAGTTGCTCCCTAAAAAAAAAACAGACTGCATTGTCCCCTATAATAACAGACCCTACTGCGGTTGTCTCCCAATAATCACAGACAAGCGCATCTCTCCCTAAAGTCCACAGACAGATGCAGTTGTCTCCTATAACCACAACAGATTGCAGTTGTCTCCATATAATCACAGACGACTGGAGTTGTACCCTATAATCACAGAAGACGGAGTTGTATCCCTATAATCACAGAAACTCCCTGGAGTTGGTCTCCCTACAATCAACAGACAGACTGCAGTTGTCTCCTATAACCCACATGACAGACTGCAGTTTTCTCCCTATAATCACAAACAGACTGGAGTTGTCTCTATAATCACAGGCAGATTGCAGTTGTCTCCCTATAATCACAGACAGAAACTGCAGTTGTCTCCCATATAAACCACAGACAGACTGCAGTTTGTCTCCCTATAATCCGCAGACAGACTGGAGTTGTCCTCCTTAATCAGAAACTTCAGTGCTCCCTATAATCACAGACACTGATTGTCTCCATATATCGTAGACAACGGAGTTGTCTCCCGGTAATCACAGACAGCTGGCAGTTTAATCCCTATAATCACAGAGAGACTGGAGTTGTCTCCATATAATCGCAAACAGACTGGAGTTTTGGCTCCCCTATAACCACAGACAGACTAGCAGTGTCTATAAACCACAGACAGACTAGGTTTTGTCTCCATAATAACCCAAACAGCTGGAGATTGTCTCTATAATCCCAAAGACAGACTGCAGTTGTCTCCCAAAATCATAGACCAGACTGAGTATCCCTATAATCACAGAAATACGGAGTGGTCTCCCTACTAATAGACTGCAGTTTGTCTTAATCACAGACAACTGGAGTTGTCCTCCCTATAAACACAGACAGATGCATTGTCCCCTATAATCACAGAACAGACTGGAGTTTGTCCCCTATAATCGCAGACACTGCAGTTGTCCTCCCTATAATCAACAACTGAGTTTGTCTCCTACAATCACAGGACATAACTGCAGTTTTCCTCCCAATATCAACATACTGGAGTTGTCTCCCTACAATCACAAAGGGACAGGACTGCACTTGTCCCCAATAAATCCCAGACAGACTCAGTTGTCCCCTATAATCCAAAACACACTGGAGTTATATCCCTATAATCCAGAAAGACTGGAGTTGTCGCCCATAATCACAAAGACTACAGTTGTCTCCATATAATCACAGACAGACTGCATTTGTCTCCCTATAATCACAGACAGACTGCAGTTGCCTCCCTATAATCACAGACAGACTGCAGTTGTCTCCCTATAATTACAGGCAGGCAACTGCAGTTGTCTCCCTATAATCACACAACATACTGGAGGTGTCTCCCTGTAATCACAGATAGACAGGAGGTGTCCCCCTATATCAGAACAGACTGCAGTTGTCTCCCTATAATCACAGACAGACTGCCAGTTGTCTCCCTATAATCACAGTCAGACTGCAGTTGTCCTCCCTATAATCACAGTCAGACTGGAGTTGTCTCTATAATCACAGACAGGCTGGAGTTGTCTCTATAATCACAGACAAGACTGCAGTTTTCTCCTAAAAATCACAGATAGACTGGAGTTGTCTCCCTATATTACAGACAGACTGGAGTTGTCTCCCTATAATCACAGACAGACTGCAGTTGTCTCCATATAATCACAAACAGACTGGAGTTGTCTCTACAATCACAGACAGGCTGGAGTTGTCTCTATAATTCACAGACAGACTGCAGTTGTCTCCCTATAATCACAGATAGACTGGAGTTGTCTCCCTATAATCACAGACAGACTGCAGTTGTCTCCCTATAATCACAGACAGAACTGCCAGTTGTCTCCCTATAATCAGACAGACTGCAGTTGTCTTCCTATAATCACAACACAAACTGCAGTTGTCTTCCTATAATCACAGGACAGAATTGCAGTTGTCTCCTATAACCACAGACAGACAGATTGCAGTTGTCTCCACCCTATACTCACAGACAGACTGAGTTGTCTCTATAATCACAGACAGACTGCAGTTGTCTCCCTATAATCACAGACAGACTGCACTTGTCTCCATATCCAATCACAGACAGACTGGAGTTGTCTCCATATAATCGGAGACAGATACATATAATCGCAGACAGACTGCAGTTGTCTCCATATAACCACAGACAGACTGCAGTTGTCTCCCTATAATCACAGACAGACTGGAGTTGTCTCCATATAATCGGAGACAGATTGCATTTGTCTCCCTATAATCGCAGACATACTGCAGTTGTCTCCCTATAATCACAAGCAGACTGGAGTTGTCTCTATAATCACACACAGACTGGAGTTGTCTCCATATAATCGCAGACAGACTGCAGTTGTCTCCATATAACCACAGACAGACTGCAGTTGTCTCCCTATAATCGCAGACAGACTGGAGTTGTCCTCCTATAATCAGACAGACTTCAGTTGTCTATAATCACAGACAGACTGGAGTTGTCTCCATATAATCAAAGTAGACAGACTGGAGTTGTCTCCCTGATGATCACAGACAGACTTGCAGTTATATCCCTATAATCACAGACAGACTGGAGTTGTCTCCATATAATCGCAGACAGACTGGAGTTGTCTCCCTATAACCACAGACAGACTGCAGTTGTCTACCCTATAATCACAGACAGACTGGAGTTGTCTCCATATAAATCACAAACAGCCTGGAGTTGTCTCTATAATCACAGACAGACTGCAGTTGTCTCCCTAAAATCATAGACAGACTGGAGTTGTATCCCTATAATCACAGAAATACTGGAGTTGTCTCCCTATAATCACAGACAGACTGGAGTTGTCTCCCTACAATCACAGACATACTGGAGTTGTCTCCCTATAATCACAGACAGACTGCAGTTTGTCTCCCTATAATCACAGACAGAACTGCAGTTGTCTCCCTATAATGACAACAGACTGGAGTTGTCTCCCTATAATCACAGACAGACTGTAGTTGTCGCCCTATAATCAGATAGATTGCAGTTGTCTCCCTATAATCACAGACAGATTGCACTTGTCTCCCATAATCACAGACAGACTGGAGTTGTCCTCTTTATAAATCACAAGATAGACTGCAGTTGTCTCCCATATAATCACAGAACAGACTGGAGGTGTCTCACTATAATCACAAACAGACTGCAGTTGTCTCCCTATAATCACAGACAGACTGGAGTTGTCTCCCTATAATCACACACAGACTGGAGTGTCTCCCTATAAATCACAGACAGACTGCAGTTGTCTCCTATAATCACAGAACAGACTGGAGTTGTCTCCCTATAAACACAGACAGACTGCAGTTGTCTCCCTATAATCACAGACAGACTGGAGTTGTCTCCCTATAATCGCAGACATACTGCAGTTGTCCCTCCCTATAATCAGACAGACTGAGTTGTCTCCCTACAATCACAGACATACTGCAGTTTTTCTCCCTATAATCAGGACATACTGGAGTTGTCTCCTACAATCACAGACAGACTGCACTTGTCTCCCTATAATCACAGACAGACTGCAGTTGTCTCCCTGTTAATCACAGACACACTGGAGTTTATATCCCTATAATCACAGAAAGACTGGAGTTGTCTCCCTATAATCACAGACAGACTGCAGTTGTCTCCATACAATCACAGACATAAACTGTAGTTGTCTCCCTATAAATAACAGACAGACTGCAGTTGTCTCCCTATAATCACAGACAGACTGCAGTTGTCTTCATATAATCACAGACAGACTGGAGTTGTATCCCTATAATCACAGACAGACTGCAGTTGTCTCCCTATAATCACAGACAGACTGCAGTTGTCTCCATATAAATCACAAACAGACAGCAGTTGCCTCCCTATAATCACAGACAGACTGGAGTTGTCTCTCTGCAATCACAGACATACTGCAGTTGTCTCCCTATAATCACAGGCAGACTGGAGGTGTCTCCCTATAATTACAGGCAGACTGCAGTTGTCTCCACCATAATGAAACAAACACTACTGGAGGTATCTCCATATAATCACAGACAGACTGGAGGTGTACCCCTATAATCAGATAGACTGCAGTTGTCTCCCTATAATCACAAACAGACTGTGGTTGTATCCCTATAATCGCAGACAGTCTGGCGGCATCTCCCTATAATCACAGACAGACTGGAGGTGTCTCCCTATAATCAGACAGACAGCAGTTGTCTCCCTATAATCACAGACAGACTGGAGTTGTCTCCCTATAATCACAGACAGACTGGAGGTGTCTCCCTATAATCACAGACAGACTGCAATTGTCTCCCTATAATCACAGACTGGAGTTGTCTCCCTATAATCACAGACAGACTGCAGTTGTCTCCCTATAATCACAGACAGACTGGAGTTGTCTCCATATAATCACAAACGCCTGGAGTTGTCTCTATAATCACAGACAGACTGCAGTTGTCTCCCTAAAATCATAGACAGACTGGAGTTGTATCCCTATAATCACAGAAATACTGGAGTTGTCTCCCTATAATAGACTGCAGTTGTCTCCCTATAATCACAGACAGACTGGAGTTGTCTCCCTATAAACACAGACAGACTGCAGTTGTCTCCCTATAATCACAGACAGACTGGAGTTGTCTCCCTATAATCGCAGACATACTGCAGTTGTCTCCCTATAATCAGACAGACTGGAGTTGTCTCCCTACAATCACAGACATACTGCAGTTTTCTCCCTATAATCAGACATACTGGAGTTGTCTCCCTACAATCACAGACAGACTGCACTTGTCTCCCTATAATCACAGACAGACTGCAGTTGTCTCCCTATAATCACAGACACACTGGAGTTATATCCCTATAATCACAGAAAGACTGGAGTTGTCGCCCTATAATCACAAAGACTACAGTTGTCTCCATATAATCACAGACAGACTGCAGTTGTCTCCCTATAATCACAGACAGACTGCAGTTGCCTCCCTATAATCACAGACAGACTGCAGTTGTCTCCCTATAATTACAGGCATACTGCAGTTGTCTCCCTATAATCACACACATACTGGAGGTGTCTCCCTGTAATCACAGATAGACAGGAGGTGTCCCCCTATAATCAGACAGACTGCAGTTGTCTCCCTATAATCACAGACAGACTGCAGTTGTCTCCCTATAATCACAGTCAGACTGCAGTTGTCTCCCTATAATCACAGTCAGACTGGAGTTGTCTCTATAATCACAGACAGGCTGGAGTTGTCTCTATAATCACAGACAGACTGCAGTTTTCTCCCTATAATCACAGATAGACTGGAGTTGTCTCCCTATATTACAGACAGACTGGAGTTGTCTCCTATAATCACAGACAGACTGCAGTTGTCTCCATAATCACAAACAGACTGGAGTTGTCTCTACAATCACAGACAGGCTGGAGTTGTCTCTATAATCACAGACAGACTGCAGTTGTCTCCCTATAATCACAGATAGACTGGAGTTGTCTCCCTATAATCACAGACAGACTGCAGTTGTCTCCCTATAATCACAGACAGACTGCAGTTGTCTCCCTATAATCAGACAGACTGCAGTTGTCTTCCTATAATCACACACAAACTGCAGTTGTCTTCCTATAATCACAGACAGATTGCAGTTGTCTCCTATAACCACAGACAGACAGATTGCAGTTGTCTCCCTATACTCACAGACAGACTGGAGTTGTCTCTATAATCACAGACAGACTGCAGTTGTCTCCCTATAATCACAGACAGACTGCACTTGTCTCCATAATCACAGACAGACTGGAGTTGTCTCCATATAATCGGAGACAGATACATATAATCGCAGACAGACTGCAGTTGTCTCCATATAACCACAGACAGACTGCAGTTGTCTCCCTATAATCACAGACAGACTGGAGTTGTCTCCATAATCGGAGACAGATTGCATTTGTCTCCCTATAATCGCAGACTACAGCAGTTGTCTCCCATAATCACAAGCAGACTGGAGTCTCTATAATCACACACAGACTGGAGTTGTCTCCATAATCGCAGACAGACTGCAGTTGTCTCCATATAACCACAGACAGACTGCAGTTGTCTCCCTATAATCGCAGACAGACTGGAGTTGTCCTCCTATAATCAGACAGACTTCAGTTGTCTCCCTATAATCACAGACAGACTGGAGTTGTCTCCATATAATCGTAGACAGACTGGAGTTGTCTCCCTGTAATCACAGACAGACTGCAGTTATATCCCTATAATCACAGACAGACTGGAGTTGTCTCCATATAATCGCAGACAGACTGGAGTTGTCTCCCTATAACCACAGACAGACTGCAGTTGTCTCCCTATAATCACAGACAGACTGGAGTTGTCTCCATATAATCACAAACAGCCTGGAGTTGTCTCTATAATCACAGACAGACTGCAGTTGTCTCCCTAAAATCATAGACAGACTGGAGTTGTATCCCTATAATCACAGAAATACTGGAGTTGTCTCCCTATAATCACAGACAGACTGGAGTTGTCTCCCTACAATCACAGACATACTGGAGTTGTCTCCCTATAATCACAGACAGACTGCAGTTGTCTCCCTATAATCACAGACAGACTGCAGTTGTCTCCCTATAATGACAGACAGACTGGAGTTGTCTCCCTATAATCACAGACAGACTGTAGTTGTCGCCCTATAATCAGATAGATTGCAGTTGTCTCCCTATAATCACAGACAGATTGCACTTGTCTCCCTATAATCACAGACAGACTGGAGTTGTCTCTTTATAATCACAGATAGACTGCAGTTGTCTCCCTATAATCACAGACAGACTGGAGGTGTCTCACTATAATCACAAACAGACTGCAGTTGTCTCCCTATAATCAGACAGACTGGAGTTGTCTCCCTATAATCACAGACAGACTGGAGGTGTCTCCCTATAATCACAGACAGACTGCAGTTGTCTCCCTATAATCAACCAGACAGACTGGAGTTGTCTCCCTATAAACACAGACAGACTGCAGTTGTCTCCCCTATATTCACAGACAGACTGGAGTTGTCTCCCTATAATCGCAGACATACTGCAGTTGTCTCCCTATAATCAGACAGACTGAGTTGTCTCCCTACAATCACAGACATACTGCAGTTTTTCTCCCTATAATCAGACATACTGAGTTGTCTCCTACAATCACAGACAGACTGCACTTGTCTCCCTATAATCACAGACAGACTGCAGTTGTCTCCCTGTAATCACAGACACACTGGAGTTATATCCCTATAATCACAGAAAGACTGGAGTTGTCTCCCTATAATCACAGACAGACTGCAGTTGTCTCCATACAATCATAGACATACTGTAGTTGTCTCCCTATAATAACAGACAGACTGCAGTTGTCTCCCTATAATCACAGACAGACTGCAGTTGTCTTCATATAATCACAGACAGACTGGAGTTGTATCCCTATAATCACAGACAGACTGCAGTTGTCTCCCTATAATCACAGACAGACTGCAGTTGTCTCCATATAATCACACAGACTGCAGTTGCCTCCCTATAATCACAGACAGACTGGAGTTGTCTCTCTGCAATCACAGACATACTGCAGTTGTCTCCCTATAATCACAGGCAGACTGGAGGTGTCTCCCTATAATTACAGGCAGACTGCAGTTGTCTCCATATAATGAAACACATACTGGAGGTATCTCCATATAATCACAGACAGACTGGAGGTGTACCCCTATAATCAGATAGACTGCAGTTGTCTCCCTATATTCACAAACAGACTGTGGTTGTATCCCTATAATCCACAGACAGTCTGGAGGTGTCTCCCTATAATCACAGACAGACTGGAGGTGTCTCCTTATAATCAGACAGACTGCAGTTGTCTCCCTATAATCACAAACAGACTGAGTTGTCTCCCTATAATCACAGACAGACTGGAGGTGTCTCCCTTTAATCACAGACAGACTGCAGTTGTCTCCCTATAATCACAGACAGACTGCAGTTGTCTCCCTATAATCACAGACTGGAATTGTCTCCCTATAATCACCACAGACTGCAGTTGTCTCATAATCACAGACAGACTGCAGTTGTCTCCATATAATCACACAGACTGCAGTTGCCTCCCTATAATCACAGACACTGGAGTTGTCTCTCTGCAATCACAGACATACATGCAGTTGTGTCCCTATAATCACAGGCAGATTGGAGGTGTCTCCTTATAATTACAGGCAGACTGCAGTTGTCTCCCTATAATGAAACACATACTGGAGGTATCTCCCTATAATCACAGACAGACTGGAGGTGTACCCCTATAATCAGACAGACTGCAGTTGTCTCCCTATAATCACAGACAGACTGCGGTTGTCTCCCATATAATCGCAGACAGTCTGGCGGCATCTCCCTATAATCACAGACAGACTGGAGGTGTCTCCCTATAATCAGACAGACAGCAGTTGTCTCCCTATAATCACAGACAGACTGGAGTTGTCTCCCTATAATCACAGACAGACTGGAGGTGTCTCCCTATAATCACAGACAGACTGCAATTGTCTCCCTATAATCACAGACTGGAGTTGTCTCCCTATAATCACAGACAGACTGCAGTTGTGTCTCCCTATAATCACAGACAGACTGCAGTTGTCTCCATATAATCACACAAACTGCAGTTGCCTCCCATATAATCACAGACAGACTGGAGTTGTCTCTCTGCAATCACAGACATACTGCAGTTGTCTCCCTATAATCACAGGCAGACTGGAGGTATCTCCCTATAATCACAGACAGACTGGAGGTGTACCCCTATAATCAGACAGACTGCAGTTGTCTCCCAATAATCACAGACAGCCTGCGGTTGTCTCCCTATAATCACAGACAGACAGGAGTTGTCTCTCTATAATCACAGACAGACTGCAGTTGTCTCCCTATAATCACAGACAGATTGCAGTTGTCTCCCTATAATCACAGACATACTGGAGTTGTCTCCCTATAATCACAGACAGACTGCAGTTGTCTCCCTATAATCACAGACAGACTGCAGTTGTCTCCCTATAATCACAGACAGACTGCAGTTGTCTCCCTATAATCACAGACAGACTGCAGTTGTCTCCTAATCAGACAGACTGCAGTTGTCTCCCTATGCTCACAGACAGACTGCCAGCCAGCCAGCCATTTCCGGGAAAGGGAATTTTTCAACCATTTTGGGAAAAATCACACTAAATTGGGAATTGTCCATCTCTATTTTTTCTGTTCTGCCATTTCATGTCAAGGATAAACTATCACACAAGTAGACAACATTATTACATGTCTTTTTATAAAACTCTCATCAAAAGTATATGTTGTTACCACTCAATTGAACCGTCTCGACGGGACAGTTCAAATGAGTGGCAACAACATATACCTGAATTGAGAAATGCAGCAAATAGAAAGTTCAGAGTTTGGGAAGAACAAACGGCCCCTAACATTGGGGAAGGGTCCGATATGCGGCCCCTGTGTGTATGGTAAATTAATTAATCCCTGGTTCCATTACCTGCCCTACATTGCATACATACGCTTCTGTGACAGGCTTTGGCAGTCTGTTCGGAATGTTCTTCTCACAATATTCACACTTCTCTATCAAATCATGGAATCGCTTATTGACATTCTAAAATGTAGTAAGTCAGTGAGGGATTAACCGTTAGACCCTATCTTTTTTTTGTCATCTACTGTTTATTTTCTATTTTCCATTGTTATCATCAAAAACATGCTTTGACAGCACTTTAGAATCATTTCCATTGGAAATGATTCTGAAGTGCTGCCAAACTATGTTTTCACAAGATAATGCAAGATATAAAAGCAACAGCAGGCGACAATTGTTGTGTGTAGCGGTCTAAGGGTTAATGGCAATTAATGGCAAGAACATTTCATCATTAGCGATGCCATATGTGGTTGAAGTACCGGTAACATGCTTGTTGCGTAAAATGTGCTATAACAGTTTAATAACATTAATGTATTAACTAGAAAATGTGTTTATACATGTAGAACAGAGATTCCCCACATACAACTTTGCGAGGACACCAGGCACAATTGCAAAATTCCAAAAATACAAGCACAAAGAGAAACTTTAACAAAGGGAAAGAACTATGTAAATACATGTATGGCAATTGTAGGTCAAGGTCACATGAAGGTTACGCGCTTTATAGTGTATAACGACTGCATGGCTAATTGAAATAGTATTGAAAATACGAGGGGGATTCAATAAATTGCAGAACAAGCTACAATTGTTCACATGTTCTACTTGGCATTGTCAGTTTTCCTGTGAAACGCCAGAAGAAGTGAAAACTGGTTGACGGAACTGGTTGATGGCTGGCTAGAACACACAAAGATGGCTGACTTGGCAACTCCATGTGCCGCATAGAATGCAGTAACAAGGCAGTGTTCACATATATATTATACATATATGTCCCATTACATTTACAAATCAATTATCATTGAATCCAAGGATGATCAGGTATATAACGTTTCCTTAACCCTTAGAAAGCGGGAAACAAAATTGTCGTCTGCTGTTGTATAATATTTTGTCTTTATTCGCAATAAAACATGGTTTAAAAGCACTTTATACAATCATTTTCCATTGGAAATGATTCAAAAGTGTTGCCAAATCATGTTTTTAATAAGCAAAATGGAAAATAAAGCACAAACGGCAGACAGAAAAATGTAATTCAGCAGTGTTAAGAAATGTACCCCAATGTTAAATTTTGTGAAGGCAGATTGAATGGCAACCAGCACACCACGGCCCACATAATCCGTGGCAAGGCAATGATGAGATTCATACGGTGTGTTTACTGCTGCAGGAACTGTATTATCTCCTCTAACAAGTACTACTAACAAGATATAGTTTAATACATCACAAAAACATTATAATTGGATGAAATAAAGTGGTGCATTTAAACTTTATTTATTTTACAACGATTACAAACAAGCGCGAGAGCACTTCGTAGGCACAGATGAAGGCGTAAGGGCAGTCATTAATGTGCGAGAAACCGGAGTACCCGGAGGGAGCCAAATTGTCCGATCTGGCGACCACCATACCATCTCACATACTGTCCCTGCCAATGATCGAACCTGTGTAGCATTGGTGAGAAGCGTGCTTGTTACCGATTGCGCTAACCGGACAACCAAAGTGGTGCATTTGATTGGTGTACTTCGTGTATGAGACCCACTTGCTCATTTGAGACAAGTCATGTAATTTTGTACCACAGCACACATGAGATATTGCATGCATAAAATGTACGATACTTTCCAAAATGGCATCGAAAGTTGACGAAATGTTCACAGCAAATTCGTAATAGAATTCTGCATTTGTTATGAAAATTTTGTCAACTTTCGATGTCATTTACAGAAAACATCACAGTTTCTGTAAACATTTTTCATGGCTCGTCTGTCTGTTGTATATATAACCACGGGCAAGTAACGCGTGGCAGGGATGGTAACATTGCTAAAAAATTGCCGAATTATGTATAGAAACCTACGGAGCCCCGCAGGGTTTGTAGAATTCTTTTTTTCTATTAATTCGTTCCCACAAAATAACACGGGAACGAATTGTTAATTCGTGGGAACAAATTGTTATATCGTAGGAACGAATTGTTAAATTGGGAGAACGAATTGTCATTTTTTGGGAACGAATTGTTAATTCGAGGGAAAGAATTGTTATTTCGTGGGAACAAATTAATAAAAAAAATCCATGTCCCCTGCGGGGCTCTGTAGAAACCAACAGAAAGTAAGAGAATAAAATTTCCATGAACAGATGAAAACAAAAAATCACTTCTAATTGGCATTTAGAGTAAATTTTTCGTATTCATGGCAATTTTTATTTCTCTTTCTGCTGGTTTCTAAACATAATTACCAGTAGGGCACTTTTTAGCCATTTTATCCATCCCCGCCATGCGATATTCACCTGCAGAGCTCCAGATAAGGTGCGTATTTGCGTAAATACCCAATTAAAATTGCCAAAAACCCAATTGAAATCAGTAGTGAGTATCAAAAACCAGGGATCAATTTACAGGGCGAAGTGGGCGATTTTGTCTCCCTAAATGGTACCACTTCTCCCTATTTTGGGCGGAGGGAGAAGTTTTTCACTATATAAATTGGGAACATTCCAGTCACAGCCACATTTCACCAATTTATGGTGAAAACTTCTCCCTGTTTTGAAGGCCTAGATTGATCCCTGAAAAACCAATGGAAAATTTGTAGTATCTTTATCATGCTACAGAAAACAATACACAGACCACAAATGTAGCATATTTTCTTATTTTTCCATAAAAACACATCTTGGTATTTCATTAGAATTGTCTCCAAGGAGACAATTCTAATGAAATGCCAAGACATGTTTCATTTAGAAGAAAACTATTCAATAATTGCTGTCTGTTGATGTGTAAACAGTAGTGTCATTTTATTTTACCCAATTAAAACTTTGAAATACCCAATTGCTTCAGAAATGATGCAGTAAAAATACTCAATTACTAATTCCTTATCTGGAGCTCTGCACATGTGTATATAAAACAATTGAAGTCTCTATGAAATGTCAAACATGTACATACTGTACCTGTAATAATAGAACTTTCTCCCGCTGTTGTTCCAGCTTCTGAGTCATCATGGGCATTATGCCATCAACAGTGAGTGAATAGGGTTTACGTCGCTTTTCTGACATAGAGGTACAAGCCTCAGGGAGTCTACACGCAGACGGGTCAACGGGTCGAGTCCCATATCCACCTGTCCGAGGGGGTAAATCCCAACTTCAGAACTCAATATTTACAATCAAAATATATATTCAGTCCTGAAATTAGAACAACCTGATCTGGTGCCAGGCTCTCGCCACACCAGCATCATTTATCCATCCCACCCTAAAAGTAATAGGATTAGCGCTAATCTTACTTTTATATATGGGCATAGCCCGACTCAACTCTCACATACAAGAAAGCCAAAAATGTACACGAGGGCCAAATCCGGTATAGTGGGTTCCGGAAAGTATGAACCCAATCGTTAAGCCAGTTTAGTCGCCTTTTACGACAAGCAATGGCTACTGCAGCACTATTCTCAGGATCAGTTGATCCCGCCCCGGTGCCTGCACGGGGCTCAACATTCATAATCTCTGCTTGTAATCTCTGTTACAGTATTGGTAAAATAAAAAGAGAAAACAGTATTTCTGATTAACATGATATCAAAAGACACTAGCCTGGTATTATACCAGGCTAGTGTCGATTTGATATCAAGCTCATTAGCAGAGCTCCAGTTAAGTTTTGTATCTTAAAAAGTATTATACTCCCATATTTCAAATTCAATGCGTATTTTACTTTTACAAATGTATTGTTTATTTGCTTCCTTATTAAATAGGGAACAAATGACAACAAATAAAACAAATTTAAAAAATCACTTGTTTGAGCTGCAAAAAAGTAAACAGTGTTTGCTTTATGCAGCTGAACTAAGTAAATTTTCAACTTTATTACAGTATTTTCACTACTCAATGTGAAAATCAATGCATATTTTCACATTTCTGTGAGTATTTTGTACTCCCACATTTGATTATCAATGCATATTCTGTTAAAATACGTTCTTAAAATACGCCAATACGCACCTTATCTGGAGCTCTGCATTGCTTTAGACAAGGGTATGAAACACCTATGACCTCTCAGGATCACAGAGGAATTCCCACATGTTTCTGAGTCCAGCCTGATAAAACATGATATCAAAAGATACTAGCAAGCCTGAGATCTGGTTATACCATTTATGAGAGTATTACGATTGATCATAAGCCTATATTAGGGGAAGGAGCCAAGTGACTTTGGTGTGGTATGGACCTGGCACCAGGTCAGGTTATTCTAATTTCAGGGATGAATATATTTTTTCTCGATGTAAATATTCCGTTCTGATTTTGGGATTTTCCCCCCAATGCAGCAGGTTAAAACGGGATCGAACCCGTTTGTCCGGCCTTACATGTTGATAGGCTGTTAAATACCAATAACCAAACAAAAAAACTAGCAGGCCTGAGCGTACTCTATTTATCGTGTTTATATATCTGTAGCCTATTACACCAAAGTTGCTAAGTACACTTTGAGGGAGAAATTTTCAATTTAAGGATAAGTTTTTTATAATTTATATTATACTGAATTTATTACATTATCACAGCCAAATGGCTGTGATAATGTAATCAATTTAGTATAATAATTCTGAATATTTTTTAAAAACAAGTATATTTAGCTACCTGTAGGTACGGTAAGTATGCTTTAAAACAATTTTGGTGAAATCGGCTACTGTCAATGCAGGACACAACAATCTGATATCAGTCAGCATGTATTCATATGAATTTGATCAATATCAGACAAAAATAGGAAACAAGTAAGCAGATGTGTAAAGAGGCTACAGATATATGACCAGTGAAGTAGATGAAAAAACAAGAATGATGCTCATCACAAAAATCGCCTGTCGAGGAATTGATTGACAGCAAGCTGTTGGAGGTGTGTTGATGACACAAAATTTTGAAATTTAACTTGCATGTGTACAGCATGCAAATAATGTCATAAACTGTTTTGCACAGACATACCTTTCATGCAGCATCTATTTTATTTATCTCTCCGTCATAATTAAATAATAATAACAATCAATTCTGTTGTCCTGAGAAATTAATCCTTGTTGGTAAGCTTGTACCAGGACTGGTTGCATTGGCCGATTGGTTCCTGTATGCCGGAATGTGTAGAAAATGGCTAAGTTGAAAAGGTGGTATTTTGTGACAAAAAAATATTTGTCATAAAAAGAATATGTTGCAAATGATCAATATGTGTAGAAAACACATATAATGCTTCAGATAGATTGACAGACAGCTGTCTAGGAGTTGATTACAAAATACCTTTACAGGATTGCATGCTAAGGTTTAGAGAAATGGCTACGTTGAAAAGGACGGATTTTTGTGAAAAACAAAAGTTTGTAAAAAAAACCAACACCAAGATGCACATGTTCAGGATGTGTAGAAGACATGTGCGAAGTATCAGATTGATTGACGGACAAGTTGTAAGAGAAGTTGATAACATTTCTCTAAACCATATACAACAATGTATGCAAACGTGTAGACAAATGGTGAAGTTGGAAAGGCCGCATTTTGTGGAGAAAAACATTTTTTCATAAGAAATAAGAAAATGTGACCTGTCGGCACACAAATATAGGTTGAAGAAACTGTGGCAAAGTTAATAGAAAATGTTATCGTTAGAAAAAGTTCAAAGTTGTGAAGGTCAAAAGGTCAAGGTAATATTAAAGGTACATGTACATGCCCATTCAGTAGGCACAAAATGTTCTTTATAGGAATTAAATAAGTGTATAATTGTGTCACTATTCCACCAGTTATAAAAATTACGAGTGCCAGCTATACAGATATAATCATTTAGTAATATTTATTTTACTGGTAGCGACGCGCGGTGGTATCAGGCTATTTTCCTATGCAAATGAGGCATTATATTTTTTAATTATTTATACTAATTATATCCGTCACCTGAAAAAATAATATTACTAGATGGCCGCGGCCTGCATGTCGCGCCTTGTGGCGAGGCATGGACACTAAAAAAAAGATATAGTATAACGAAAAACTTTAACCCTTTAACCAAAAACTTTAACCAAAAACTTCAAAGTAATTTGACCTTGATATTGGGCACAGGGCCGCACGGGAGGGGGGGTAGAATGAAAAATATAGATGATGATAAACACCCATGTGAAGTTTCAAGGTAATGGGCAAAGCAGTTGCAAAGATATAGTTATACAAAAAACTTTAACAAAAAACTTAACCAAAAAACTTAACCAAAAAAATAAAAAAACTTAACCAAAAACTTTAACCAAAGAACTCAACCAAAAAACTTAACCAAACAACTTAACCAACCAAAAACTTTAACAGGACACACGTTGCAAAGCAGTTGCAGAGATATAGTATAACAAAAAACTTTAACCAAAAAACTTAACAAAAAACTCAATTAACCAAAAGTGATAAGTATTCACAAGCACAGTTGTGATGGTCAAATGGTGAAGATCATATTAAGGGCAGTCTAGAAATAGTTACGTAATCCATCAAGGGATATAGAAGTTATGACAGAATTGAGAAACTCCGGTGAACTTATTATTGTGCGGAAAGTCAAGCCCAAAAAGTCAAGGTCATATTAAGAAGGGCAGCATGGATGTGTGGCATTCGTCCACAAGTGTGATGTACCGCGGTATTGAACTATTATTTAAGTAATCTTCCTAGGGATATAGAAGTTATGACAGTATTTCGAAACTTTTTAATGTGTGAAAAAGTTGAAAGTAGTGAAGGTCAAAGGTCATATTAACGGCAGCATCGATGTGTGGCATTTGTCCACAAGTATGCGGTGTTGAAATATTTAAGTAATCTTTCAAGGAAAATAGAAGTTATGACAGAATTGAGAAACTCTGGCAAACTTCTTAATGTGTAAAAAAGTTCAAAGTTGTGAAGGCCAAAAGTTCAAGGTCATATCAAGGGCAGCATGGATGTGTGGCATATGTCCACAGGTATGCTGTGTTGAAATATTTAAGCAATCCTCCTTCAAGAGAAATAGAAGTTATGACATAATTAAGAAACTCCGACAAACTTCTTAATGTCCCGGACACATGGACGACAGAGCAGGGTTGGCCGGGAAATACCGGGGCGGGAATTCCCGGCGGGAAATACCGGTATTTCCCGTCCCGGAAATACTCCCCAAAGTGGGAAATACCGGGAAATATGAATTTTGATGTTATTATTTGATAATTAAAGTTATTTAAATTTAAATTAAGTTTTAAGCTCAGTAATAGTTAATTAAATAATCAACAACTTAATAATTAGATATAGGGGTTAATTACAATGTATAGATCTGTTTCATTCCCAACTAGGGGTACTCATCAGGTGGAATATTTGGCAACCATGACATATATTTTGGTTGTATTATTTTTTTGTAAATTACTTCATTTTTTAGGAAGCATCCGAGTGTCTGCTAGATAAAATTCACAAGGATAACGTCATCATGATCAGACTATGTTTAGACAACAGGATGTTAATTGTCAACCTTCTTCCACACTAATACATGTATTCGGTATCAAGAAATGATCATAAATGATCTTAGCATGCAAGATGTGCATACACAGTCTCTTACAAGTCTTATATGACTGCAAGTACTGTTGTTTTTATGCTTTGCATTTGTATTACTTATTTGCATTATTATTACGACATTTATTTAACGTGAAGACTGGGCCACGATGGTACGTATGAGATACAGTACCTAAAATCGTTAAAATTAGCCAAAAGCCTACTTATTTGCATGTACATTGATGAGACTTTAATATACTTTAATAAACCATCAGACTATGACAACAGGCTGTTAAGTCAGCCTTCTCTCACACCTTTTGTGTCATACTGTATAATAAGAACCCAGGTGGTCTGTATATGGTCATGTCAAGTTGTAAAACAATTACACTTACACTGTACATGGATTATCCGTTATCAACAGGGATTTTCTCAAAATTCCAAAAGCAGCTTTTATTAGTGGCAGGTTACTATAGTAATGAGGGGTGTTCTCATATACAATAAAATAGACAGTTGGCAAATACTTAACATAGACTTGTAAATAGGGAAGAAAATTGTCTAGAAACTAATGATGTTTTTTTTTCTCTAAATAAACTTATTATTTCTTTTTTTATTGCAGAATGTTTTACCTGTAGGCTTATCAGTCTACACAGATATAAACCATAGTAGATATAGGGGAATATAGAGACTCATCTTTACATTTTGGAATGAAAAAGACCACCAAGATTCATATTTCCCGGTATTTCCCAGTATTTCCCGGTATTTCCCGCCGTCTTGGGAAATACTCTTATTTCCCGGGAAATTGCCAACCCTGCGACAGACACAGTCCAAACACTATTATGCCTCCAGCTCTACCGAGACTGGGGGCATAAAAACTACCATGGTGCATATGTTCAATATTGTGTAGAAGACATGTATAAAGTTTCCGATCGATTTACAGAAACCTGTCACAGGCATCGGCTACGGAAAATATGCAGTACAGTGTGAAATAAATAAATCTATATTTAGCACTGGTGACCTTGACCGTGGGCAGATGAAGCCGACCTTCTACAGGTGTGTTCGCCGAGTTAAAATCAGCACACTTGTGAAGTATTATGAAGAAATTCCAAGCGTTATATGAATTATGTTCCAAACAATGATTGACTGCCCGCCGCCCGTTAAGACATAAAACAGGCGTACAATAAATCTATATATCTGTTTACTGAAAATAGTATCAGTGTAATACTCATATCATATGTATTTAAATATCAAGGGCCAGTTACTAGGTAAGGAGATGGCTTTAATATGTGGTTAAACTAAATGAACTACACGTAGAAGGTTGTTTTTCAGAAAAAAAACATATGTCTCCCCCTACACCACCACTGCATGTTATCGGGACTTGGAAAATTAGAATTTAAGGCAACAACAGCATATTGTATCATAGCCCAAAGACCTTCAGCATTATACACGCACCTGCTATAAATTTCCAATACCAAGTTGTTGTTCTGTGCATCTAAATGGGTGGAGCTTAGAATGTGGCGTAACTAAAGGGGTGGAGCCTAATTTAATGAGATGCCGTGCAACAATTGCTGTGCGTATATCTGAAACGTATGGGCACTTATACGCACGACAATTATTGCACGGCTGTTCCTCTCAATGAAGGTACAGGTTATGACCACTCATTTGAACCCTCCTCTGAATTCGGGCCTACCTGGCAGCATTGACTCAAAATGAGGAAGATTTGAGAAACTTTATTCAATTAAACAAATGTACTTTTAATAGCATTAATTTCAAAATTTCTGTAATGTATTAATTTTCCAACCCTATTTGCGATAAAATGTCGTCGTCCGATTCCATTTTAGTTCACATGTAACAAACACAGCCTACAACTTTGTTCCATGAAGTGAAATGACCGAATGTGATGTCAACAGGAAATGAGCCACACAACGCGTATATGATGACGTAAACATGGCAGGTGAAGGGACTTCCCCCCACCTGGCACTAGAATTCTGATTGGACCGTGTCAATTCCGTGGCAGGTCGAGCGATTAAAAACGGCTTGTGTCATTAATGAGCTGCGCCAACATAGAATTGCGCATGTGCCAATTTTCCATATTTGGCAAATGATACAAATCAGTTAGATCATAAAATTGCACGTGCATTTGATTTAAACTCGGCCTTATGGCATCGTTTAAATCAAATACACTTGCACTTTTATGATCTAACTTATTACTTATGTAGCTAGCTATCTTGTTTTTCTGTGTAAGTTAGCTGCATATTGGGAGATAATAAAATAAAAATAGAAAAGATAATCAATTTTGACTTGGCCATGACTCTGCCAATACTAGATGAATCCGCACCAAAAACCACAGGTACACAACTGCACATAGTGACAAACATTCCTGTAAAATTTCGCAACTCTAACTCAAACACTCTCTACGTCCAGAGTTTTAACTCCATCGTTACTTGATGATTCCGCAAAAAACAAAACAGGTGCACAACTACACATGCTGATTAACAGTCCTATAGTTTCATGTCTGTCATTCAAATACTTTTTGAGTTACCGGCGACACAAGTTAAAATCAGCAATTTTCACTCAGACAAGGACCATAACTCCGCACATACTATATGAATCTGCATCAAAATCACCAGATGCACAACTCTAGGTTGGTGCTACTGGTAGCCGCAGTAGCCATTTGACTACTAAAACAGCCATTTGATACAAATATTTTAGAAATTGACATTTTGGCTAAATTATTTGAATAAGTACTATGTTTTTACAAATATCCCTAATTACAAACTCCTAGCGCCAACCTAGCTTGAACCAGATGTACAACTCCACATGTTGATAAATAGTCCTATAAAGATTCATGACTGTAGTTCAAATAGTGTTCAGTTATGTGCGACACAAGTTGAAAATCCCCACTTTTCACTAAGTTAAGGGCCATAACTCTGCGAATACTGGATGAATCCGCATCTAAAACACTAGGTGCCCAACTTCACATGATGACAAATAAAATTCCTATAAAGTTTATGACTGTAGACTCAACACTACTAGTTCAAATAATTTTTCAGTTATGTGCGACACAAGTTGAAAATCGCCACTTTTGACTAAGTCAAGGGCCATAACTCTGTGGATACTGGATGAACCCGCATCTAAAAAACCCAGGTGCCCAACTTGACATGATGACAAATATTCCTGTAAAATTTTGCGACTAATAAATCAAATACTTTTGGAGAAACGCGCGACACAAATTTTGTGACTGACAGACGGACAACCATACCAAAAACAATATGTATCCCCATATTATATGGCGGAGACATAATAACACATGAAGGTACATGCAATTACCTGTAAATGATCGAGACAGGATTCATCCTGAACAGCGTCCCTGAGATCCAGTATCGTCTGTAATCCAGCTAAATGTGAAGTGAAGTACTCGTTTAACTCTTCAAATGTTGTCGAATTCATTATCTTGTTCTACTGCCCGTTATCCTATAAGAAACTATAAGAAACATAAAAACACATTGTTGCTGATAAAGTCTTATATGGGAGTATTGTGTGCGTAGGGGGGTATTTTGTTATGCCATAGGCGAGGTTTGAACCCACAACCTCCAGACCAGATCAAAGACTGTTCTAACAGATAGGCCACAAACCATCCCTCTAAGTCGAAAAGGGGGAGATAATCCATGACCCAGGGGTTGAATAAAAAATTAAACTTTGCTTTGCACATCTACTCATCATAAGGAAGCTACATACCAAGTTTCAGGTCTGTAGCTATTACGGTTTTAAAAGTATTATGAGTTACAAGGCAAAACTGCCAAATTCTAAGTCGAAAAGAAAAGGGAGATAATACACTACCTGGGGGTCGAGTCAAAAATCAAATAAACTTTGCACATCTACTAATCATAAGGAAGCTACATACCAACTTTCAGATCTGTAGCTATTACGGTTTAAAAGTTTTACGAGTTACAAGCCAAAATTGGAAAATTCTAAGTTAAATCCATGACATGGGGGTCTACTCATCATAAGTTTATGGTAATATTTTGGTGTCATATTGTAGAATTGTCTCTCAATAACAATATATAGCGAAGTAAGAACGTCAACGCCCTGTAGGTTTTTTCTATATTTTAGTGTGCGAAGTGTACATGTAAATGTTATTACGCACATTTTTACTGTGTAGCGTGGTGTAGCGATATAGTGCAGCTATATTCACCTATGTAATTTGTGGATACCATGTGTTGAGCTATTCAGAATGTTGTCAGAAAAATATCTGCCCTCTTGAGCTGGAGTACATTGTATGTCAATAAACGAGGTAATGTGACAGTAACCGTGGTAACTATATAACTATTCGATAGACGAATAGGCAGTATGGACGAATAGACAAGTGTAATTCTAAACTATCATCATGGTGGGCCATAAAAAATTATCATAGCTACTATACTGTGCAGGTGCTCCCTTTTATGTATTTTAAAATAAAAAATTTGAAATTGCTATTGTGTCCCAACTGAAACTGAATTTGTCTATGTTGCGCACGGTACTACACGAATGTACCCCGACGTCATATTCTAGACATGGTATGTTTATTGATTGATATCCATTTTTCAACCGGATGACTGTTTACTGTGCAATTTCATTAAAGCTGAATCTAGCAAAGTGATGGTAACTTTCAGTTTTATATTATGTCAACGACCTTTACGTGCTCTGTGAATCAAAAATCATTCAAGTGTATGTTGATGTAGCACCACACGCGACAGACAACTTCAGCCTAGTAGAAGCCAAATTATAAGCATCATAATCATAACAGCTGTTTCCTTTCATGTAATTACAACTTACAAAACTGCCAAATTCTCCTATCTTTAAAAGATACAAGGATTTGTAGCATCAAATTGCTTTATGAGTATTTGTCACATGACATTTAACAATTTTCTATTTACTCAAATCGCTAAAACAACAATATAATCTTTTAACACAGGTGGACTAGGAACTAGAAACTTAAACATAGTAGATACCAAAAAGTGCTTTGGTGACACCTGTGTAGTTACAATGTTTTAATATTTCACCGACGAGGAGCAGTTTAACGTCATGCACAGGACGGTCCTTTCAGGTAAAAAAAAGTAATGTTTCCTGTTACCATGTTCCAAAGACAACTCACAGACTTAAAACACAATGTTACATCATCTCAATCAGCTACAGGTAAACTAAGGATGGCAAATTTTTTAAATGTTTGCTGAAAATACAGAATTACACATCTTACAATGAGATAAAAAAAGATCCGAACAAAGAAAACTGGTAAATACGATCATAATTTAGTCAAATGCATCTCTAACCTTGCACTGTGTTTAGAATAAACCAGTAAGTTGAATATCAGACTTGATTTTGAGAATTTTACAAAAATTAGTTACTGATTTTTGAAAAATATAGGGATTTATAGGGATTTTGGGAAAATATAGGAAAAATATAGGGATTGCCAAATTTATAGGAATTTATAGATAATGGACAGCCTGCATTTACAAATCTGAAACCTGCGCCTACCTTAAACAATGGGGTAACATTATTTGGCAACGCATAGGTAGCAAAAAGTGAATCGTATTACCTGCAAATGTTAATGAGTTCAGTTCAGTAAAGAAAAATGTTCAAATTTTCCGCTTTTCGTTTTCGTTGTTGTTGTTGTTGTTGTTATCGTTGAGCTTCCCGCGCTGATTTTTTCGCGGCACCGTATTAAAATACGTTGTGACAATGTCATGTAGTTGTGGTCTTAAAAGTATTAAAAACGTATTAAAGAATATATTTAAAGTTTGTAAGATATTGTGCACGTAATTCTAAACAACTGTACATATATACACACATTTGCACTGGCTAGATTATTTTATCACAACTTTTTACATTTAAAATATTTAATTTCTCATATCTGTAGAACTGTAGGCATAGTAGGTATCATCATGTAGCTTGTAGGTATCATCATGTAGCTTATAGTGGTGGGTTAGCTGGTTTCCGTGGAGACGATTTATTCTTTCAGCGGATGTATCCTTTGGTCGCTCCATATATTGGAAAGTTCGATGTTGCAGTCACTGGTCCCACATTTGTTACTACAGCATTTTATCTTGTTTATTTATCAATTAACCACTACAATTTAGATACCTAGCCTCTGTGTGCCCATAGTCTAAAGGAATGAACAGTTAAAAGCAATTAAGATATTTAGTTTAAGAGTAAAATACAATGTATGTTACATTGCAGTCGTTAGTCACTTGTACATATTCACAGTGTTTCCAGGCTTTACTGTAAAGTGTATAATATCGTAGTGTTAAAATATTGATAAAAAGCACCACAAGGTATTCTAGATCCTTGAATATCACATATTCCACCGCATATCCGACCCATTAACCCCATTAAGATTAAAATACGACGTATGTCACAGTGCAAGCAATTGTCACTAGTAACCATTCACCGCCATCCAGGCTTCATGATAAGTATGAGTCTACGATGTTAAGATATATATATTTAAGATCCCAGTATCGTATGTAGCATTTTCCATCACGTATATGCAACCAACTATCCCAGTTTCATTTACATTAAAACTCAATATAAGATATTTGTAGTTTATCCACTTAAATGTGCAGAGGCACAAGGTCGTCTATAATTAGGAGATATTTAAAACTAAAATAATTATGAATAACAAAATAAAAGAAACCCATCTTACATGAATATGGAGATGAATATTCATCTATGTAGATAGCGCTGCATTATAATGCTGCTACCATAAGTGTTGCACTGTGTTACCATGGTTACCGTTAATCAGTCCCTAGCCAATGACAACACCTGATCCGCGATAGCTTGGACTAAAAATCATATAAAATTTGTACGTGGTTGAAAGTTAACAGGATTACATGTATGTTATGAATGTCTAAGTTTAATAAGAGACAATAACCACCATAGACCCCCTAATATTATTCTACAAGTCACTGGCATTACCGTGCTTTCTACACGGTTTACAATATATTGTTGTGGTAATGTAAATACAAGCACGTAATAATAGCCCGGCCAATGGTTATGGCTTCGGGGATGATAAGACAAGAGCACATCGTAATAGATACCGGAAACCAAAGCTCATGTTAAGGTGCGTAATCTCCAGAGCAAATCCTCAATCCCCCACTCAAATGACAAGCCCCGAGTGCCCTAGAATCAGCCGACAGAGACGACTCCAGCGGACCCACAGCCAGTCGAGAAGGGACAAGAAAAGCACACCCTGAATTTATCAAATTACGCACCCCAAGCAGAGCCCCGTTGCGGCCACATGAACATGTATACATGTATTATCAACATCAATTATTTACGGCGTCTTGTAATTCTCTTTCCATCTCTTCAGTTGCAGTAAGGACATTCTCTCTGATGTAGGGCGAAAACACATTCTCTGGTCGTCAATTCCAGGGCATGGAACATGTCTTGATTGACAGTTAGCAGCACATTGAGCGAAGGCAACGATGGATCCAGCAAAGTGCAGTTAGTAGGTCCGGGGTAAGAATTATGTACTCTACTATGATCCTGTTTTCTGACTGCAGAATCTTTCGGATCTTGTTCAGGTGGGGCTGCCTCTCTTCTGCAAGTGCCGGGCACACCGCAATGAAGTGTTCCGTTGATTCGTTTTCTAATCCACACATCAGGCAGATGGCCGAATCTGTAGATTTCCAGTATTTCGACCTTGTCTTCTGCAGGACATAGCTGCCTGTTATTACTTTGGCTTTTATACTCGCCCTTTTGATGTCTCGGTCATTATTTCTGGCTGTTCTCCATACAGTGTGTGCTACACCAACTTCTACTTTCCCTACGTTGATGTACCTCAGATAATCCTTCGTTGTGATGTTCTCTCTCAGGTTTTTATCCATATACTCTCTAAATTTGTGCGCACTATTCTCTTCCAGCTATCTTTACTTGGCAAGTCATTCATAAGTTCATACACACTAGGTAGGTGGTACTTGTGAAGCAGGTGGCGTAAGTCAACACACCAACTATGCTCACTCTCCATATCCTTGATGGCAAACTGCCGCTCTGCGATTTCCCTTTCGACTGTTGTTTTCTCCTGCCAATATTACTCGTAATAGAAGCAATTTCTTCTTTTCCATCATAACCGGAAGGGGAAGTACCCCAGACATAGCGTATACGGCAACATCAGAGCAGTTCATCGGGAGAGCTTGAATATTTTTCAGGAATTTTTTTCTGGTAACCCTCCAGCTTCCCGATATCTGCATGGCTTCCGACTATAGTCTCCAATCCATACATCAACCTAGGTAGTATGTACTGGTTATATATGTCAAATCCTATTGATGGGCTCAGACCCGAGTTTCCGTGTAATCCTGCTCCCATGAGTGCATAGCTCGTAGTTCTGGCCAGTTTCACTCTCCTATCAACATCTACACTGTTTTTATTTGTTCTTGTCATTCCGAGGTGAGTGACGTCCTTAACTATCTCTACTAGGCTACCGCCTACTTCTATTCTCCGTGTGTTCTTAGCACCATTCCATATCACGGTGGCGCTCTTAGTCGGGTTTATGTTGTATCGATGGTCGTGGGAGAATTGTTGGACCTTATTCGCCATTTGTTGCAGGTCACTCCGTGTATGGGATATCAGTGCCACATCATCGGCTACGGTAATATGTGGGATAGGTATGCTTCCTAAAGCGGCTCCTTTGCAGTTTGTCTCTAAGGACAGTAACAATGGGTTGTTGTATCTCTTATAATGAACTGCGGACAGCACACCGCCCTGCCTGACACCCTGGTCTATGGGAATTTGGCTGGAAAAGGTCACCACTCCATTTTACATGCTTTTCATATCACCGTACATTTCTTTCAATAACATGGGCGATTACTACAGATTGGCTTAACGGAAGCGAACGAACAATTCCACAATTAGCATCTACGGACTCCGAGGTTTCCGAATGTGCAATGACTTTAATTCTGGCTATTACCCAGTTCGAGCTATGAAGTCGCGAAGTTCGGGGTAAATCGGACCGTACTGCTTTCTGCTTGCCGCCGCGGGAGAAAACGTCACTATTTCACTGGGAGAGTACTGCACATTGGCCGTACGGACACGAACAAACAATTCGAGAATTAGCATCTACGGTGTCAAGTGTTTCTGAAAGTGAAAAGAAACAAAGCGTAGCTGTTATACTTTTCGTGCTACGAAATCTCAAAGTTGGAGAAAAATCACTTCGCCTCAGGTAGCGAAAGATTCCGGCATTTTTGCACGAAATGGCACGAGTTCAAACGACGATTATTACACATTGGCTGCATTGAAACGAACGAACAATTCCACATTTAGCATCTACGGACTCCGAGGTTTCCGAATGTGCAATGACTTTAATTCTGTCTATTACCCAGTTCGAGCTATGGAGTCGCAAATTTCGGGGTAAATCGGACCGTACTGCTTGCATTCGTGTGCGAAAACGCTACTCATCCGAATGGGCGATTACTACAGATTGGCTTAACGGAAGCGAACGAACAATTCCACAATTGGGAATTTTTAGCTCTAAAAATGTTAATTACTTCGAATATTGAAAATAAACTTTTCCTTTCGTCCATATTGTTTCCGGTCTCATTTCCGTAGTCTGGTTTACAATTTAAAATTTAGTATTTGAATACTTGAGTTGTTTAATTATTAACCAGTCCAATTTATATTTCATTTAATTATTTATTGGTTCTTTTTATGAAATTCTATATTATTATAGTTTATTCCAATAATGAATTATTACCTATAATGAAATTAAGTTTTTATGAAGTTATATATTGTTTGGTTCTTTGTCATGGTTATTCTAAATGCTTTGCTCTGATTGGTTGGAAATAAAATTTTCTTCCAGACCGGTCTAGGTGTTCATTTTCCCTCACAGGTGATTTTCAGCTTATATGCTTTAGACATGAATTTTTTTTCACACCCGCCCACCCATAGTAGCCCAGCATTTAATTGAATTGTTGTATATCATGTTTATTTCTTGAATAGGTTCAAGAAATTGAATTGATGGTGAGAAGAATTGTTAAGGTATGATCCACTTTATTATTAAGTTGGGTAATATTATATTATTATAGGAGTGCCAATGTGGAGAGATGGAGAAATTTCATTTCTCTTTGTGGTTTGTTGACCACTTCATTATTGTGTTCAGTGGTTGAATGTCCAAATTTGTTTGGAAATTATAGTTCTGGATTTACATAGCTGAAAATCAATTCTACCATATAAAACCTTATTAAGGTTATTCTTGTTTTTGTCCTTTGGTATTCCATTATTGAATTGAGAAGAGTAATTAGCATCTACGGACTCCGAGGTTTCCGAATGTGCAATGACTTTAATTCTGGCTATTACCCAGTTCGAGCTATGAAGTCGCGAAGTTCGGGGTAAATCGGACCGTACTGCTTTCTGCTTGCCGCCGCGGGTGAAAACGTCACTATTTCACTGGGAGAGTACTGCACATTGGCCGTACGGACACGAACAAACAATTCGAGAATTAGCATCTACGGTGTCAAGTGTTTCTGAAAGTGAAAAGAAACAAAGCGTAGCTGTTATACTTTTCGTGCTACGAAATCTCAAAGTTTGGAGAAAAATCACTTCGCCTCAGGTAGCGAAAGATTCCGGCATTTTTGCACGAAATGGCACGAGTTCAAACGACGATTACTACACATTGGCTGCATTGAAACGAACGAACAATTCCACATTTAGCATCTACGGACTCCGAGGTTTCCGAATGTGCAATGACTTTAATTCTGGCTATTACCCAGTTCGAGCTATGGAGTCGCAAATTTCGGGGTAAATCGGACCGTACTGCTTGCATTCGTGCGCGAAAACGCTACTCATCCGAATGGGCGATTACTACAGATTGGCTTAACGGAAGCGAACGAACAATTCCACAATTAGCATCTACGGACTCCGAGGTTTCCGAATGTGCAATGACTTTAATTCTGGCTATTACCCAGTTCGAGCTATGAAGTCGCGAAGTTCGGGGTAAATCGGACCGTACTGCTTTCTGCTTGCCGCCCAGCTAACAATTGAACGTTGTTACAACGTGCTCTAAACGTTGCGCGAATGTTGTGGCAACGTTCAATTTTACGTTGTAAGCACGTAAAAATGGCAAGTCCCTGGAATGTGCTGAGCACGTTGTGTGCAACGTTGCAATAACGTTGCCACAACGTTGCTGCTACGTTGGGATCCATAATAAAATATTGTGATAACGTTGCAGCAACGTTTCTACAACGTGCCAACAACGTTCAAGCCACGTGCCAATTTTACGTTGTGCCAACGTTGCCACAACGTTGCCAAAGGGATTAAATGTTATGATGACGTTGTTGCAACGTTGCTGGAACGTTGCTGGAACGTTGATACAACGTGCCAACAACGTTCAAGCCACGTGCAAATTTACGTTGTGCCGACGTTGCCACAACGTTGCTGCTACGTTGCAAAAGATCAAATGTTATGATGGCGTTGTTGCAACGTTGCTGGAACGTTGATACAACGTGCCAACAACGTACAAGCCACGTGCCAATTTACATTGTGCCGACGTTGCCACAACGTTGCTGCTACGTTGCAAAAATGATGGATCAAATGTGGTGATGACGTAGTTGCAACATTGCTTCAACGTTGACACAACATGCCAACAATGTTCTAGCTTTACGACCCAGCGTTGCTGCTACATTATCAAATGTCATATTTAAACTTGGAACCTTTCCATTGCACAAGCTGTTGGTGTGCAAGAGCTTTTAGAAAGAAACTGTGAATAGAAACAAGCATATGATAAAAAACAACAACGATAATATCAAATGTCATAAAATTTATCTCGCGTAATTAAAATACATTCTGTTCACATTAATTAATTATTAAAATTTATTACATTCCCAACTTGTTATTACATTGATTTTTCGGTGAGAGAAAACCCGTAATGAATTATTTATTGTTAACTAACGGTAGCGAGAACAACTGTTAATTTTTCATGCGCACATGCCCGCGCACGTGATTTTTGGATACGCAGATTCACTTTGCAAACTATGTTTGAATAAACATACATTTATGATGTCGTTTATGAAATATAAACGTAATTTCTACATTGACGACGCCAGTAAACGTTGTTTTTTCTTTTAGTGACATCACTAAAGTTGACGTCACTAAAGTTGACGTCACATAGGCGCGCCACCTTTTTGCACTACAGCAGTTTACTAGGCTGAATTTTAGTCATTGAAAATGAAAAATTAACAACGTAAGTGTGCGGGAATGTAATAAATAGGATAATCCATCGTACACCTTTCTGCTCACTCGTTGTTTACGCGGAAACCGACGGACGCTCGTGTATTATTTCACGCTATTGAAAAGTGTACGATGGATTATCCTCTCTAAAGTAAGTGACTTATTTCGAGGAGTTTATATCATGATCAAAATGTCCTATTCCGAATCAGAAGTCACTGTATCATGTGCATCTATCCGATCATCTCCATGATCATCTGTCCGATCCATCCGATCATCTGTCCGCTGCGTACATCTGTCCAATCTGATTGGTTCCTGAAAGCAAACAGTACATGTATATGCTAGAACCTGGTTCAACTGTACTGGACAAGAATCGGATCCAACATGTAGAAATATGGTATTTGGAAAATTTACATTCCTCGCAAATAGTTTTACTCGCAGATGCTTTTGGCGAAAGTGGTTATAAGCACATCGATTACAATAATACAAATTAGTTCACTAAATTAAACACAATCATATATTTTGAACACGGTCATATCAAACTATGATTTACCATTGTGAGAAACACTGATCCTCAATCAGAGCATATTTAAGTGTCTCAACAATTCATATAATCTACATGTAGCATACATGACCGTGATCATTAAGTAACGTTTCCTGTCGTGTAACTAGAGCAAATAGTAATGGATATCTCATCTATTTAATACAAAATATGTCCTCGACCTTGGGCACAAGTGCTATGTAATGGAGTTTATTTAATTTGAGTACTGTAGGGTACTGTGTCTGTTTAATAGCTAAGGTCGATCATGTATAAACAGTTAACAGAGAAGAACCCTGTATTATAATTGTACTACCGGTAATAGGGAAACTCACAAAATCTATATTTACCGCTAAATTAAAAATGTAAATCATGATGATAAACAAGCGTATAAGGTGTCAAGCAAATTAGCTGATATGTAGAGAAGTTGTTGATGAATGACAACCAAATATAATTAACCAACTTGGCCACAAGGACATCGCGAACCATCTGAACGATAATACACATTCAGTATGTTACCCAAGTACACTCACCCCTAAGCAAGAGCTCTCTAAGCTGTGCAGTAGTCCGGGGTAGGTGTATCACATTCGATCCGACTGCCAGCACCTCTGCTGCAATATGCGTTATAATACTCTCAATAGCCGTAAGTAAATAAGAGTGAACGGTCAGCAAGCAATGCAGACTATGATCAGATTGCGCGAATGCGCAAGCTGATCTTGGACTGCACTGGCAGCACCCAACACAAGGTCTCTTTTTCTCAGCCAGAGCCCACACAACTGATTGACAAGACAAAACTGGTGTTTTAGAACATGCGTTATAATGACTTTAAAATGCATCCAGCATGTATTACCCAACATCTAGTCGTAACTCATTTTAACATGTACATGTAGATCAGTGTGTAACACATGAAAAGATTATACATGAAGAAACTAACATGAATAATCCAAGTCGAGATACAACAGGTATCGGAGACATCACTCTATTTATAAGCTCTTGATTACTGTCGATCGATGAAGACATGAACATATATCCAGATGAATGATCAGTAGAACACACCCTATCAATTGTAATTACTGCAGAATGAATACAGAAATTGGGTCGAGTAACTCGTGGGCCGAAACAAAATGGGGCGCATCAGGCGAATACACATTCCGTCTATTTACGCATAGAAAGCCAAATTTCATTACGCTCTCCAAAAAGCAAGGTGTTATGGAAACATATTTATGTATTTGGAACAACATAGACAATCGAAATTACCCTTCACCAACTGGTAAATTCTGTGCCGAAATTCAAGTTCTGGAGTATCAGCAAACTACATAGGCCATGTGCGTCGATTCACACTGCCGAACCATGAAATTGACCAAATCTGTTGGAAAATAATTGATTGCTGGTCGCTGATTGGTTAAAAATACTAACATGCAGTAAATATTGTCTATTTTATTAATTGTAATGGACTATTGAAAGAAATTCTATAAAATAATGAATTAGTATAATAAAACAGGGTGACCCAGTGTGTATTTTGAATTGATCAGACTATTTTTATTTTATTTTACTTTCTTAGATGATTTCACGATATGTAGTCTGCTGTTTCCAAAGTTAATAAAATACGTAAAGTGTATCATTCCACCCTACTACATATGTATCACCAGCGATAAGATACGGCTGGAATATATTGTAATAAACAACTGTTTGCCAACGGTAGGCGACAAAAAGACATATTCGTGTCAACTGTTGTACGATTTTCTGTTTTACATGTATGTATTTTTGCCAGTGGAACATTTATGAAAACGCTTATGTAAACATCGCCGCGTGACATTTGACGCGCACGTGACAAGTTCATGACCTCCTGTCCGTTGTTTAATTTGATTGGTCACGTGTTGTTGTCGAATGTTGAATTGTTCGACCGGAATTAGGTCAACATGGTTTCTGTCATCTACAGCGAGTTTTTCATAGATTTAAAACGAGATTTGATGCAAACATTGATGAAATACTTATTAAATGTTTAATAATATATGTTAACTAACCGTAGCGTCTACGATATATCAATCCATTATTGTAAACGGCCGGCACATTTATGGCAAATGTATGATAATATGTTTCCACTATGTAAAGGCATAGCATCGGTTCCAGTCTATATACAGCGATATATAGACATGGCATTCTAGTCTACCAGTCTATGTACAGCGATTATATAGACATGGAATTCTAGTCTAGATCAATCCGGGCTAGCGGGGGCTTTTTTTTTTAGGTAGAATGGTGCTGATTTTCGATAAATTGATTTAGGTGAAACAAAAAAAAAACACATGCCTGCAGCTTCATGTACAGTAGACTAGAATGCCATGTCTCTATATCGCTGTATATAGACTGGATTCGGTCCTATGCGTTAATTTGCGTACAGGATGATAGACATAATGATTATATGCCATTAATACACAATATTTCATAATTACTTAGTCCATAATCATATCAGTTACCCATTAATTCTTCGTTAAACCAGAGATATATATACACTGTGAAACCATGTTGACCTAATTCCACTCGGGCAATTCTACCTTCGACAATATTACCATGATTGCACGACCAATCAAATTAAACCACGGAAGGTTATGAACTTGCGTGTCATGTGGCGATGTTTGCATAAGCGTTTTCATAAATTTTCCACTGGCAAAAAGACATAAAACAGAAAAGTGTACAACAGTTGACCCGAACATGTCTTTTTGTCGCCTACCGTTGGCAAACATTGTTTATTACAATATATTTCAGCCATATCGTGAAACGTAATCCCATAACTCTCGCTTCCGGATTACGTCATTTCGCTTCGGAATACCCACATTTCTAAAAATAGTAACGGCGAAAGTTAATTATTTGTTACAGAAATCTTCCGGGGAATCCGCAAGCAGCGATAACATGTATGCTTTATCTAGTATGACAAAAATACCGATAAAAACTTTATTTTATTAGGTAAGTCATCCATTGTAACTCATACAGGTTATTTAATATAATTTCTTGCTTTGCACTGCTGGTTAGCACATTTAGACACGTATTTAGACAATAATCGACAGATTTCAAATCTTGATATCAGTCGCTACAGTAGGTATCTTTGAGGTATATGGCTGTAACGGTAGTTCTATGTCTACATGTACAGCACTTACTTAAATACGATGCTTAGATCTACAGTAGTGTAGCCTAAGTCTGCGCGGAGTCTAAGTCTGCGCACCCATAATTTCTAGGCTGAACAACATCTGAATGGAAGGTATATGTTTTGGAATAAATGGGCCTATTAAAAACTCCCCTGTGTTATAATTTTATCACAATCCGATAATTCAGTAAAAAGTTACTTTAAAAAATCGCCAAAAATTGCTTATTTTGGTTGTACCCACTTGAGAAAACAGCACAATTTATATATATAAAATGCAATAAAGTAACAAACAATCCTGTCAGTGTGTTACTTGTGAATAATATTTCAATGTTAGTACCCAGTTTGGTTCCAAAACACTATGGAATGTTCCCCAGTTTCATTTCTTTGATCAGGTGCCCAGACTTAGGCTACAAAGTGTAATCTCAAAAAACACATGGGTGATGTCATAAATCACATAGAAAATGTTATGTAATGACGTCAGAACGTCTTCAAATGTGACATGCACAACCATCTTTGAGCTGTTAATCAGATAGAAGCAATCTGAACTGAATATTGAAAGGCAATGACCTCCAATTTGTTTTGAGATCCTTAAGTGCGCAAACTTAGGCTACAACGCTGTACTGGTAACTGCCGTTTACTGGGCCAAACACCACATTTCACTTTGTGATTGTTGTTACATCAGATATTAAATCTTATTTACAACATACAAATTATGATAAAATAACACACATATATCATAGAACACATGTTGGCATACCTGGTCAGTATATTTCACCTAAATTACAGAAATTTCTTGCAATTCAACAACCAAAATTTATAACAAAACCGCAAAAGAACTTAGGCCAGGAACACGAATTGCCGCTTAAATATAAGCAGAGCTGGCCAGCGTAGTTTCGCACAATAATATTTAAAAACACAAATTGATATTAGAATTCTCCTAATTACTGATCTATTTTATTCAATATTATCACGAAACGATTATTTTTTAATTTAATTTAAATTCTATATTCTATTATTATTATTCAATCAAGTGCGAAACTAATTTTATAGCTCCATATCTATAGTCTGTAAAACAACGTTACCTCCACGTGCTGAGCACGTAATACAAACATTGTCTGATTTGCAGAGTATAACTGGCGTTTGAGATTTAGCGACTTGTGTATGTCCAATTAGGTAGATTGTATGCCTTATTGTTGGTTCCATATATTCACCACACAAACGTCATTAGCACGTTGCCTGGACGTTGCATGCAACGCAACCAAAATGAAACATACGCAACCAATACGCAACGTGCTAAAAACGTTGCATAAAAGTTGCGTACAAAGCAACATATATGCAACGTTGTGACAACGTTGCTACAACGTTGTGTGCAACGCAACCTATACGCAACGTTGTAGCAACGTTGCTACAACGTTGTGTGCAACGCAACCTAGACGCAACGTTGCTACAACGTTGTATGCACGTTGTGTGTTTGCTGGGTTGCCGCCGCGGGTGAAAACGTCACTATTTCACTGGAAGAGTACTGCACATTGGCCGTACGGACACGAACAAACAATTCGAGAATTAGCATCTACGGTGTCAAGTGTTTCTGAAAGTGAAAAGAAACAAAGCGTAGCTGTTATGCTTTTCGTGCTACGAAATCTCAAAGTTTGGAGAAAAATCACTTCGCCTCAGGTAGCGAAAGATTCCGGCATTTTTGCACGAAATGGCACGAGTTCAAACGACGATTACTACACATTGGCTGCATTGAAACGAACGAACAATTCCACATTTAGCATCTACGGACTCCGATGTTTCCGAATGTGCAATGACTTTAATTCTGGCTATTACCCAGTTCGAGCTATGGAGTCGCAAATTTCGGGGTAAATCGGACCGTACTGCTTGCATTCGTGCGCGAAAACGCTACTCATCCGAATGGGCGATTACTACAGATTGGCTTAACGGAAGCGAACGAACAATTCCACAATTAGCATCTACGGACTCCGAGGTTTCCGAATGTGCAATGACTTTAATTCTGGCTATTACCCAGTTCGAGCTATGAAGTCGCGAAGTTCGGGGTAAATCGGACCGTACTGCTTTCTGCTTGCCGCCGCGGGTGAAAACGTCACTATTTCACTGGGAGAGTACTGCACATTGGCCGTACGGACACGAACAAACAATTCGAGAATTAGCATCTACGGTGTCAAGTGTTTCTGAAAGTGAAAATAAACAAAGCGTAGCTGTTATACTTTTCGTGCTACGAAATCTTAAAGTTTTGAAAAAAATCACTTCGCCTCAGGTAGCGAAAGATTCCGGCATTTTGCACGAAATGGCACGAGTTCAAACGACGATTACTACACATTGGCTGCATTGAAACGAACGAACAATTCCACATTTAGCATCTACGGACTCCGAGGTTTCCGAATGTGCAATGACATTAATTCTGGCTATTACCCAGTTCGAGCTATGGAGTCGCAAATTTCGGGGTAAATCGGACCGTACTGCTTGCATTCGTGCGCGAAAACGCTACTCATCCGAATGGGCGATTACTACAGATTGGCTTAACGGAAGCGAACGAACAATTCCACAATTAGCATCTACGGACTCCGAGGTTTCCGAATGTGCAATGACTTTAATTCTGGCTATTACCCAGTTCGAGCTATGAAGTCGCGAAGTTCGGGGTAAATCGGACCGTACTGCTTTCTGCTTGCCGCCGCGGGTGAAAACGTCACTATTTCACTGGGAGAGTACTGCACATTGGCCGTACGGACACGAACAAACAATTCGAGAATTAGCATCTACGGTGTCAAGTGTTTCTGAAAGTGAAAAGAAACAAAGCGTAGCTGTTATACTTTTCGTGCTACGAAATCTCAAAGTTTGGAGAAAAATCACTTCGCCTCAGGTAGCGAAAGATTCCGGCATTTTTGCACGAAATGGCACGAGTTCAAACGACGATTACTACACATTGGCTGCATTGAAACGAACGAACAATTCCACATTTAGCATCTACGGACTCCGAGGTTTCCGAATGTGCAATGACTTTAATTCTGTCTATTACCCAGTTCGAGCTATGGAGTCGCAAATTTCGGGGTAAATCGGACCGTACTGCTTGCATTCGTGTGCGAAAACGCTACTCATCCGAATGGGCGATTACTACAGATTGGCTTAACGGAAGCGAACGAACAATTCCACAATTGGGAATTTTTAGCTCTAAAAATGTTAATTACTTCGAATATTGAAATAAACTTTTCCTTTCGTCCATATTGTTTCCGGTCTCATTTCCGTAGTCTGGTTTACAATTTAAATTTAGTATTTGAATACTTGAGTTGTTTAATTATTAACCAGTCCAATTTATATTTCATTTAATTATTTATTGGTTCTTTTTATGAAATTCTATATTATTATAGTTTATTCCAATAATGAATTATTACCTATAATGAAATTAAGTTTTTATGAAGTTATATAGTTGTTTGGTTCTTTGTCATGGTTATTCTAAATGCTTTGCTCTGATTGGTTGGAAATAAAAAAATTTTCTTCCAGACCGGTCTAGGTGTTCATTTTCCCTCACAGGTGATTTTCAGCTTATATGCTTTAGACATGAATTTTTTTCACCCGCCCACCCATAGTAGCCCAGCATTTAATTGAATTGTTGTATATCATGTTTATTTCTTGAATAGGTTCAAGAAATTGAATTGGATGGTGAGAAGAATTGTTTAAGGTATGATCCACTTTATTATTAAGTTGGGTAATATTATATTATTATAGGAGTGCCAATGTAGGCGAGTGGAGAAATTTCATTTCTCTTGTTTGTGGTTGTTGACCACTTCATTATTGTGTTCAGTGGTTGAATGTCCAAATTTGTTTGGAAATTATAGTTCTGGATTTACATAGCTGAAAATCAATTCTACCATTAAAACCTTATTAAGGTTATTCTTGTTTTTGTCCTTTGGTATTCCATTATTGAATTGAGAAGAGTAATTAGCATCTACGGACTCCGAGGTTTCCGAATGTGTAATGACTTTAATTCTGGCTATTACCCAGTTCGAGCTATGAAGTCGCGAAGTTCGGGGTAAATCGGACCGTACTGCTTTCTGCTTGCCGCCGCGGGTGAAAACGTCACTATTTCACTGGGAGAGTACTGCACATTGGCCGTACGGACACGAACAAACAATTCGAGAATTAGCATCTACGGTGTCAAGTGTTTCTGAAAGTGAAAAGAAACAAAGCGTAGCTGTTATACTTTTCGTGCTACGAAATCTCAAAGTTTGGAGAAAAATCACTTCGCCTCAGGTAGCGAAAGATTCCGGCATTTTTGCACGAAATGGCACGAGTTCAAACGACGATTACTACACATTGGCTGCATTGAAACGAACGAACAATTCCACATTTAGCATCTACGGACTCCGAGGTTTCCGAATGTGCAATGACTTTAATTCTGGCTATTACCCAGTTCGAGCTATGGAGTCGCAAATTTCGGGGTAAATCGGACCGTACTGCTTGCATTCGTGCGCGAAAACGCTACTCATCCGAATGGGCGATTACTACAGATTGGCTTAACGGAAGCGAACGAACAATTCCACAATTAGCATCTACGGACTCCGAGGTTTCCGAATGTGCAATGACTTTAATTTTGGCTATTACCCCAGTTCGAGCTATGAAGTCGCGAAGTTCGGGGTAAATCGGACCGTACTGCTTTCTGCTTCCCAGCTAACAATTGAACGTTGTTACAACGTGCTCTAAACGTTTTGCGCGAATGTTGTGGCAACGTTCAATTTTACGTTGTAAGCACGTAAAAATGGCAAGGTCCCTGGAATGTGCTGAGCACGTTGTGTGCAACGTTGCAATAACGTTGCCACAACGTTGCTGCTACGTTGGGATCCATAATAAAATATTGTGATAACGTTGCAGCAACGTTTCTACAACGTGCCAACAACGTTCAAGCCACGTGCCAATTTACGTTGTGCCAACGTTGCCACAACGTTGCCAAAGGGATTAAATGTTATGATGACGTTGTTGCAACGTTGCTGGAACGTTGCTGGAACGTTGATACAACGTGCCAACAACGTTCAAGCCACGTGCAAATTTACGTTGTGCCGACGTTTGCCACAACGTTTGCTGCTACGTTGCAAAAGATCAAATGTTATGATGGCGTTGTTGCAACGTTGCTAGAACGTTGATACAACGTGCCAACAACGTACAAGCCACGTGCCAATTTACATTGTGCCGACGTTGCCACAACGTTGCTGCTACGTTGCAAAAATGGATCAAATGTGGTGATGACGTAGTTGCAACATTGCTTCAACGTTGACACAACATGCCAAACAAAATGTTCTAGCTTTACGACCCAGCGTTGCTGCTACATTATCAAATGTCATATTTAAACTTGGAACCTTTCCATTGCACAAGCTGTTGGTGTGCAAGAGCTTTTAGAAAGAAACTGTGAATAGAAACAAGCATATGATAAAAAACAACAACGATAATATCAAATGTCATAAAATTTATCTCGCGTAATTAAAATCATTCTGTTCACATTAATTAATTATTAAAATTTATTACATTCCCAAACTTGTTATTACATTGATTTTTCGGTGAGAGAAAACCCGTAATGAATTATTTATTGTTAACTAACGGTAGCGAGAACAACTGTTAATTTTTTCATGCGCACATGCCCCGCGCACGTGATTTTTGGATACGCAGATTCACTTTGCAAACTATGTTTGAATAAACATACATTTTATGATGTGTTTATGAAATATAAACGTAATTTCTACATTGACGACGCCAGTAAACGTTGTTTTTTCTTTTAGTGACATCACTAAAGTTGACGTCACTAAAGTTGACGTCACATAGGCGCGCCACCTTTTTGCACTACAGCAGTTTACTAGGCTGAATTTTAGTCATTGAAAATGAAAAATTAACAACGTAAGTGTGCGGGAATGTAATAAATTAGGATAATCCATCGTACACCTTTCTGCTCACTCGTTGTTTACGCGGAAACCGACGGACGCTCGTGTATTATTTCACGCTATTGAAAAGTGTACGATGGATTATCCTCTCTAAAGTAAGTGACTTATTTCGAGGAGTTTATATCATGATCAAAATGTCCTATTCCGAATCAGAAGTCACTGTATCATGTGCATCTATCCGATCATCTCCATGATCATCTGTCCGATCCATCCGATCATCTGTCCGCTGCGTACATCTGTCCAATCTGATTGGTTCCTGAAAGCAAACAGTACATGTATATGCTAGAACCTGGTTCAACTGTACTGGACAAGAATCGGATCCAACATGTAGAATATGGTATTTGGAAAATTTACATTCCTCGCAAAT
>CM055276.1:85524656-85596372 GCA_029237695.1 Conchocele bisecta | reverse complement strand
TGACATATTGAATTTAAAAATTATTAATATTAAAAAGGTACAATATTTTAAAACTTGCATTGCAAGTGTTAAAATATTGTACCTTTTTAATATTAATAATTTTTAAATTCAAAATTGCAAGTCTTGCAATAAAAGTATGTCAATTGCTGTATGTGTTGTTGTATGAACATGTATGCCATTTAGGGCCAGAGATTATATTAACCCTTTTAACCCACTGTAGCACTAAATTGAAAAAAAAATAAAACAAGAAACGAGGCAAAGCCACGAAGGCCAGGTTTTTTCCAAGCATAGACACTTGGATAACATAATTATACCCACTTTTTGTAGACTAGATGGCCGTGGCCTGCATGTCGCGCCTTGGGGCGAGGCATGGACACTAAAAAAATAGATATAGTAGATGAAAAAACTTTAACCAAAAAACTTTAACCGGACACACGGACAAACGGACGGACGTATGCCAAAATGCCGACGATATCGCGCTTTCCACAAGCAGGTGTGACAATGATGATAAACACCCAGTGAAGTATCAACGTATTGGGTGAAGCAGTTGCAGAGATATGTACCACGAGAAAATATTAACAAAAAAATCAAAGTAATTTGACCTTGACATTGGGCACATTTGGATCACGCTTCCGCAAGCAGGTGCGACAATGATGATAAACACCCATGTTAAGTATCAAGGTGGGTGAAGCATTGCAGAGATATAGTACACGAAAAAACTAACCAAAAAACTTTAACCGGACACACGGACAAACGGACGGACGTAAGCCAATGCCGACGATATCGCGCTCCACAAGCAGGTGTACAATGATGATAAACACCCATGTGAAGTATCAACGTATTGGGTGAAGCAGTTGCAGAGATATATAACACGAAAAAACTTTAACAAAAAAATTCAAAGTAATTTGACCTTGACATTGGGCACAGGATTGCGCTTCCGCAAGCAGGTGCGACAATGAATGATAAACACCCAGTGAAGTATCAAGGTATTGGGTGAAGCAGTTGCAGAGATATAGTAACAGCGAAAAAACTTTAACAAAAAAATTCAAGTAATTTGACCTTGACATTGGGGCACAGATCTGCGATCCCCGCAAGCAGGTGCGACAATGATGAGAAAACACCCATGTGAAGTATCAAGGTATTGGGTGAAGCAGTTGCAGAGATATAGTACACAAAAAAACTTTAACCAAAAAACTTTAACCGGACCACACACGGACAAACGGACGGACGTATGCCAAAATGCCGACGATATCGCGCTTTCCACAAGCAGGTGTGACAATGATGATAAACACCCATGTGAAGTATCAACGTATTGGGTGAAGCAGTTTGCAGAGATATAGTACACGAAAAAACTTTAACAAAAAAATTTCAAAGTAATTTGACCTTGACATTGGGCACAGGATCGCGCTTTCCGCAAGCAGGTGCGACAATGATGATAAACACCCATGTGAAGTATCAAGGTATTGGGTGAAGCAGTTGCAGAGATATAGTACACGAAAAAACTTAACAAAAAAATTCAAAGTAATTTGACCTGACATTGGGCACAAGATCGCGCTTTCCGCAAGCAGGTGCGACAATGATGATAAACACCCATGTGAAGTAATCAAGGTATTGGGTGAAGCAGTTGCAGAGATATAGTACACGAAAAAACTTTAACAAAAAAATTCAAAGTAATTTGACCTTGACATTGGGCACAGGATCGCGCTTTCCGCAAGCAGGTGCGACAATGATGATAAACACCCATGTGAAGTATCAAGGTATTGGGTGAAGCAGTTGCAGAGATATAGTACACAAAAAAACTTTAACCAAAAAACTTTAACCGGACACACGGACAAACGGACGGACGTATGCCAAAATGCCGACGATATCGCGCTTTCCACAAGCAGGTGTGACAATGATGATAAACACCCATGTGAAGTATCAACGTATTGGGTGAAGCAGTTGCAGAGATATAGTACACGAAAAAACTTTAACAAAAAAATTCAAAGTAATTTGACCTTGACATTGGGCACAGGATCGCGCTTTCCGCAAGCAGGTGCGACAATGATGATAAACACCCATGTGAAGTATCAAGGTATTGGTGAAGCAGTTGCAGAGATATAGTACACGAAAAAACTTTAACTTTCAAAAAAATTCAAAGTAATTTTGACCTTGACATTGGGCACAAGATCGCGCTTTCCGCAAGCAGGTGCGACAATGATGATAAACACCCATGTGAAGTAATCAAGGTATTGGGTGAAGCAGTTGCAGAGAATATAGTACACGAAAAAACTTTAACAAAAAAATTCAAAGTAATTTGACCTTGACATTGGGCACAGGACGCGCCTTATCCGCAAGCAGGTGCGACAATGATGATAAACACCCATGTGAAGTATCAAGGTATTGGGTGAAGCAGTTGCAGAGATATAGTACACGAAAAAACTTTAACAAAAAAATTCAAAGTAATTTGACCTTGACATTGGGCACAGGATCGCGCTTTCCGCAAGCAGGTGCGACAATGATGATAAACACCCATGTGAAGTATCAAGGTATTGGGTGAAGCAGTTGCAGAGATATAGTACACGAAAAAAGTTCAACAAAAAAAATAAAAAAATTCAAAGTAATTTGACCTTGACATTGGGCACAGGATCGCGCTTTCCGCAAGCAGGTGCGACAATGATGATAAACACCCATGTGAAGTATCAAGGTATTGGGTGAAGCAGTTGCAGAGATATAGTACAACGAAAAAACTTTAAGAAAAAGATTCAAAGTAATTTGACCTTGACATTGGGCACAGGATCGCGCTTTCAGCAAGCAGGTGCGACAATGATGATAAACACCCATGTGAAGTATCAAGGTATTGGGTGAAGCAGTTGCAGAGATATAGTACACGAAAAAACTTTAACAAAAAAAATTCAAAGTAATTTGACCTTGACATTGGGCACAAGGGCCGCACGGTTTGGGGGTTAGAATGAAAATATGGATGATGATAAACACCCATGTGAAGTTTCAAGGTAATGGGCGAAGCAGTTGCAGAGATATAGTATAACGAAAAAGTTTTAACCAAAAAACTTTAACCAGACGTACGTTAAAAAGTTAACGTTGAAAATGGCTAAGTCAATTACGTAGAAATAATAGGTGAAGGTAAAAAATAATGGTCACATGTTGGATAGTTGTATGTGGTAGGCACCCCTTGGTTATGAAGCTGTGAAAGTTTGGTGGTCCTAGGTGGTACAGTACCAAAGAAATGGACTTAAACACGAAAATCAGAATTTTTCTAAGTAAAATTAGTTTCTGTGAATACTTACCTGTATATGTTGCTATACGTGACTATAGGTCCAAATTCCTTTCCAAATTTCAATTTATTATCCCACACTCAGTACTGCACTTTACACTTACCCTTTGACAGGTGCCCGGTGTCCGCGCATGCGCGGTAGGAAGCCTCCTCTTTATGACGGAAACCAACTACCTTGCGGGGCGGGAGGTGGGTGTGTAATACATATACAGGTAAGTATTCACAGAAACTAATTTAGAAAAATTCTGATTTCTGTATCATACTTCCCTGTATATGTTGCTAGAATTCGTCTAGTAGGTGGGAAGGCTGATACAGAAATAAAGTGATTCTCCAAATAAACCTGTCGCTGTGAATACTGACCCTGGGTATAATAAATTGATTCTACTAACCTCAAATCCGTAGAACTCAGATGCGCCCTCTCGACTGACGCACTCCCCCCCTTTTTTCGGCACCCAGTTGACTGTCGAGCCCTCGGAACCGCTGTCGTGTCTACTGGCCTGCCCTCACTAGCTTTCGCCCACTGCTGCTAATACACTCCTATACACAATGCAAATTGTCCAGTGCGCATATGAGTAACCATGTGATGCATACATGCCACGGTAATAACAGGGCAACTTTGAATGTCAATAACTGCCATTGTTCAATGTCATTGGTGGTAGCATATTTACAATATAATGTCATAGTCTTAGCATACTTGCAATATTATGTCATAGTACTAATATATAAGCCCTAACCCAGGACCCTGGATGTCTGTTATGACTGGCTTTCCAGTGTGCTGCTAAATAGTACGGTTAGTGCACCGGAGCACAGGGAATTCCCCGGTACCCTACCCGGACTTTACAATACTAGGTACATGATAAAACATATTAAGAATCCAATACTTGTTCAAATTGGCCTTAATTGGTCATGTGAAATTACTCATAATTTTAGACAATGTTCCAAAATTAATTATGACCCTTCCTATCCTGTTAACATGACCCGGATCCACTGGTTCATGCTAACAGAGACTCCATGTGAGTCCTCTACACCTTAGGCTCCCTGCTCGCAACGACCCTGCCGGCCGCGACCAAGGGACCCAATTTGTAGATATCTGCGCTCTGCGCGGTCAGCTTGCGCAAATAGAACTGGGCGAACGTTGATTGAGATCTCCATGATGCCGCTGCCATAATTTTGTCCAGCGCATACCATTGAGAAAAGCCCATGAGGTAGACACTGCTCTTACCTCATGTGCTTTGACGTTCAATCCTTTCCGCGCTTTCCCCGATGACGACTGATACGCTCTCGCTATCGCCATCGAGATCCATCTGGACACTGACGACTTCGACAGGTCCTGATTACCGGTGCACGGGATAAATAGTTTCGTGCGCTTACCTCTCAACGAATCGGTCATTGAGATGTAGTGCCGGATTGCCCTGACTGGGCATAACTTAGTTTCGGTCGCGGTTATTTTGCCTGCCTTAGCCAGCGCCGGAATAACGAACGGCCGCGGTGCTTGTCCCGGAAGCTGGGTTTTAGCCAGAAACCCAGCCTCGCAACACAAGGTCACGGAATCCTTAGTCAACACTAGATTCCCACCGTCTATCGATAAAGCAGCAGTTCTCCTCTTCTTTTCGCTGAAGCGAAGGCGAGGAGAAACACAGTCTTTATCGACCAGTCCATGAGCGAGCTGTGTGCCATGGGCTCGTACGGAGCTTGCGTCAGAGCCAATAGCACTACTGTAAGATCCCACTTCGGGGCAACTGACCTAGATAGTGGTCTTTCCGGGAAAAGTAGAAATCATTGCCGACAATCTGTGGTCAGTACCTATACCACTGATTGTCGGCCCACTAAACCTAAAGCAGCTGGCCAAAGCGGATCTGTAGCCCTTAATAGTTGACGCTGACGCTTTCCTCTCTTCGAACAGATATCTGAGGAACTCGCCCACGTCTCCTATAGTGGGACTGACTGGATCAATTGGCCTTCGCTGACACCAATTAACCCAGACGTTCCACTTCGCGTCATAACAGGCTGTCGTGGAGGGACGCCTTGCCTTGGCAATGATCTCTGCAGCCTGTCGAGAAAATCCGTCCTTTCTGATACCCTTCCTGATAGTCGCCAGGCGTGTAGGTTCAGAATGGCCGGATTTGCATGATATGTCTTGCACTAGTGCTGTGACACAATCCCGGGCGACATTGGTAGAACTACCGGGCGCTCTACTAACAGCTCTATGAGGCTGGAGAACCAACTCCGGTTCGGCCAACATGGAGCTATCAGCGTCACTCTGCAGTCCGACAGGCGGATCTTCTGCAAGACCTGTGTCAGTAGAGCGAATGGCGGAAACGCGTATGCGTCCACTCGGTTCCACGACAAGGACATTACGTCGACCGCCCATAGCCCTGGCATCTGGCAATGGCGACACATACATGGGTAGCTGGTTGTTCAACCTGGTTGCGAACAGGTCTACCCACGGGTTGCCCCATCTGTTGATTACCGCATGGGCTACTGTTCTCTGTAAGCTCCATTCGGTAAGAACAGGGGACCCCCCCGCGACAGGTAGTCCGCCAGAATATTGGACTTGCCTGTAATGTGCCTTGCCACCAGCACCATGCCGTTCCGATGACACCATAGCAACAACTCCCGAGTCTCCAGGCAAAGGTCTATCGACCGGGTTCCTCCCTGCCTGTTCAGGTAAGCCACCACCGTAGTATTGTCCGTGGCCACCTGAACAGACTTCCCCCTGACGTGGGGTAGTGCTTCCACTAGAGCTAGCGATACTGCTCTTAGCTCGAGCATATTGATGTGGAGCCCGATCGACTCCTCTGCCCAAATCCCCGAGAACATCAGCCCCAGAGGCTCCAGATGTGCACCCAACCCGAGTTGGACGCGTCGGTTGTGAGCACCAACATCGGGATCCGGCGTGGGCCATGGGAACCCCTTCCTGATACCACGTCCGTCGAGCCCATCGTCTGAGATGACGCTTGAACTGTCCTGACAGCAGTATCGAGATCTCTAACGATTGATAGTGCGGTTTCCAGTGATGAAACAGCAGAAAAACCTGTAGGGGTCGTAAGTGTAGCCGACCAGACAAAGAAGATCTGCTGCTGAATTCAGCACCCCCAGCAGTGACAGAAATTCCCTTGCCGTCAGACATATCGTGTCCCGAACGTTGAAAACCAATTTCAGCGTCCTTTCCACTCTGTCTGCCGGCAGTCTCACTATCCCCTGACTGGTCAGGAAGTTCATCCCCACATAGCAGAAGTCCTGAGTCGGAATCAGTTCTGACTTCTCTATGTTGGGGATGAGTCCCAACATCGTTATCAGCCCCCAGAACACCCTCAGATTGAGCAGTAGGGTGTCCCTCGACTGATCGTGCAGGAGCCAGTCGTCCAGGTATTGAAGTATTGAAATACTCCTCTCCGCCTGGCTTCTGCCCCGTTTATCTCCATGAGTTTCGTGAACACCCTTGGTGCCGTGGATATCCCAAAGGGTAGGACACGAAACTGATATACTCGGCCCTCCGAAAGAAATCGTAGGAACTTCCGAGATGCCGCGCACATCGGTACATGTAGATAACCGTCCTGTAGGTCGATGGATACGGCCCAGTCGTTTACCCGTATAGTGCGTCGTATCGACCGGGTCGTTTCCATCTTGAAATGATGTCTGAATGAACAGATTCAGAGCTGACAGATCTAATACGGGGCGCAGCTTGCCGTTTCGTTTTGGTACAACAGAAAAGCCTGCTGTAGAAGCCCCGAATAGCCAATCTCCTACTTCCACGATGGCGTTTTTCGCTAACAAGGCTTGCACTTCTGACACTAGCGCTTGCCTTTTTAGCGAATTCTTGTATGGTTCCCACTTCGGCGGAAACCATCTCAAGGGGGGTTGTGTGTGGAAGGGAATAAAGTGTCCCTTGCTCACCACCTGAATGGCCCATTTGGAATCCGTAATGTCCTTCCATTGCGGAAGGAATTCGGATATTCTCCCTCCTACCGGCCGGTAGGAGTCTGGAATGGACCATTCCCCCGAACGCCCCACGCATCCCTAGCATGAAGCCCCACGAGGCTTCCCACGGGAGAAAACTCCCCTCCCCCTGCTCCTACCGCTGAGGTGCACCTCCTCTACCTCTACCCGTTTGGGGTGGAGGAATAGGCGCTACAGGTTGTTTGAAACCCCCCCCGCCAGTACCGGAAGTGTGGGGATTGGCAGGTGAAGCCGAGGCTTTAACACCCCCCTCCCCTTTTACCTGCTTGTCTCCTGGCCGGCCCAACCCCCTGGGTTGTGCCGCCATCGCTAGCCTAGCCAATTGCTGATTCTGCCTCTCGGCAGCGTCAGCCGTTGCCACCTGGGCACACCTATCCCCAAAAAGTGTCTTTGCTTGGAGTGTGCTGCCCTCAGCGTATCCCTACCCTGCCCTGGCAGGATAGAGGATACTGCCAGAGTCGCATCCCTCTTCGACAGTACGATGTCGGCCGACATCGTCAGCGCTGTCGCCATAGCATGCTTCGCCGCTCTGGCGGATGATTGTAGCAGTGACTCCACCGCTCGGGAGTCTCCTGCTTCAATAGCTGCCCTGGCCGCTCCAAGAAACAAGTCTGTATGAGAGGCCATTGCCACCAGAGACCTCGCCCTTGCGTCCAAGGAGTCACAGGACCTCTGATGACTTTGGATAGGCAGATTTAGAGACCCCAATCTTTTGGGCGTCCTCATCCAAGCCTGGTGTTTTGATGGGCCAAGTTTCCGTGTGTGCGGTGTAAAACTTGAGCCCCTGTTGTGCCAAAAAACTCTTGGGGGTCAGCGTTCCAACTTTCTTGGATTCTGACCCCTGAGCCCTGGCCAAGTCCTCCAACAGCGCCCCTACTGTGGGTGACTGTGGAAGCCTGGGCATCTCTTTGGTGGACATAACCTTGTCTGCCTCCCAGAGAGATTTCGCCCTTGGTACCACGCCGCCGGCTGCGGCGGACAAACCTCCTGAGAGCATATACTGGTATACCGCTTGTATTGCCTCAGAATATGAAGGCGCACTATCCTCCCCTAGAGAGGTAGCCACCTCACAGTCCTCACTACCCCCTGGTAGCTCAAATTGCTCAAAAGCATCCTCGCATTGTGCCGTCGCCTGCGGTACGACCGTATCCACCTGATCTGGTGACACGTCGCCTGACCGTGGGCACGTTAGGCATACTTCGCTAGTAAATTCCTCCATCATCATGGTGATGGAGGACAACAAGCCCTTGGTCTGCTCCCTTGACGACGCTCTGTCATCATCTGAATGGGAACGAGACCTATGGTCTCTCATGCCGCCTACGGCGATCTCGTCTCGACTGGCGTGATCTAGACTCCTGTCTGTGTTTACTAGATATATACGCCAGCAGACTGCTCGACGAGCTACCAGAAGAGGAACTAGATCTAGATCTAGATCTATACCTCTTGCTGGTCGCTCTGCGTCTGCTATGTCTATGTGGCGAACGTGTCCGAGAACGCTCCCCACTAGACAGAGATCTGGTAGCCCTAGACCCTGCCCTAGAGCTACCAACCCGTCCGGTGTCCGGCGTCCGGTGGAATATTACTACATTCCCCCATGGCATAGCCAGTGGTATCGATGTGGTCGCCACCATGTGCATCGATAGCCTTGACATTCCCGGTATTGTCCGGTGTCTGGTGGCCGATGGCCAATGTCCGGTGTCCGGTGTCCGGTGGCCTGTGTCCGGTGTCCGGTGGAACACCCTGACGTGGCTCAGTGGGTTGCGGGAAACCCAGAACCTGCTCAGTGGGTTGCGAGAAACCCAGAGCCGAGTCACCCTGTTGCAAATTCCGCTGGCCGGATGCCGTGTACGGTTTTTGCGGTAGGGTACCCTGCGTACGAAGGAGCTCAGTGGGTTGCGATAAACCCAGAGCCGGTTCAGTGGGTTGCGAGAAATCCAGAACCGTGACCCCGTCACCCTTCGAACGTGTGGAACTGTGCGAACTGGGCGTGGACTTCGAAACGTTAAGTTTCGTTATCCTGCCCAGGGCTACCTCCTCTTATCTGCATAAGAGCGAATTGATAGCGCTTGCGACCATGTTTTTCGGCCCCCAAAGAGCCGCAACATAGCATGCTTATCCTGTGGAACACCATTCTGTTTTTGACAACAACGGAAACATATGATTTCGTGCGAATCCCATGTTTTCCCAAGCCTTATGGCCACAGCCCAGAGTTTTCTGGCCGGCCACTGCCTTGGGAGGATCACCCTTACCCATAGTAACCCTCACAAGGTACCACGCGAATAAATTAAAAAAAAAACAAAAAAAAAACAAAAAAAAAACGTCGAGTACTGGTACCCCACAGCTACCGGTCACTCGCGTGGCCACGTCACGAAAAACGCGAAAAAAGTTCAAATTTCGTAAATTCCTCGACCAAAACGTTCAGAAAGGTTGAGCCAGCAATCTAAAGGCCTATATTGTCGTTAAACAACAATATCCGCGACCCTAGACTGCCTTAGAAGTCACAAAAACTTGGAAATTCAGAATAGAGTACTCACTTCTTGAAGTTTCCAAATAAAGAGGAGGCTTCCTACCGCACATGCGCGGACCCCACACCCGGGCACAACCTGTCCCAAAGGTAGGGTAAGTGTAAAGTGCAGTACAGAGTGTGGGATAATAAATTGAAGTTTGGAAAGGAATTTGGACCTATAGTCACGTATAGCAACATATACAGGGAAGTATGATACAGAAACTTAACATTGTAAACGCGAAAACTTAACATTGAAAATGGCTAAGTCGACTGAACGGAAAAAATGGGTCAAGTTCAAAACAATAAAAGAAGGAAAAGCAACGAAGGCCAGGTTTTTTCCAAGCATAGACACTTGGATAACATAATTATACCCAATTTTTTGTAGACTAGATGGCCGTGGCCTGCATGTCGCACTAGATATAGTAGATGGAAAAACTTTAACGAAAAAACTTTAACCAGACACACGGACGTACGGATGTACGTACGGACGTATGCCAAAATGCCGACGATATCACGCTTTCCGCAAGCGGGTGCGACAATGATGATAAACAACCATGTGAAGTATCAAGGTATTGGGTGAAGCAGTTGCAGAGATATAGTACACGAAAAAACTTTAACAAAAGAATTCAAAGTAATTTGACCTTGACATTGGGCACAGGGGCAGCACGGTTGGGGGTAGAATGAAAATATGGATGAATGATAAACACCCATGTGAAAGTTTCAAGGTAATGGGCGAAGCAGTTGCAGAGATATAGTATAACGAAAAAGTTTTAACCAAAAAATTTAACCAGACGTACGTTAAAAAGTTAACGTTGAAAATGGCTAAGTCAATTACGTAGAAATAATAGGTGAAGGTAAAACAAGAAACGAGGCAAAGCCACGAAGGCCAGGTTTTTTCCAAGCATAGACACTTGGATAACATAATTATACCCACTTTTTTGTAGACTAGATGGCCGTGGCCTGCATGTCGCGCCTTGGGGCGAGGCATGGACACTAAAAAAATAGATATAGTAGATGGAAAAACTTTAACCAAAAAACTTTAACTGGACACACGGATGAACGGACGGATGTATGCCAAAATGCCGACGATATCGCACTTTCCGCAAGCAGGTGTGACAATAATGATAAACACCTACGTGAAGTATCAAGGTATTGGGTGAAGCAGTTGCAGAGATATAGTACACAAAAAAACTTTAACAAAAAAATTCAAAGTAATTTGAACTTGACATAGGGCACAGGATCGCGCTTCCGCAAGCAGGTGCGACAATGATGATAAACACCCATGTGAAGTATCAAGGTATTGGGTGAAGCAGTTGCAGAGATATAGTACACGAAAAAACTTTAAAAAAAAAATTCAAAGTAATTTGACCTTGACATTGGGCACAGGATCGCGCTTTCCGCAAGCAGGTGCGACAATGATGAAATAACACCCATGTGAATATCAAGGTATTGGGTGAAGCAGTTGCAGAGATATATAGTACACAAAAAAACTTTAACAAAAAAATTCAAAGTAATTTGACCTTGACATTGGGCACAGGATCGCGCTTTCCGAAAGCAGGTGGGACAATGATGATAAACACCCATGTGAAGTATGAAGGTATTGGGTGAAGCAGTTGCAGAGATATAGTACACGAAAAAACTTTAACAAAAAAATTCAAAGTAATTTGACCTTGACATTGGGCACAGGGGCCGCACGGTTGGGGGTAGAATGAAAATATGGATGATGACACACCCATGTGAAGTTTCAAGGGTAATGGGCGAAACAGTTGCAGAGATATAGTAATAACGAAAAAAGTTTTAACCAAAAAACTCTAACCAGACGTACGTTAAAAAGTTAACGTTGAAAATGGCTAAGTCAATTACGTAGAAATAATAGGTGAAGGTAAAAAAAATGTGGGGTCACATGTTGGATAGTTGTATGTGGTAAGCACCCCAATTGGTTATGAAGCTGTGAAAGTTTGGTGGTCCTAGGTGGTACAGTACCAAAGAAATGGACTTAAACACAAAAACTTAACATTGTAAATGCGAAAACTTAACATTGAAAATGGCTAAGTCGACTGCGCGGAAAAAATGGGTGAAGTTAAAAAAAAAAAAGTAACATGTTGGATAGTGATATGTGGTGGGTACCCCTTGATTATGAAGCTGTGAAAGTTTGGTGGTCCTAGGTGGTACAGTACGAAAAGAAATGGACTTAAACACGAAAACTTAACATTGTAAACGCGAAAACTTAACATTAAAAATGGCTAAGTCGATTACGCGGAAAAAATGGGTGAAGTTAAAAAAAAAGTAACATGTTGGATAGTGATATGTGGTGGGCACCCCTTGATTATGAAGCTGTGAAAGTTTGGTGGTCCTAGGTGGTACAGTAACAAAGAAATGGACTCAAACACGAAAACTTAACATTGATTGTGGACGCCGCCCGCCGCCCGCCCGCCCGGCTTTCGTCAATCCAATAGCCTGGATTTTTTTTCAAAAAACCTGGCTAATAATGGTCACATGTTGGATAGTTGTATGTGGTAGGCACCCCTTGGTTATGAAGCTGTGAAAGTTTGGTGGTCCTAGGTGGTACAGTACCAAAGAAATGGACTTAAACACGAAAACTTAACATTGTAAACGCGAAAACTTAACATTGAAAATGGCTAAGTCGACTGCGCGGAAAAAATGGGTGAAGTTAAAAAAAAGAGTAACATGTTGGATAGTGATATGTGGTGGGTACCCCTTGATTATGAAGCTGTGAAAGTTTGGTGGTCCTAGGTGGTACAGTACCAAAGAAATGGACTTAAACACGAAAATTTAACATTGTAAACGCGAAAACTTAACATTGAAAATGGCTAAGTCGACTACGCGGAGAAAATGGGTGAAGTTAAAAAAAAAGTAACATGTTGGATAGTGATATGTGGTGGGCACCCTTTGATTATGAAGCTGTGAAAGTTTGGTGGTCCTAGGTTGTACAGTAACAAAGAAATGGACTCAAACACGAAAACTTAACATTGATTGTGGACGCCGCCCGCCGCCCGGCTTTCGCCAATCCAATAGCCTGGATTTTTTTTCAAAAAACCTGGCTAAAAAGGTAACATGTTGGATAGTGATATGTGGTGGGCACCCCTTGATTACGAAGCTGTGAAAGTTTGGTGGTCCTAGGTGGTACAGTAACAAAGAAATGGACTCAAACACGAAAACTTAACATTGATTGTGGACGCCGCCCGCCGCCCACCCACCGCCCGCCCGGCTTTCGCCAATCCAATAGCCTGGATTTTTTAAAAAAAAACGGGCTAAAAAACCATAATGGAATGGCGAACAGTGCAGATCCTGAACAGACTGCGGGTACACAGGTTGATCTGGATCTATACTGGTCGCAAAACCACTAACCCCAATTTCTCCAGTCACAGCCACATATCAACTAACAACTGTCAAAAAGGACCTTACAACATTTGTAATACTAATACACAATAATATATATATATTTATAAATTTGAAATAAAAGCGTGACATATTACACCACAATATGGTGTAATATGTCATGCTTTTACTTCAAATATATATAAATATAGCTGCCTTGGGGAAACCTTTTCAATTTTTTTTTTTTTAAGAAAATGGCACTTATTTTTCATAATTTAAATCGTAGCATTTTCCTTTTATTTATTTATACAATAACTTTACCATTTTTACAAATTTTGGTGACAATCACGCTTCTTTTTTTAACAACAGTTGAAACCAAAAGGCCCAGGCCCGTTCACAATTTCTGGAGAAGAAGGCCTGTCTGTCCAATTTACGGACATCATAAGTGAAATGGGTACTGACAATTCAGTTTCGAAATACGATGCAAATCTATAAATAAAACATATAAATAAAATCTATATATTCAACCCTCAAATCAGAATAAAAGCAACAGCAGACAACAATTGTTGTGTGTAGTGGTATAAGGGTTAACTTGGGTGTGATGCCGACAGAGAGACAGACAGTGGTATACCATAACAATATATTCCTTTTTTAAACAATGGGCGTAGAAAAATAAAGTGTAAATGTGAACTAATTTCATTTACAATGTATTTAAAGTACTTCAACTTAAGTGTCTCGATTTGATTTTATTTTATGGGTGTTTAACGGTCTATCAACAGCTAAGGTTATTTAAGGCCGGCCAACAGGTTCGATCCCGCATTTAACCTGCTGCTTCCCAAAATCAGTAAGGAATATTTACAACGAAACAAATACATACCTATGCAGTCTTGAAATTAAAATAACCTGACCTGGTGTCACACCAAAGTCACTGGGCCCCTTCCCCTAAAAGTAATAGGATTATCATATTACTCTTAAAGGGGTATAACCAGATTCAACTCACACATACAAGAATGCCAAAGTTGTACCTGAGGGCCAAACCAGGCCTCCGGTCGGGATTCCGGTAAGGATGAATCCCGATCGTTAAATTGCCCATCTCATTCTCCTACGGTAAGTGTCTATTCTACAGGTGGCATAGGTCAGAGCTCCAGATAAGATGCTTATATTAGCAAATACGCATTGATTATCAAAAGTGGGAGTACCAAATACTCACAGTAATGTGAAAATACGCAATAATTTTCAAATTCAATGAGTAGTGAAAATACTGTAATAAAGTTGAAAATTTATTTTGTTGAGCTGCAAAAAGCAAACAGTGGGTAAACGTTTGCCATGACACTAGGGAACTGTGTGAACGCCAAGGCCGTAGTTCAAATGGAAAACGTTTACTTACCCATGGCTGGACATGGTCGATTGTCATTGTTATATTTCAGTAGGAAATATTGTGCAATTTGAGCATTTATGCAATACTTTCTGTACTTTGATAATCTGCTCTATTCTGATTTACTCATACATATTCCGGGGCCACAGTACACGTCACGTGATGCAGCCGCATCAATTCAAAATTTCAGTGCAACCGTTGTGAACTGGTCTAGTGACGTAATTGGGCGTTCTAGTAACGTCACGAGACACATGCATTACATAGGTGTTGGCTTGGGCTCTGGAATGAGCATTGTCTACAGTCATGGTCAAACAGTACGCGCTGTACGTTTGAACACGGCTGTGAGCGATGTGAAACAACGGCAATCATGTAACAATATTCGGATAGACTGCAGAATTGGTCCACCACCTTGCTGACCTAACACTAACATTAGGCTTTGAGCCATAAAAACAAGGTCCTAGCTTCAAGTTTTAGCGTAATATAACTCGTAACATTAACAATAGGTTCAGGGTTAGCTAGCTTATATATATATCAGGGATATACCAAGGTAAGGTTAGGACTTGCTCCGAGTACATAACTCTAAATTACATTTCATTACATATTAGGTAAATTTATAGTAATATTTTTGTGTCATATTGTAGAATCATCTCAATAACATTACAATGGTGTCGGCCAATTCTGCGCACCTAAGGCTTTCCAAACAAATTTATATGTCAGGAACATTCCCATATTCAGTCAAACTTTCCTGAATATTCAACGCAGTTCAAGGACGTCTCTGTACAGGTAAAATGTCATAACGTACGTTCTGACGTCAGTAAGTGACGTAAAGTGTGTGATGTATGACATCATATGCATGTTGGCAACGTCACATTTGTTTCTGCTAATGTTGCGTATCTGGTAGTGTAAACAAAATGGCGAACAGCATACTGGATCAGCATTGCAAAATTGGTATTAAACTTGAAGCAGAACTATCCAGTGACATAATGACAGGTTAGTTTCTTAGTTGAACAGTTAATTTAGTAACTAAGACAGCTATTCCATCAGCATGGTCTGAGGATTTTACACATTTTGACTATATTCAAAATAACTTTTTACCAAACTATCAGAATGTGATAAAATTATGCCACAGTGTAGCAATTAATCAGCTTGTTTATTCCGAAATCCACTTATCTTATTATGACGTACGCAAGGCTAATTTTGCAGCTTTTTTCTACATTTTAGTGCGCGAAATGTAAATGCTATTACGCACATTTTTACTGTGTAGCGTGGTGTAGCAATATAGTGCAACCTGTTGCCTATAAAGCAGGAAACGTGCAGCTAGCTAGGTTAATTAGGACGGGTCACAGGCACTTTGTGATATGAACGAAAAAAGCTTCTAAGTCATACCCAATTGTATTCTAATATTAAATATCTAGAAGGTAGGACACTCGCCATCTTTTCAACCAACGGAAGTGGATTATTTACCAGCAGGGTCCCGGCCTTCTCGCGCGTTACAATTACTGAATCAGCGAGCCGGGCCCAAGGTACACTAGTACCACTTCCATTGGTTGAAAAGATGGCGAGTGTCCTACCTTCTAGATATTTAATATAAGAGTAAAGTTGGGTATGATTTAAAGAGCGTTTTGACGTTCATACCACAAGGGGTGGCACGCTTTACCCAAATCTACCCAAATCTTACCCAAATCTACCCAAATCTTCATATAATTACTAGATGTGTTAATAAATAATGCTATACACATCATAATAACGATATTTGGACTGTACTTACATAATATATGTCATTAATTTGCTCATACCAGGGCACATTTTAATGTTTTTATGCAAAATGGAAATATTTGTATATGAAATAAAGGGAGGGTACCGCGATTAACTTATACTAGGAAGCCTAGGAAGATAATCCACTTTATAATGGCTATGTATGCTAAATGGGAATGATGATTTTGAATTGAAATACAAATTTAAAAAAATGTAGAACCTCTCTAATGTTGACATCCAATGAGACAGTGTGAATGTGTCGACAAAATACTAGCCGTTGTCGCCCGACGTACCAGACTGTAGCCATATAACAATCACTTGTTGAGGCTATACATTCTAGGGGAAATTTGCAATCACAGTCATTTTCATCAATGTTCTTAATACAAGATCGATCGTTTGTTATTGTGGATGAATATTAACAACATTGATATTGCTTTGTTTTCTACACATATATATATGTATATGTAGATAAAAAGCAATCTAAATGTATGTGGCTGTGACTCGATAAATGGGGCTTATCGAAATTGTGACCAGTGTAGGTTCTGATTAAATAAGACCCTCCTGTAGCCCGGTAACAACATATATTGCTTGTTCGAAGCATGACTGGGGTTTCGCGTATGGAATGACGAATGTTGCAGATGCTGATCAGACTATGCAGATGCACAGGCTGATCTGGATCTACACTGGTCGCAAAACCCATGAACCCCATTTCTCCAGTCACATTCCACATATATTGTGAGTTTTTCTCCAGTCACATTCCACATATACTGTGAGTATTTCTTATCATAAGCACAAATGGGTCTCGTACTACGTAAATTTTGCAAAATTTTCTATTTATCCATTATGCCTTTCTGTGTGAGTTTTGAAATGTATCTCCGTAACACAGAGACGCCTGGTTGTGACAACATGCATCGCTATTTTTGTGAAAATAATGGAGATGACGCGTCCAAATGGCATACAGGGAAATCGTCCAATGTGTGACTTTTAGTTTTGACCCCTACCAATTAAATTGCAATAACTAAACTATGTCCAGAAGTCATTTGTGCTAATAAAAACATTCATTCAATGCATTATACTTTGTTTTTAACTATTTCAAAAAGATGTTGGCATATAATTCTCAGCGAAACAAATAAATATTGCAATACTATGGAGGTGACCGGTTAGACAGTTGGACTAGTATATGTGCCATATGAAATCATGATCGATGGCAACTTAAAGTTAGACAACTGAGACATAATTAATGAGTCTCAATCACGGTAGTCTCCCTTTATAATAATGCTACATGTATATTAATCGCTTTCCCGCGGAAATATGTGCTTTATTCTTCCTTTTTTTCTGTCAAAATGTGCTTATTATATGACATACTGATGATATATTGTAGAAAAAGTATATAATATAATCATAAATGTTATTTTTAATGAAGATTTGGGTAGATTTGGGTAAGATTTGGGTAGATTTGGGTAAATATTGCTGCCGCCACAAAGTGCCTGTGAGACGGGTTATAGTGTTGTCAACAAAGTGACGGATCAATTCTGCAGGCACTCCCAATATTCAGTAAATACAAGTTTGTCACATGACTACTAATTGCAAGATAATTCACGCGGAATTGCCAAGAAAACATCCCCAAGCCGAGGTCCACTAAATTTATACAGGAAACTGTGGATATTACTGGGTCATAACCTATTGTACACAACCACCTGTCAGGCTGTCGCGATTTGTCACTTAATCAGCAGACAAATCACGTCTTAAATCAAAATAAATTACCATTAGCTAAGTGGCCAACGTTTGTATTACCTGTTTTACTAATTATGTGAAGCTGACAATACTTAATAATTGATGAAAGTTTAAAATGGTCAGTGTTTTTCTTTTCAAACTTCCGCAACATGGGGGAAACTTTCGAAGTTGGTCGCTCATGACGTCACGCCTACAAATTCACATTCACGGCTTGTAATCAAAACTTTACTGTTCATGTGATGCACATTATGTAATCAATATGCACTCTCTCTATATATATATTTGTCTCTCTCGCACACACACTCTCTCTTTTTCTCTCTCCACATTTCCCTCACCCCCTCTCTCTTTCTCACCATCTCTCTTTCTCACTCTGTATTGTACAACTCAAAAGTGTACACCTCTCTCTCTCTCTCTCTCTCTCTCTCTCTCTGTATCTCTCTCTCTCTCTCTCTCTCTCTCTCTCTCTCTCTCTCTCTCTCATCTCTCTCTCTCTCTCTCTTTCTCTCTCTCAGTCTCTTATACAGCTGTTCTCTCCTCTCATCAATTTCTCTTGTACAAACTCTCTCCATCCTCCGCTCTCTCAATCCTCTTCTATCTCTACCTCCCTCCCTCTCCCTCTCCCACTCTCTCTCCCATCTCTCTCTCTCTCTCTCTTCTCTCTCTCTCTCTCACTCTCTCTCTCTCTCTCTCTCTCTCCCTCTTTCTCTCCCTCTCCCTCTCTCTCTCTCTCTTCTCTCTCTTCTCTCTCTCTCTCTCTCTCTCTCTCTCTCTCTCTCTCTCTCTCTCTCACTCTCTCTTCATCTTCTCTTCTCTTCTCTTCTCTCTCTCTCTCTCTCTCTCTCTCTCTCTCTCTCTCTCTCTCTCTCTCTCTCTCTCTCTCTCTCCCTCTCTCTCTCTCTCTCTCTCTCACGCAGAATATATATGCAACGATCATCTGGCGAGGTGCATACAATTGCGAACGAGTTTCATAAATCTCATATCAAAAGGAAACGAGTTTGAGATTATGTGTATCACATGACTTCAGCCTGCAAATCTTCTTAGCCTTCAAGGCTGATGTTGACACATACATGTAGTATTGACTCGGAATCTAACAAAGGTAAGATGTATAATTTATTTAAAGATAACACAAATATAGAAGGATACTTCACATGTTTACCACAATCATTGTACTATAATCTTGTAAGATTTAGAACAGGTAATCATAAACTCCCAATCGAGACAGGTAGATGGTTAGGGATACCCCATTCTGAACGTAAGTGTACCATATGTAATAAAAATGATTTGGGTGACGAATTTCATTATCTGCTAGTCTGTCCACATTTCTCGGATAAACGAAAATTGTATCTCAAACGTTACTATTATCGGTATCCAAATGTTATAAAATTCAAAGAACTTCTCAATTGCAAGTCAGAAATACAGTTACGACGGTTGAGCATCTTTATTGCTGAGATTATGCGTTTTTTTCCAATAACTATTGACTTAAATGTACCTCCTAGATTATAAAGTAATTCACATGTTCATAATTTTGTTATTTATGACTTTTGTATTATAGTTCAATAGTAATCATACATCACAGAGTCATTCACAAGTGGTGCAGATCCTGTTGGGATGGCTTACTTACTTTGAGCAATCTCATCTGGGGCTACACTAATTGTATATATTATACTACTGACAATTATGAGTAAACACAACATACTGTTGTTCAGTCACATACTAGTAAATCAAGATGTACATTGTTCACACCTATCAATATTCATGAAGGATTGATATGATATTTGCATGGTAAATAACGACACGATATGCATGCTATTGGAGGGTGAAGGCCGCATACACAAATATATGAGTTGTCGTTGTGCGTGCGGTCCGCATCCAACCAATACAGGCACACCCATACTACGATGTCTAACTTACGAGAAACTGTATAATAACTTATGTATTAAGTGGCATACATACTCTCACCAACTTCGATTTTCGCTATCTGATGAGAGTGTGTCCCACTACAATTCACTATGTATTCATCCTGACATGCCCTGTCTCGTTCTCCATATTCCTGGAGACTGAGACACACAGGGATGTGCGGTCTTTTTTGTGCAATCGAATATACTTGCAAACCCGTTTTCTATATGCTTGTATATTTAATTGTAAAATGTTTGACGTAGCATTAAATTTTACCAAATCTAACTCCTATAAACTCGTAGATGAGTTTCTAGGTAATTGGAATTATTGTCAAACTATGTTTAAACAAATTGTTCTGATTCGGATCCAAGCTTACTGACCACGTTCCTTTACATATAATACTTGATGAATTTCTCCCAGTCAATACTCGCTACTGATAAATACCATCAAGCCGAATCATTGCAAAATATATAGATGTTGACTATTTAACTAAATTTGCCTGCAAACAAGTTCGCTGATAAATTAGACCGAGTACAGTACTTCCACATAACTCTCGCCATGCTGTTGTTGTTGTTCATAATAAATTATGCTTGTACATGTATATGCACTCATATACCACTAAGTGGTCTGAGATCATTGCCAAATAAAGGATATGTTCTGTTCTGTTCTGTTCTGACTGGTTATATATACTCTTCTTGTATACTTTGTCACTCACTTGTAGGTTTATGAGGGTGCGCATATAAATACATAAATATCCTTAATTACTTTATGAAAATGTATTGTTTTCTTACGTCGGAACCAAACATAGTTATGTACTCCATATTCAGTAACAGTTCACATTTTATACCAGGGGCGGCGGAAGCGGGGGGGGGGGGGGGGGGGGGGGGGGGGGGGGGGGGGGGGTGGGGGTGGGGCCGGGGGGCTAGGCTCCCCCCCCCAATAATTTTGTTGCGGGGGGGGGGGGCCTAGCCCCACCAATAATTCTGTAAATTTTTTATTTTTTATTCTAATATATTTGTGTAATCATGAGTACTGGGAACTTTGCTGAGAACTTTGCTGAGAATGCAGGAAATGGCGTTACACACCACTTGGATTTCAAAAATTTAAGGGGGGGGGGGGCATGCCCCCGGACACCCCTAGCGCTATCGGGCCCTTCGGGCCCTCAACATTGGGCCCCCCAATAATATTCGGCTTCCACCACCTATGTATACAGATACATATACACATATAGTCGGGGCGAAACCGAATATATTTTATGTTCGACGGGACTAATCATGTATTTAATTTATACCGCATACTAAACTTAATTGTTGAACGTGAGTGACGTCATTTGTTGACGTCATTCCCTCGCCATACGTCACAAATCTAACGAATGCAAATCTAAATCAAAGCAAAATGGCGGCGTCCACGCTAGGTAGATTCGGTATTGTATCTGATTAAATCTCGGATTTATTTACGATGAGCTTCAATAATGGCTGGTTTTAGACTACACATTTGTCATAATAATAGGCCGTCAGCAAGAAATGGACCCCCCCCCCCTCTGGGATTTTTGCAGACATATTTTTTTCTGAAACTACATTCATTCAATTACGAGTTCTATGCCGTATGTCTGCGCTCTGTAACCCACTAGATGAATGTTTGGCACCATTTTGAAGTATACCACCTTCCGGCCTTCGTCCAGTATTCCCGCGACTTTTCCAAGTTTATGCCCCGATAAATTCTACAAAAATGCCATTCATTCCTATAATACATGCAGGTACATTGTTTCATCAGTCTTATTTGAGAGGCACCCATTACGATATTGTAGTTTGTAAGTGAGACGTTGTAAGTAAATATTTAACCATGATTTCATAATAGTGACATTTGATAACCTGTAAGGTTGATATACCAGTTCATAATTTTCATATAAACAAATACATTGAAGGAGTATGATCTTTCTAAAAGCATGCATATGCTCTTCAAATATATCCACTATATTGCTGGCTCAAGGTCTATAAGGATTACAATCATAATGGACATATCCATGTCGTTGGTTACATCGCATATCCTGTAAAAATGGACAAAATTCAGCTGAACCGACAGCGATTTCGATTTTAAAATCTTGAATTTGCTGTTGAGACTGACCAATCAGAGGCAACGGTTAGGGGTCAAAGGTGAAACAATAAAGGCAAAAACGGCACTTCATGTATATTAGGCTACTTCAGGTATATTAGGTTACTTCAGATATAAACAACAGTTAATCAACCCCCTTTATTATGCTACATGGAGCAATGGTTGCGGTATAAATATATATATTAAACCAGCCTGTGCTCCCGCACAGTCTAATCAGGATCTGCACTGTTTGCCATTCCATCAACGAAAGAACCGTACGTCATGCTTCTAACAAGCAATATATATAGGTAATTAGTTACCAGGCTACATGAGTGTGCTATTCCTTCAAGAGCTACAGTGATCGCAAATACCATACGCCCCATTTCTCCGGTCACAGCCACATATTAGACACGCTATGTTATTTTGTACCCAAGAACATGTACGCTTTCTCATGAAACATGTTTAGTAACTCTACGATGTTTTTCCGTGTTGACGAAATTTTCATAGCAAATGCGGAAGTAAATTTCTTTCGACTTCATTTATACATAATTCCAGCACAAAACTATTTACACAATTCCCTAACATTTGATTGGTCCGTAGCAAGTCTCTGTCCAAAATTTATATCACAGTAAACTCCCACGCCGAACTACTTTCCGTAACCGTGAGGCGCAGTTAAAATACTTATTAAGAAAACGGAAAATAAACACATTTTCTTGATGAATTTATTTCAAATGCTGGAATTATAAGGAATGAATGGCATTATTTTTGGAATTTATCGGGGATATAAACGTGGAAAAGTCGCGGGAATACTGGACGAGGCCTTCCGGCCTTCGTCCAGTATTCCCGTGACTTTTCCAAATTTATACCCCGATAAATTCCACAAAAAGACCATTCATTCCTATAATAATAGCACAGCTTCTGTAAATATATTTCATGAAAAATCGCACATGTTCTAAAGTACAAAATCACTTGGCGTGTCTCATATGTGAAAATGTTTTGTAAACGACCAACGGCTCGTACTACATCACGTTCAAGTAAACTGACCACTCAATGTGCCGTTTTGGTATACAGTAACAAAACCATCTATTATAATAGTATACTGTTCTATCGTATTTACGATGCAGTTATCTTTGAAAACAATTAATACATTAACGATTGCTAATCTGAATTACTGATCTTCTATGCCGATGGTACCGGTACATAGCACATAATCCATGTCTCATTTCGTGGCATGTCCGATTTGGAGTTATTCCCCGTCGTTGTCTATGTCTAGGCTCTAAGCCAAATCGACATACATATGTAAACTCAAATTATTAATGCGTGAGGCGCAGCTAAAATAATTCTTAAGAAAACGGAAAATAAACACATTTTCTTGATGAATTCATTTAAAATGCTGGAATTATAAGGAATGAATGGCCTTTTTGTTGAATTTATCGAGGATATAAACTTGGAAAATTCGCGGGAATACTGGATATTCCCGCGACTTTTCCAAGTTTATACCCCGATAAATTCCACAAAAAGGCTATTAATTCCTATATTGGCGTTCCTGGAACGCCAAATTAATCTACATGTACTCAAATAATGATTGCAATATTTAGAGCTAGCTCCAACTGATTTAGAGAGCTCTTCAAATGATTTGGAGATCGTAAAATGGTTAACATTCCTAATTATGTTTAGAAACCAGCAGGAAGTCATAGAAATCAAAATTACCATTAAATCGCCTCTAAAGACCTAGGAAGAGATAAAAGGCCAGTAAGACGAGTGTGGCAGTCTTGTTGTTTGACTATCCAAAATATTGCCCAAAGCACCACTTTTTAAACCAGACCCTTACATGCATACTTTTGTTAGCATATACTTTGACAATCGATTGGAATATGGGATACCCCCAGTGTGTCAACAACCTGCTAGATGGAATTCCGAAATTCATAGCGCATGAGCAGATGGGCAGTGATTTTCCATGATGGCCGCTGTCTATGGCACGCCGTTTTGCTATTTATTGAGAGTAAAAGATATCTCTTTGAGTCAATAAGATATCTCTTTCAATCAACACGATATCTCTTTCTGACAAACATATATCTATTTCAGTCAATAAGATATCTTGTTGATCGAAAGATATATATTCTTGAATGAAAGAGATATCTTATTGACTCAAAGAAATATCTGTAACTCTGAAATAGATATCTCTATGATAATAACAATATAGATATCTGTTTCAGAGTTACAGATATCTGTTTCAGTCCATAAGATATCTCTTTCAGTCAATAATATATCTCTTTGACAAAACGAGATATCTGTTTAGAGGCAATGACACAGATATTTACTTCTATAAATAAGATATCTTACATAGCCAAACATATATCTTGTTGTATGAAACGGATATCTTATATGGTGAAAGACATATCTTGCTAAATCAATTAGATATCTATTTCACTTTTTCATATATATATATCTGTTTGATCGACTACTTAACAGTAACTGTTGCTCCCTGCAACTCATATAATTATTGTCCAATCAGAAAATAGTAAATAAATAAGTTGATTTTGTCGTCCATCAACTACGGGGCGCCATGCAGGACAGGTTAATTATGTGTACAAAATTGAGTTTTGTAACACTAAAAATCACAAAATTCAATTCTGTGTCACAAAATTCAATTCTGTGTCACAAAATTCAATTCTGTCAATTCTGTGTCACAAAATTCAATTCTGTGTCACAAAATTCAATTCTGTGTCACAAAATTCAATTTTGTGAAGACAGAATTCATTTTTGTCCACAAAAATTAGTTGCGTATGTCATCTCTACGTTGATTGGTTGAGATCGGTCTTAGTCCATTTTACTAGATGGTGGAGTACACTTGCAGGTTTAAATATTTCAATGCGAAAATATAACCCAATATATCAATATTATACTTCTTTATGGACAGTTATTTTGGTTATATTATGATTACAAATGAGTGGTCACACCATATAAGCATATATACTTTGAAGGAGAAATAAAGAAAAATATTCAGAATTTTCCCTCAATTATGTAAACAGGGGGGGGTCAAACATAAAGTAGCCGGGATATAGCTAGACCTGATGAGGACATGCCCATATATAGAGAATACCAGGCTAGTGTATTTTGATATCAAGTTTATCAGGCAAGGCTAGGAAACGCGTATGGAATTCCGAGGCTTGCCGAGGAATCCTACCGTTTCCGAACCGAGCCTGATAAACTTGATATTAAAAAAAAATACACTAGCCTGGTATTATATTTATCAGGTAACGATTTTATGCTCGAAAATGACATTAGATGACGTCGTATTCTAACAGTAGATCTAACCTTGAGAAACAAATGGTATTGGATCTATGTCTACTAGTTGCGAAGTTACGTGTTCGCAACTATGTGTCTACATGCATTATTTACAGTATACACCATCTTAGTACATGTATCCATGGTATCTACACAAATACACAAATGGTTTCCTCAAATGGCCCAATACACACATTCTGTTTATAAACACAGACAGCAGTCAGAACACAGGCCACAGCGCGTGTATTATTGATTTAACTGGGGCAAATGTACCTTGCGATACACACTAAATGACGTCAGTACTCGCGGGAGATCTACATGTACATGAATTAGTGTACAATTATACGCAAATGAGTTTAAATACGAATGGGTTTGTCATCGTTTTGACTGTTTTGGAGATAGTTGAAGCAAAATGGCAGATGAGAAATGAATCATCGGCAGAATGAGAAATAAATAAATCATCGACATTGAATGTGTAGTCGGCGACCGTGACCATTTCTCCAGTGCAGTTTCTGACCAATGGTAGTCTTCTTACATGCGTGTGCAGAATTGACAGAATTGAATTTTGTGACACAGAATTGAATTTTTGTGGACAGAATTGAATTCTGTGGCACAGAATTGAATTTTGTGACACAGAATTGAATTCTGTGACACAAAAGTGAATTTTTGTGACACAGAATTGAATTTTTGTGGCACAAAAATGAATTTTGTTGACAAAATTGAGCCATGTCCCACTTGGCGCCCCGTATCAACGGGATGGTGGAAATATTTTCCTGGTAGGGAGAATTTATTTATACAATTAAAAAATGAAACGAAACAGAAAGGCTTCAAATAGATATCTCTTTCATCAAACTAGATATCTTGTTGACTTAAAGAGATATCTTGAACTGTCAAATAGATATCTTCTTGAGTCAAAGTGATATATTTATTAAATTCTTAGATAGATATCTCTTTTTAAATGCTAGATATCTACTTCACAATAAAAGATATCTCTTTCCTTCAATAAGATATCTTAATGAGCCAAATATATATCTATTCTATTATTTTCAAACATATATCTCTTTCCGAGAAGTAGATATCTAGTATGATGAAATAGATATCTCTTTGAGTCAACAATATATCTCTTTCGGACAATAAGATATTTATTTCAGTCAATAATATATCTCTTTGAGTCAATAAGATATCTCTTTAAGTAAATAAGATATCTATTTGAGTCAATAAGATATATTTTTCAGTAAATAAGATATCTTCTTCCGTCAATAAGATATCTCTTTGACTGAGGAAGATATATGTTACTTATAAAGACATCGTGTTCATGTACTAAATATCTTATTGTCTGAACTAGATATCTGTTTGTCTGAAAGAGATATCTTGTTGATTTAAAGAATCAACAAAATTTACTCTGAATAAATAGTAAAACGGCGTGCCATACGCTGTCAGGCATCTACCAACAACGAAATGCATATATAACTTTTGATAGGAACGCAGTACTTAGATGGATGCTTTTGGTGATTTTCAGGCATGCACGATAGCCATGTGATGTCAAAAACATTTTAGACGTTGCCTAGTTACTGTAATCCTTCATAAACAGCTTCATCACAGTGATGGCTATCCGCCCAGTGTCATTCAGGTGACCTTGACCTTGGTAGGTGAGACACTCGCCGGCGATCGCCTTGTTTTAGACACTACTGTTTATTTATCAAATCCAGCTATTTACCCCATATTTAGTTTAATGATATATATCTAACGTAATACAAAACATGACGTGCGGCACTTGAACCAAGTTTCCAGAGCTATCAACGTACTATTTATATGTGTACTTTTGTCGCATGTTGGTTAATGCTTATGTTGGATACGACTGCCTGCTGAGTTCTAAATATGCGAAACGCATAAATTTGTCTCAATATATTTCACTCATCCCGTCACAGAGTTATCGCCGTTGGGCATGAATGAAGATGTGCGCCATCGCTGGGCGGCATTTACAACTCGTATGACGGTTCATAGAGAATACCAGGGAAGTGTCTTATGGTATCATGCTTATCATTCATGATTAGGAAACGCGTAGGAATTCCGAGGCGAGTTTCCGAGCCAAGACTGATACACTTGATATCTAAATCACTATCCTGGTGTTATCAATATTGCCCATAAGTCCTTTAATATGAAGCGTTCATAACACTGTCACTGGGATAGTGGCGTTCATAGATCAGTATATGCAACTCGTCGTGGCAATATTGGGCTTATTGCAATCGGGTGCGGGGGTGACTAGTAATTCTCCTGATAACCTTCACAGTCCCGCCTGGATCTATACTGTGATTTCGAAGCATTCAGAATACTAGTAGATCATAGCCACCAGTGTAGATCCTAATGATCAGTGGTGGTTCACAGCCTCATATGTGACTGTGCTAGTCATTAAGAATACTTAACGAGACACTTTTCAAGCGGGTGGTTGAAAACGCTTACTTGTAAATAAACATATTTACGTAGTGTTAAGCCGTCAAACGGGTGAATTGACAAGAAAACATAACACTCAAAGTGGGTATATACTGCTACGTGACAAGTAATTTAAGTACTTGATGTGCCCAGGTTAGGGGATTGAACCTACAGAATGCCACATATATGTGTGGTATTAACGCTTTGCATGCTAGCGTTGAAAAAAAACAAACATAATCAGAAATATTTCTTATTTCTCTCTGTAAATATATCTTACAATTTTATCATAGAACGCCTATATTCTCGTAAATAGTTACAGGCGTTCTATAATTACAATCGGTCGATGGGCCGAATGGGTTCGCTGCGGAAACTTCGTAACATGAAAGTGTGCCAATACCAACAAGCTATATGTTAGTTCAATATTGAAACATGCTAACACCTGTAAACATTGATAGGTTATATTAAAATAATAATACGCATGTAATTTGCAAAAAAATAGCTTCCCAATGAAATTTAGTTTAAATAGATTATCCCGTATGGAGCCTCATTTAGAACGTCCGGTACATAAAGAGTCAATATTTGAACCATTTTACTAAACGCCATAGTGTCATGTGTCCATTTATTGGACACAGGACACTTTTTTTTAATGTAATATACCAACCAATAACAAATTTACGTTTAAAAAGTCAGCTATTTGTTGTTAAATGCGATTTTATTTTCATTGTGACGTCATACTATATTTCGTGTCCTGCCATTACACGTACTGGTTCAAGACATTTTGAAATTATTGCTGTCTTCATTGTTGATAAGCTCTACATACGGTAATACAGATACTCATTGTGTACTCGACGATTTGTGAATGCTACAGACGTACATTTCTGCAAATTTGCTAAAGTTGAGAGGACAATACGGCGACAGCCATGGCCCAAGACGCATCAATAATTGACCTACATTTTACATAAGTCTACTGGCTTCAAGACACGAAACATTCATTTCAGGTAAGAATTATTTCTTTATTACTGTTGACCAATATTTGAATCGTGCTGACTTCGACAGCACTTTTAACCACAGGGCTACTAAAATAATTCCATTATATTTAATCTAACATGAATTCAAGTGGGTGGGGATATTCAACATTGCCTGTGCTTGTGCCGAGTCATTGGTTTTTCGCGACCAATGTTGTTTCCACAATTGTTGTTTAAATAGCTAATTTCTAATTTATGGTGCATCTCGGACTCTGTGTGTTTGTGGCACCTCGATACTTGTAGATTCACTTTGAATATATGTTTTCAGTCCAACAAGTCAATTCATTATATATTTAGGCTATTATCTGTTATCTATTCACTATTGTCTATATAGGCTTTTAGCCACTTAAAAAAGACACTACTTTCATTCACCCCCCCCCCCCCCCCTTTCGAGAGTCAAATGTGTTTAAAAAAACTGTAACAACAGTGATGAAATAAGTAAAAAATTGAGGTGTGCGAATCCAGGTACACTGCATGCATTTGCACAGCGGTTACTTTTCCCCGAAATATCATGAATATAGGGCTGTGCAGTATTTCTATTAAGTAAGTGTACCCGGCTTCGCACCGTGTATGTGGCTTTGCACACACCAATATTTTACATGTCTGATTATTCATGTTGTTTTCTTAAGACAAGTGTTTTCAGAAAGTCACGTGTTTACACGATTTAGAAAACTATAACAACAGTGACCAAACAAGTACAAAAATTGAAGTGCAGTATTTGTATTAAGTATTTGTATTGCAGTGGGTGGGCTTCCTAAAATTTATTTGTACACAGGGTACCCATGTTTGGTCTGGGGTGGTGATGAGGGACTTCTTTGCTTCATTGGGGGTGACCTCACAAAATATGGGCGGGGTGGAGACTATGTTTGTTGGGATTACAATCGTGTCTGTTAATTCTGCGCACCTAATAATAATTTTCGTGAAAATGTCCATATTCCGTCTAAATTCCCTGAACATTCAAGGCAGTTCTTAGTCGAGATAATCACGGCTAAACAGATGGCTTTTACTATTTCATCTGTCGTCTATTATCTGTATCCGCCTAGCGGAGACCCAGCCAAATTTGATCAAAATATCAGTCCATTTTGTCCTTGAGTTTTGCGAATAATACGGGAATAAAATGATAACCAATGTATATTTGCATGTGTATTATTGGTTTATGAAGCTTTTTTTAACAGATCTGTTGTTGATCTATTCATTTAGTAAGCAGGACCACTAATCATTTTGACCATGTTCTGAATAACTTTTTACCAAACTATCGGAATGGGATAAAATTGTGACTTAGTATACCGTTAATCAGCTGATTTATTCCAAAATCAACATAATTTATTCTGACGTAAGCTGGGCAAAACATTACGTGAATTGTGCATTAGCCGGTGCGCAGAATTAGCCGAAATGACATTTTTTTTATATGCAGATCAGAATGTCAGTTTTCATTGGTTTGATACATGTACAGATATGTATGTCAGTGATTCTATATTTTATGTACATCTGGTGTCCCGGTGTAATTTACTGACAAATCACACAATTTATAAGGAAATTTTTTTTTTCAGTAAAGAAACTATGTATAATACCAATCCATTAAGAAAACAGTATTTACAATTCTTGTTATGTGTGTTTAGTTATTATTTTCTGTTGTTGGCATATGTATGGTGCACCAAATGGGCATGTCCCAATCATCAATCAGCACAGTTCACAAGCCCGTAATTCTCAAATCTTGTCAATTTGTACTTTACTATACATTGCATCTGAATTAAAATAGTTTAACATTGACATTAAGCTTATTCTGCAATAATTTGCCTTTTGTTGTCAAAAATACTGACGTTAATGTATCTGTCCCGCGAAATCGAATCATTACCATTACGCTAAGAAAAAAAAAGTAAAATCAGAGTAACCTCCCTTTCCTACTCTCAGCTACTAATGCAATGAACACTGTTTATGGGCGCGACCGATTTATAAATAAAACACGGTGGTAACACAACTTAAGTCATTGCGAGAACTAGACGGTCTGTATTCGGAATTTTAAGGTTACACATTACATGCATCATTACCGTTCACGGTTTATACACGTCCATATGTATGTAGGTCGACTGAAACGCCAAAATTGGTAGATAGACACACTTACAACGTTGTCTTTGCATATTCTACCTTCATGATGCGTTGTATACAGAGGGGTGACAAATGGGAGTTTTTGAAGAAAAATCATTACCGTTACGGTCATTTCCGTTACAAAATTGTGTACGGTAATGACGATCGTGTAACGGCAATGATAAATTACCATACTAACCAGTCAGTTGATGCGTCAATTAGATATAAACCAGGTCCCATCAGTTGTCGGTCAGTAATGGCACATTTATTCAGACCAACAACATTTATATATCAGGATTTAATTAGTAAAAGCTCTGAAACAACAAAAAACAGACACAGCTTGCAAGGAGTGTGGGTTTCTATTGGCAATCACATTAAAAGTAACACTAACTTGAAGTTATATTGTACAGCATATTCAAAGTATAAATATGTTTGTTATATATGCTGTATTAGTATTTTAAATAAATGGAAAGTCATTACCGTTACGTTTTGTCATTACGTTACATAATCATTGCCGTTACGCCCATATTTTTGGAGGCTGTGCTATTAATTAAATGTAGCTTTATAACGATGTTTGGTACATGTGGTAAAACACGGCATTCTATTAGTTGCCAAGCTATTTTGTTTTGCTTAACTTTACTGATTCATATTAAATACATGTTGTTGGGTTACCATAAATGAGAAATTCCATGACTTGCTACTAAATTTCTCTGTTTCGCACTAATACAATTAGCTTATCATATTCTTGAACACTTTTCTAAACAGATGCCCCTTCAGTTGATGTTTTATGCCGTTGAAAAGAAAACAATGTAAATGTAAAGCTATATTTACGTCATGTAAATGTACGTAATGGAAATTACATTTCTGAGACCCCTGGTCCCTTGAAGTGGAAATAAATAAAATTTAAAAAATGACGAGAACAATTGGCTATACTATTATAAATGTAACAACTGGACTGTCACCCAATGGAATTAACACAGTTTAATGAATTATTGGTTCTACATCGAAACTAGAAAAACGACACCAATAATGTACATAAATATAGAATCACTGATGTCTCATTATTATTGAACCATGTTATTGTAGTTGCGAACAATAACTCTTGCAATCTACTCCTGTACCATCTGTAGCAGAGTTACTATTCCATTCATACATGTAGGCTTCCTCTACATAATAGCTAATCAGATCGGATTTACACTTTAGTTGTTAATTGTGACACAATTTGTATATTTTCCATCTGAAAAAAAATATTATAAAAGTAATACGTATGGATCACGATTTGCCTGGTTTGGCCCTCAGGTACGTTTTCATCTTTCGCTCTTTCTGTTACTTGGCAGTTGAATTGGGTTATTGCCCCATTATAGAAGTAATAAGATTATTACTGATCCTCACTGCTTTTGGGAGGGGCCATGTGATTTCTGGTGTGGCGAGGACCTGGCCTCAGATCAGGATCATCCTGATTTCAGGGCTGAGTATATAGTTCTTTTATTGTAAATATTCATTTCTGATTTTAGGATTTTTCCCGTCATTTGTACATGTACTTGAACATGTACTTGTACAGGTAATATATGGGATTTATTACTAAACCCATTGACCCGGCCTTAAATGACCGCATCTGTTGATAGGCCGTTAGACCCCAACAAACAAATAAATGATATACGTATGCTTCCTCTACAGAATAGCTAATCAGATCTGATTTACACTTTAGTTGTTAATTGTGACCTAATTTGTATATTTTCCATCTGAAAATAAAACTATTATAAAAGTAATACAAAACTTTACGTGGGTGGTGGTCGTGAGAACGAGACGACGTAAATTAACGGTAGTAGTTCCTTCTATATAGGAATCACTATTTGCCTGGTTTGACCCTTCAGTACATTTTTATCTTTGGCTCATTTTGTTACCTGGGAGTTGAATTGGTTATTGCCCATTATAAAAGTATTAAGATTATTACTTATCCTACTGCTTTTGGGAGGGGCCAAGTGATTCTGGTGTAGCGAGGACCTGGTATCAGACCAGGATTATTCGATTTCAGCGCTGAATTTTGTTATTGTAAATATTCAGTTCTGATTTTGGGATTTTCCCCCCATTTGTACATGTACGTGAAAATATACAGTACTTTTTCTTTTTATATGAAACGTGAAATTTCGTCACTGATAACAGGGGCGATAACTGTGTTTCCATTAAAGGTTAATGGAAACTATATTCTGTCTGCTTAGTTTTGTAATGTGCACTATGATCGTACTTTATAATGTGTCAATAAAAATATTTGTTCTGGTGACACATTTAATTGGTATAAATAATAATTTAAAAAAGTCATGTCTCATTTGCATATCAAAAATAGCCTGATACCACCGCGAGTCACTATCAGTAAAATCAATATTACTAAATGATTATATGTGTATAGTGGGCCTGCACTCGTAATTTTTAAAACTGGCGGAATACATGTACCGTAGTTACACAATTATACACTTATTTAATTCTTATAGGCAAACTGTTATGCCTACTAGATGGGACCACAGTTGAATTACATTGTAACGGACCGAGGTCTATAAATACATTAAATATGCCTAAAAGCGTCCATAAACGAAAAAAAAAAGCTAATTTTTTTTTTTGTTACTCCCTCTATAACACACACATATATACCTCGTCCGTTACTTCAACCTGTGGATGGGACCCCAACTTTAGCTGCTACATTTAATTTGCGAACCAGATCTCTTATTCACTATTCTGCAGAGGAAGACTATGAATGGAAACGTAACTCTGCTACGGACAGTACGGTTGTAGATTTCAAGAGTTACTGTCCACAACTATGAACAATGTGGCTTACTCGCTTACCACATTTATCCAAGTGTTGTGAGTTTGATGCCCGGGTGGGATGTAGTTCTCTAAGCACTGTTTCATGTTGGAAAGTTGCGGAGTCATTTGCTGAGTAATGGTTAATACTGGTAAGAAATTCAATAAAAGGCTAACCATGTACATAATAGTGTTTGATTGTTTGTTTCAGGGAAGCCGTCTACAGATCTCAGCCTCTGGATTATTCGTCGAGCCTCTTCAACTTCACCCTGCAGTCGAGGCAGACACCAGCAGGGCTATTGAGATAATATATGGGGCGGTTCAGAAGAAGCAGATAAGGCGGAAATTGTTTCTCATTCTGCTGTTGAAGGACAAAGGCCACCAGAAGAATCGCTGCCTGGAAACACTACTCCACCTGGGCAACAAGTTGACAAACACTCGCGAAATGGGAACTGATCCAGTTCCTCACCTACACGAAGCAAAATATAGTGTCGCCATGACAGACTGTCATCATCTTAAGATCAGCGACATCTGAAAATATAACGCTCGAGGAAGAGCTTGAGAAAGACAAGTTCAGTTACAAAAAATTAACCATTTAACCAGAGTACCATCCATGCCAGTGGCAGTGTTTGTGTGGTTCTTAACTCTGATTTCTGCTCTAATCATCTAATCAACCTGTTGAAAGGATGTGTCGTGAAGACATGTTACTTCTTGTGTTGATGGAATTGAGAATGAATCTTATTCACACAAATCTGACTTGTGCAGTTTTAAGATTTGTCAATATTTTTTGAATCGGTGACTTATTCTTGTGGTGGACAGAATGGCATTTGTACATTTCCGATTATGTGACACTCGAAGGACTAGATATTGAAATGGTCAGAAATATATTTACTATGCTTTTACACATATGTGGCTGTGACCTCAATTTGAAGTAACGGACCATGGCCTATAAATACATTAAATCACCTAAGAGCATCAATAAGTGAGAGAAACATAAGCTAAACAAAATGTATTTACTCCATGTGTGATATATGGGAGTAAATAATTTGTTTGGCCTATTTTATTTTACTTATTGATGCTTTTAGGTATATTTAATGTATTTATAGGTATTGGTCCGTTACTTTAACCGGTGGCTGTGACTGGAGAATGTGGTTTATGGGATTTGTGACCAGTGTAGCTCCTGATCAAATAGTACACTCCTGTAGCCTGATAATGATGTGGCTTGTTAGAAGCATGATGGAGATTTCATTGATGCAATGGTGAACAGTGCAGATCCTGTGCGGATATGTGTATCTACACTGGTCGCAAATCCCATAAGCCCCATTTCTCCAGTCACAGACACATATTTGAGCAAATTTAAAAATCCTACCGCCAACCTAGAGTGATTAGCATTTAAGGTATTGCATTCAATCTTTGATTCATAAATTTTTGTTTAACGTCCACAGTCTATAAAGTCTATATTTGGTTGGTTTCACATTGTTTCAGATATCTTCGCAATAAAGGATTTTACTTGAAACATCCAGAATAGACCAAAGACAAACTTTGTAGACTTTCGAAGGGAAACGAAAATTTACGAATTAATGATTTATTTTTGTGCTATTATCATGATTATAATTGAAATCAATGCCCAATGGTCAAACTTGTAACAAATTACATATGTACAATAAATTTCGACTTCGAAATTTGACTTCGAATGAATGGTGCAATTGGTTGATATTGGTCATTTGCAGTGCATGATGTGGCAAACAAAAACATATTGAGGCATTCATCTGTAACACAGTGCCTTCAATCATGATTCATACCCAGGCATACAAAGTATGTCGAGGTGTATATAGTTTTTGTATTTTCGTCCATCCGTAAGATTTGCGTTAAAGGTTTTTGGGTACCCATTATATCTGCAACCGTAAATCGCATTGAGTAGAATCTTTATATACTTCTTTATCGTCATCCATATTTTTTATACTGTAGCACACCGATGTGGCTTTCCTGCACAAGGTCAAATTACTTAAAGTTTTGAAATATTTGCATCAAACATGTCAAGGTTTTTAAGTACACAATGGTCTCCGCAACCGCAAGTCGGGGTTGACTTGAAACTTCATATATATACTTCTTTATTAAGTTAGAAGATCAATATTTTCTTTCTATCGCCCTGGTGGGTGCATGTGATGGGTAATTTAACAATCGCGATTCATCCTTACCGGAAATCCGACTGGAGACCTGGTTTGGCCCTCACATACGTCTTTGGCATTTTGTATGTGACAATTGAATCTGGTTATATCTCTTGTGTGAGTATTACGATTATTCGTAATCATTTTTTAGGGAAAGAGGGAAAGGGGCCAAGTGACATTGGTGTGGTATGGACCTGGCATCAGGTCAGGTTATTCTAATTTCAGGGCTGACTATATTTTTCTCAATGAAATTATTCCGTTCTGATTTTGGGATTTTCCCCCCAATGCAGCAGGTTAATACAGGAATCGAACCCGTTTGCCCAGCCTTATATGACCTGAGCTGTTGATAGGCCGTTAAACACCAATAAAACAAACAAACAACTTTGGCATTTGGTATCCGACAGTTATATTCTTTATGTGAGTATTAGACCATAGCTGTTGATAGGCCGTTAAACACCATTAAACATAAACATTCTATACGGCTTTCATGCACACGGTGAAGGTGAAATTACTTTGAAACTTGCGTTAAATGTTTGAAATATATGCGTTAAAGTTTTAAGTAAACATATATTTGTCTATCAACAATCAACATCCATATTGTCATTTTATAGCCCACGCATGTGACTTTCATGCCCAAGGTCAAGGTCAAATTGTGTTAAATGTTTTGAAATATTTGCATTAATGTTTTAAGTACACAATTTATCTGCAACCGTATGTTAGATCGACTGGAAATGTCACATACTTCTTTGTCAACATATTTTCATTCTATATCTCACCTAAGCGGCTTTCATGCCAAAGGTCAAGGCCAAATGACTTTGCTGCGGCCGAGGGTATGTATGAGACCCGCTCACCGCTCACTTGCTCTAGTCCTTAAAAGCAAGAATAACATATCTTACCATACTGATTTCTTTTGTTTTTTTCGGATACATGTACTGATTTTGTGTCCCAAGCATAACTGGGAATTCCTTTTTGTATATTTATCACAACTCTTGCCTCACTAATAATATTCCAGTGTTCTCCCTTTGTTTTTTCACGCATTGATTTTGTATCTGGCACATGGCGAAGGTATCGTGGGTATTGTCAAAATCGGATGATACATCATACAAGATGGCCGCCGACAGGTCATCCTTTAATTATAGATTTCGTCTTCTTCTCATGTACCGTTTGACCGACGCTGGTCAGACTTCACAGTTGTGGTGCGTGGGTGAAGCATTTTCATATTTGTTCAAATGGAGGTTGTCGCATAATCCAAGATGGCCGTCGTAGAAAATTTGGTAAAATTCTTAAAAAAATCATATCAACCATGTTAATTTTACATTATTATTATTTTTACATGAAGCTTGAATTGCCACTTTGATATCAAGGGCGATAACATTGACTCTTTAAAATGTTAATGGAAACAACTATTTATTCTCTCTATTTATCTTTTGATGTGCAATGATCATATTTTGTAACAAGTCAATACAAATATTTTTTCAGGTGACACATTTAGTTGATATAAATAATTTAAAAATGACCTGCCTCATTTACAATCAAAATGGCACGATGATACAACCTATCAGTAAACCTAAGATTACTAAGTGAATATTTCTTTGTAGCGGGCACTCGTATAAAACTTGGAATAGTTACACAATTATACTTATTTTAATATTTAATTCCTATAAAGAACACTTTGTGCCAAACAGATGGGACCCCAATTCAAATCATGATTTGCAACTTTGATGAAGGATGTCTGGCACCCAGTCATTAAGTGCAAGGCACGACACGTGTCTTATCAGCTCATTCACAAACACCACATCATACAAAACACTTGTCACATGGATTCACCAGTGGGTGTGTAATTGCATCCCGTAACATTTGGTCAGGTGGGTATTTTTTTACTTTAACCTACGTTTTTCAGGGGGAAATAACTACCTGTATAATATATGTGAAAATCACTACAATGGAAGTAATTGAATGTATGTTCTCGCACCCCTTCCTTAAACTCCATTCACAATTCACACCCCTGCTGCATGAATCTGGCTACTCCACTGCAGTGCAAAGTCGCAGAACAATGTTTGACATACAGCCGTTTGAATGTGTACTTGTGTGTGTGTAATATTTCTCAGACTTTTTCAAGGCAATGATTTCTGTTTCGATGTAATGTATGACCTGTCGTGAATTTCACTCACAAGTTCATATTAGTGCTTGTAGGAGTATTTGATATCCAGTATACATTTTCCACGGCTTTCACATTCTGTAAAACCGTCTGGAGTTTCGACAATGAAATGGGAGAAATGGCAAACATTTTCATGTGTTTGAATGTGGATTATTTCTGGCACTCATATCTTTGGCTTATAACGTTGTTCAAATTGTACTGCGTCAATTTTATCGAATTTAATATTGCATAATTTTATTTCATGACTTTCTTCAAAACGCCAGTTTTAGAAGTTGATGGTTTTAGGAATTTTTATATCATGCACTGCAGTGTCGATGATAAGTCGCTAGGTGGCGTTGCCAAGTCGGACTGTTGTACTGTGCGGACTCACCGAAACAAACCGCCAGTGGACGCGTAATGTAATCTCCCTGGGTAAGTTTATATATCGCGGCTCAGTCAGCGTGCGACTAGATGCCGGTTTTTTTTTGTTAGGGGAAAGTACTAAAATTGGGAAAATTGGGCCTGCGCAATATTTAAAATTGCGCCATGTCAATTAAAGGTGGTGCAGGATGTTGAATGTAATATCTTTATAATGGAAAGACAGAGTTTAATGAAACATAACGCATTAAATGCTTAACAGGTTGCCAATTAGTATCCCCTCGTCGACAGGCAAGAGCTGGATATCGTTAGTCCATGTACGCGTACATATGTACGTACGCTAGTAACACCTTTCATTTTTCAATAACTTGTGAATTTCTTCCACGATTTTGATATTATTTGACCATAATGTGTGTCTATGGAGCATGGTTTAGCATATGAGTAGACTCATATGACCCACCTTCGACCGCCCAAGGTCACGGAGTACTTTTTTATTATCAAGGCTGCCAGCGAGGGGATTAGCTTCGTTTAATGATGCCAGTGCGAGGGGATTAGCTTCGTTTAATGATGCCAGTTCTTGCATTATGGTATAGTTTGCTTTAATCTAACAATTTTCTGGTTTTGACGAAGAATCGGTTACCATGTATGTGAATAAAAATCTAAAGAACGTGAATGTATGGTGTGATACATATCATCGAACCGGTATGTCACTTCTATGGTGAGATACATATCATCGAAATCCGTCCGTTTGCTTGGAAAAGTTTCAAGAAAATTTACTGTAAAAATGACGTCACAGAATACGTCACGTCGGAAAAGCAGGTTCGGAAACCACTGATCCCATACCCTGATATCTATAACTTTACATGCTACTTGTGCAAACATGTAGTTGGCCTCAATAGTAATAACGTACACTCAAAGCGTTCTTTTATAACATGATCATTCATGTTATAATTGTTCTTGTTACAATTTCGTCCTCCGGTCTCAATTCTAATGAAATTCCAAGACATATTCATGATATGTACAGGGTGAACTACAAGGAAATTCATGTATAATGAATGGTCGTCTGCAATTTTCCAACAATTTATAGCCCACAAGTTTCCCAGCATGCAAAGAATTAAGTGAAGAACAGGAGCAAACTGACAAATTGGACAAAGCCATAACATAGAGATGCACTGAACCAATAACTCAATTCTGTGAAAGCCAACTAATGTTGAAAACAGAGAAGGAAGACACACCATTTAACAACGGCTGTAGACCGCGTAATATAATACAATATACCATAACATAATGCTCGAACGAAAAGATGTATATTGAACAAAAATCGGAATACCCCACCCACCCTCATGCTGTGGTAATGTATGCTACGTTATATAACGTAGCATACAGTACGACAAACGTTTTGTGGGGCACTGGGATTTTTTCAATGGACATTTTCTTATAACACCTTTCCGAGTTTTCCACCCGTGATCAGATGCGTGGAATACATGTATAACGTATATGTAGGACAACGGACTCCTATCAATTATATTACACCAAACTATAAAATATTTCCGTTTTCTGGAGAGTTTCGTACCTGTTTATTAACAACACGAATCACCATTGTAAATAGCCTCATACACAGAACATGGCACCGTGTTCCACTTTTATCTGGCTAACCACACGACACATACCATATATACCCACTACTATACTCTATTATTAGACAGTATTCCATCTTTATGAAATATAATTGATAGGAGTCCCTTGCCCTGGCTTTTCTATGTATGATTAGCTAACTTATATAATATGTTCTACGTCGCATTGCCAGAAGAGGTGAAACTGGCTGATGGCTGGAACACACAAAGATGACCAAGTTGGCCACTGCATGTGCCGTATATGATACAGTAACATGGCAGTGTTCACATATATGTTATACATATATTCCATTACATGTACGAAGCAATTATCTTTGAATCAAACGATGATCGGGTACAGAACACGGGTCATTAACTCTTTGTATGCTGGGAAACGTGTGGGCCATAAATAGTTAAAAACTAGCGGACAAAAATTCTTGTATTTCTCCCCGTAAATATCATGAATATGTCTTGGAATTTCATTAGAATTGAGTCCTGAGTCCTGAGACATATTTACAGAGAGAAATAAAACATATACTCCTAATTCGTTTGGCGGATATTTTCACCGCTAGCATGCAATAACAGAGCGCGCTTCTCACCAATGTGACGGGTATTCGATACTCAGCAAGAATAATATATGATATGGTAGCCGCCAGATCAGACAAGCGAGTTTGTCTATGCATCCTCCCAGGCTATAGTGAATAGTAGGTTAGTGCCGTGAATGGGAAAACATATCTGGCCAGGCTTAGGAAACGGGTTGGGCGAGGCTCTGCCGAGCACATCCCGTTTCCGAGCCGCGCCAGATATTTTTCCCATTCACGGCACTAACCTACTATTCTATTTATCCCGTCAACACCTACTAATGGCTTTAAAATGCAAAAATATAATCCCAGCCACCGCACATATTCATACGCAGTGATTAGGTCGTATTGACAGGATATCAAAAATGTTTCACGGCACCATGTTTCACGTCACATACGCACTGTGTTGACGGGATAAAAAGACGACTTGTACGTCTCTATTTGTGCAAATCACAGGTATTTACAGGCCTGTAACTGCGATCGTTTGAAATTCTTGGACATCGTGGCTTCTTTCTATAGATAAATATCAGAAGGTACCTACGTATACCAAATATGAATGGGTATGCCGAAAATATCGGTTCGTGCGTGAAATCGCTATGAATAGTGGTAATGTAAACTATAAGTGCATACATTTAGTATATTATGTCACGCGAGACACGTATGGCATGCATATATTTATGATTTGCGCTTTGTATTGACATGTGGATGCACTATACTAGATGCTCTTTAGCTACGCAGATATTACATGCGGTAAATTGATACGAGTAGACTTTAAATTATCATCCGATATGTATATCAAGGTGTATGATCACGTGGTACTAACAACATCAACAAGTACTGAAACTTCCAGAATCCATCTGATTCAAAGTACGTATTCTTTTGTATTGTCCTTATTACGTAACGGATTTTGATGAAATATGGCGCATCAAGCGCGTCTTGTTGATCTGCATTTGGTGGTCTCTGTCTGTTCTACCGACACGGAAATCGATTCTTCGCAAAAACGACAGAAGTTTGGGCGAACTCCCTGGACCACCAAATACAGCTATTGAAGACGCGTTTGCTGCGCCATATTTTATCAAAATCCGTTGCATATTAAGGAAAATATCAAATAATGTTGTGACAGTGAAAACTCTGCACTGATTATCGCGATTAACGGTAACGATTTGATTTCCGAAAAGGTTCATTTCTATGCGCATTGTAGTCGCTTTCTATACTTATAGCGTTCAGCGAGTGGTTTTATTAGATGTCATTGATAAGACCGCGTAGATCTGCGAAAGGCGGCGAATTTACCATGTAGACGTCAGGCCCGTACGCAGGAATTATTTATTATTATTATTATAGGGGGGTGCGTTATCGACGGCGCGAAGGGCTAAACATTGTCTGAATGACCCAACTGATATTAACCATAATACATGACATTTTCCATCTCGCCCTCATCGAAGGTAACCAATATGGTGTGTAAGAAAACTAATCAACTAAACGGAAACTCTGGTCGCAAACGAAAACGTCTCAAACCTCGCATAAACACTACAATGATCTGATTCCTTTTCACTGGTACACTGTCGATTCGTCATCGTCTAAAATTAACCGAATTTAGATGATTATCGATAATATATCTGGACTTTTGACATATTTATTTGTTCGTTTTTTACAGTAAATTGTAAGTTATTCGCATATTGTTAAATGCTGTGCTAGTTTATCACCAGCCCTGCAATCACGGATTTTAATCTAGTTACTTGCTTGTGTAGTCGGGTTTCTAAATAAAACTATGCTTCCCATGCTACATTTTCGCGCCATAGTGACTCTGTACAGTGGGGTCAGCGTGTAAGTGCACACACGAACGAACACGACAGGTTGGAACCAACCTGTCGTGTTCGTTCGTGTGTGCACTTACACGCTGTGTGCACTTACACGCTGACCCCACTGTATAAAAGCACAAACTATCACGTCAGTCGGGGTGGACCTTATTATTCTGACAAGGAAGGCCAGATATTCACTAGGGGATTTGCCCTGACGGTAGAGCCGAGAAGGATCACTATTACCATGTGACTCGTAAATACTTCCGGTGCTTCATATGGACATACATTTATCCAGCTTCCATATTGGATCCAGGACTCTCATATGCGTGGTTGCATAAGCAATAATATTTTTTGTTTGAATTACTTGAGTAATACTGTCCAATGAATGTGATATGTCTTAGTACTCATGGCTAAGTGATATAATGGCAGAGTACATTCAGGTACATAGAGATATCACATATACGGTGGGAAGATAACCATAGTGTGTGACTAACCCATACCTGCAGGGTGGGAAAGTGAATCTAACTTGTTTTTGTATCATTGTGTCTATATGAGACACGCCAGGGCTGGGTAGCTCTATTGGGGAACCGGTGTAATCGTCCACCACATGTCTTATTGTTATTGTATTTTCACGTTGATAAGTGCACACCCAGTACTTATACCAGCAATACATAACCCACATTGGGTCTAGGGACTGAAGCGTTATTGTATATTGATGCAGTAACTTATAGTAGACAGCTGCAGCAGCTCCCGGCAAATTTTGAGAGGGGTCAACCGGAAATACCACATTACATGTTATATACCAAATTGTTCGTCTTGATGTCAGGAATTAGTAAACAAATGTTGCCATTGTGGCAACTTTGTGCCGGCTGAGATTTTTGTGTCAAAATATGTCTTTTTTGGAAAAAAATATACTGAAAACTGAAATCCGCTATTTTTGAGAATACATGACATTTATATAATGCAAACAGGGTTATAACATGTATAACTGACATAAAGCATTTAAATTACAACCTTCTGTAACATATAAACCATAATTGGCAACTGATCGTTTCAAGATAGCACCAATTTCCTTGCATGTAAGTGTACTTCAAATTAACAGGTTTGTTGACGCACACATGTATAACATTCAAGTTACTGTATGATATTTGTTTATATACATGTCGTTCGTATTGCAATATACTATAATGGACGCAAAAAGTTTCATCATTGGGAGATGAAATCACCACACCAGGCACCAGGCACCAGGCGCGGATCCAGATGGAGGTGTCCAGACGCCTGCCTTGCCCTAAACAAGCAATTCACAAATGTTCACATACCGTACCCCAAATTTTATTCTGTGCTGCAGTAAATAAGCGCGGCCATTGCACCAGCAGATCTATCTACCTATTTATTTCTGCCACACAGATATTGAGGATAGTCCGGTAAATGTCGTTTGACTGTCACAGCCAAGAAAAAGGTTCCATTAGCAAGAAACATGTCGTATGAAAATGCGCCAGTTCTGTTAAGCATGTTTACTGAGGATGGTAAGAAGATGGTATGGACAGTAAAATCATAGCCTATCCCATGGTTGGAAGGAATATAAACATCTGAAACAGTGAACAGTGTAACAGCATGTGATGCCATCGTATTTGATGGGCATGCCTGCATTCAGATGATGAATGACACAACACGACATGTTGTCACAATTATATTGAAGAAATGGCGATGAGGCTCTTCAACTGTATTTTGTATCGCAGTAGACTCTCTAACAGTGAAATTCCAGTTCAGCAAATTCATGTAGTGTTCGACAAGTAGTGTGACAACCGCATCCATAGGCGTCTCCAGGAATTTTTCAGCGGGGTTCGTCAACCAACGGTATACGCCGACAGCAGAAGGCTGGAGACGGGGAGTGCACGAGAGGGGTGTCCCGTCTCGTTAGACGGGGGGGGGGGGGGGTACGGGGGTCTTCCCCCGGAATTTTTTTTATTTCTATGTGCAATTTCCGACGTTCTAATGCATTTTAGAGCTATAATTTCCACAATCGCACCACCGAATTTCCGTAAGAAAAATATCTGTAAATCTTAGATAAATCGTAGAAAATGACTTTCAACACTCCTCCAAGGAAATCGACCCGAACTTGCGTCTCAGACAACTCTTATCACGAATCCAACTTCCGTTGGCTTTTATCTTTAGAGTTTTTCATGATGCAGACAAATTATTGTTGTTGTTGTTGCTGTTGTTGTATGTCTATAATTCAGGCGCTTATTTTTCGCCATAATCTCTCAACAGCCACAGAGACTGGAGTTAAATTGGAGGGCGAAGCCGATTCATGACTAGTTGACATTGCGATCATACATATTCAACATGTATTCCTGAAATAGAACAGTCTATATCCAATATCAGAGACGTATTATGTACTTTCCTTACCAATAGTCATATTTGCATCCAAAAAAAATTAAAACTCAAAAGGGGTTCGTTCATTCACCACACCCCCGAACCCCCCCCCCCTGGCGACGCCTATGGCATCAATGATCAAACGCGTGGAAAACGAACATGGGGCATGCAAGGAAGTGCTATAAATATGCGACCGTAACGCCATAAATCCGGATCTCACCAAACTGGAAACAATTCTCATTGTAATTGCAGGAATTAAGTCTGCGCTTGTACAGTATTACAACAAGGCACAATAACATTGGTGCTGAACATCAAGTTCTGTTTATCACGGATATCGAGGTATATAAGGTCGTTAAAGTAATGCCATTCACCGTTATGAGTCCCAGAAGCTGACACTAGATGACACTACATATGTGACAAATCCTCTGATTGGTGCAAAACAATTGTAGTATGCAGTCCCAGCATATGTCGTTCTTGTCCTTCATTCACCATCGTCCAGAGATAGCTGCAAACAGAACCGTCTTCTTAACATGTCGTACTGGGAATCATGGGCAACATTTATGTGCGGTATATTCCTATTCATGAAATATATGATAACATGGCCTCTCCACCAGAAACCTACTCATGCCAATGTGTTGTCTGACATGATGAACACTACTGGATCTTCTTTGTCATGGAAAGAAATCGGCCTTCACCCATACTTAATCAGAAGTCAGCTGCATATGAGCATGGCAACATTAGAAACACTGAGGAAGTGTCCCAATCTCAATCTCAATGTGTTCAGAGGTATGATGTTTGTCGGGATATGTATGGGGAAAAATACGTCACTAATATGTTGCGTGAGAAAACAGAAAGAATGTCACTGAAAAATTTGCACTCCGACGATAACAGAGCTTTTTCTGTGTCGTTTCAACTATGAATATAGCGCAATGCTAACATTCCAAATCTTGCCTTGCAAGAAGACCCTGTTGGATTTGGGTTCGAACACCTGAAAAGGGACACACTTTCAGAGCCACATTTAATGAAGTCATCGCCTGCAGCTTCGACTTTTGAACAATTTTAACTGTGAATGTACAAAACTCCGCGGTGCAGAAAGGATGCACATGCGTACAACAGTGGATCAGGCGCGTAACGTTGAAGTGGACATCTAATGATAATTGTGTGTTCTAATCCGTTGACAACACAACACCGTTTGAACTAGCGAGTATCTGCAAAAGTAATGACAGACAGAAAAACATGCATACAGGATACGTATTCATATATCTGAATGACATATGCAATATTTACATATATCTAACTGAAAATATCACATTTCACTTTCGCTTAGAAACGCAAGATAAGCTTTACACTTATATTTTTCGTATGTAATTGGGTGTAAATAAGACAATAGAACAAGTATTGGATACACATACGTGTAACTTTCTGTAGATAGTATCTACTATCTAACAATGAAGATCATAGCCTCGCATGATCGATTATAGTTACAGCATCTTACCTGCTCCTAAAATTTGTCTGGCTCTGTGATCATGACAACAAGACCGAGCTTATCCACCTTTACTAGTGTCATGCCTCACCAGCATGTGTATTAAATGGCAAATGAAGTAATTGTACATGTGCTAACACTGGTCTAAAACAAAATACCCCGATGCATACTGTAATAAGAATGTAATCTAATGTGCTTCAAAACGCCTTTTGTGGCAAACACAGTGGAAAGTTTTTTAACAATCACATACACAAAATTCATTCAGTGTTTCTATTTTACACATACATCTCTTGGTAGAACATATGTACCCACGATGTTTGCTGTTTTGATTGTTGATTCTGGCGACGTCGCAGATGACGTTTCCGGCCAAATGTAAGTTATACCATTTATGGGACCAATTTAGTGAATCCTGACTCATGAATATTGACAGGATCACATAAACCCATAATAGATAATACAGTAAATACACCTCCATGGAGGTATGTAATTTTCACTCCAGATAAATACCTGGTGATGGAGCTTGAACTTATAATAAAAACTTTACCACTTTCACTTTTTTCAACCACCACCATGTAACTTATCTGAGGACAGATAAGGAGGGTATATTATTTATAAATATAGAGGACAATCATTATATTTTAATACAGTTGGTTAGAAGGGAATTAAGACAACTTTATTTACCAGATTAAACTGGTCCACTACCTTATCCGAGTGCCAACTTTTGACATAATTAAGTGGTTATGGACCGACTATGTACTAATTAACAAAAGCACAATTTGTAAGATATTGTGAATACCACGTTATATTAACAAATTCATATCTGTACTTGTGAATGTAAATTGAAAATGTTCAGCATCATTGCTTCCATACCTGTTTGTATTTCAATGCAAAAGTGAGAAATATGGGGACCGCCTTGGAACGGTTTAAATAAAATGTATGGTTTATAAATGCCAGAAAATGCTTTAATTATATTGTACACTATCATATATGGATATGATATGAATATGTGGATTACATATGTAAAACAATTCGATATATTGTCGATTCCAGTTTTCACCCACTTTTATCTAAAATTCCGTATTTTACCCAAAATCTCAGCCGGCACAACATTACCGCAATGGCAACATTGTGTTTACAGAATCCTGACACCAAGACGAACATTTTGATATATTACACTTACTGTGGTACTTCCGGCAGACCCACTCTCCTTAACTAGAGCACTATTTAAGTACTCGCTGCTACCACAATGAGGATGGTGCCAGTATAGTGTAGTATTTATAGAATCATTGCATATGCAAGTAACTCACTTGTGCAACCAGTACTGACTATCGTGTACTCACTTACCTCGTATTGCTGGTGACTATAATAGATGACCACTCTTTCGACATTTCATGTATTTGTGTTTCATGTGATCATCTTCTCACCGTGTAACATATAGTAAATAATAACACAATCACAAAAGTCTTGTGTTTTATGAGCCTATAGGCCTTACACCCAGCTATTGTACCGCTTTTTCGTCCGTTCATTCCATCTTACTACACCATAACCACCAGGGGCTCGTTTCACTAAACTTCTTACGACTAAAATGTTCCGTAAGTGCAAAATTAGAAAGTCTGTAAATCTCAACATAAACAATGTTTTCTGTAAACAATTATTATATTTTACATTTAGTTAGGCATAGGCTCATAGCAGCCAATGCTCAATAAAAGCGTAATCCATCAAATAGAAATTGACTGACGATCCTAAATTTACACTAACGAACAATTTAGTTCGTAACGAAGTTTAGTAAAACGGGCCCCCGTTATATGGATTGGCTTTGATATTCTACCGCTAATGGAGACAACTTTGTCTCGATCATCCTTGAACCTGACAAACATAATTCGTATTTTAACTATCTAGTGACGTTTTTGCTGCTTGGTGCTTGTTGCAAACCAACATACACAGTTTCAGACGTCATTATATATAATATAGTTGTTTCGTATTAACCTGTGTTCCCGTATCCACTTTTATGATATAATCAGTTTGGTAGTCAAAATACCGTGCCTCATAATGAACCTGCCAATAAGGAACATGGAAATATAATACCATGTATGTTAACACATTACATGTAGTATTACAGAGTGCCCATCTCGAATGCAAGCACGTATAATAGCCGATTATTACTAATTCAAGAATAATGTTGGAGTAATACAATGTAATTGCAGACTGACCAATGACAAGTTAATTTATATTCACGACGCCTTTTCCTAATAAACCCGAACATAACATACGAGTCGGACCAGACTGTGTGAATGAAATGGATTATCAGCATTTTCACAGGTACCAAAGCACCAATATAATATGTCTGGATATCTGGGCCTTATGTCCATCAGCGATATAATTATACGAGCCGCGTGTACACACACCCCAATCCCAAGCACTGAGTTTTTGTGAACACAGATGGAAGACTACGGATCCTATACCTCATTAACTCACACATTAGAAAAATAGTTCCGACCCACCCCATCCAATTTTCGGGATCCAGAGAGCTCCCTTAATCAGGGTGTCCGGTTTAGAGAGGTTACATTGTAAAAACAGGCAGATGAACTACTTTTACGTAAGATACGCGTGTGAGATTTTGTTGATCAGGAAACAGGCATTATCATGGGAGATAATTGGCAAATGGCATTATACAAATTAAACACAACTGCAAGTTCTCTGTGTCCGTTAAGAGAGTCCACTGTACTCGTTATTGCCTTGAATTTCGCATATTTTTGTAGGTTTGTAGATAAAATAAATACATGTATGTTGAATTTTCAAACAGCGTTCTATAATTTTAATACGAAACTTATCTATAATCGTAATTTACTGTTTAGATAGTTCCAAGGTGCATTGGTCACGTGGTTTACAACAACAACAACAATGACTAAATTTTGAAAGTGCGCCCACTCTAAATAAGTATTATTTGACTTTTCCTATAGGCAACTGCCACGGGATTTTTTATTAAATATGCCCAGCAAACGCGTCCTTCATGAACAGCATTGGTGGTCCCGGAGTTCGCACATACTTATGTCGTTTTTTGCGAAGAATCGATTTCCGTGGTCAAGACACGGAAATCGATTCTTCCGCAAAAACGACAGAAGTTTGGCCAATGTACCACCAAATCCGCTTAAAACAAGACGCGTTTGCTGCGTCAATATTTCATCAGAAAAGTTACATATTGAGGACGAAAGAAAAGATACGTACTTTGAATCGAATGCTTCTGGAAGATTCTGTTGTTGTTGTTGTTTGTTTGTAACCACGTGCTCAGCACACCTTGATTTTCACTTTCCTATTATTTTAAGTTTAGAAAAAGCATTTGCCTTGTCTTCAGAAAAGCTGAATAGTATTATTTGAGTTTTTAAGGTAATGCTGATGATTTCAATGTATGGTATTGATGAAAAATATCCGGTTGCATAACACTTGAAAAGGCGGTACCTGTGCGTATCCCACTGCTATCAAAATATACAGTGGAACCTCACTAAAACCGACCACAGAGACAGGTTAGTTGTGGCTTACTTTGAATATTCGCTTACAATTATCTCCGATGATAATAGAATGACATGATCGCAAACAACCCACGCGACGCCCTTGAAAGTAGTATATGCAGTTTCCCGTGGAGCCTCACTAAAACCGAGGCACCCCCCCCCCCCCTGGATGTCTCCAGGTGTCCGGTTTAGAGAGGATCAACTGTATATTATTTACCTATTTTAAAAGCTCTTTTGGAACACATCGTGATTTGGCTCACCCGAGGTTTGTTTGGATACCAGAGACACAAACTTGATGTCACACTCATACTCGAAGTGGAATAAACCAGTTCACTAGAAAGACGAACACTAAACCATATCGAGTCGCACGCAAAACCAATTGCGTGTGCCCGCGAAAGTAAAAAAAAATATTCCATATCCCTCTGTGCCAGCCGCAGACGACAAATCACTATATATTCTTTTTATTTCTTGAAAAACTATTATATAAGTCGGATGAAGCAATTGTAATGAAATTCTAAGATATTTTTTACAGAGAAAGTAAGACAAATACCCTTGTTTACTTGTTATTTTCACCATTAGCATGCCAAGAGTTTTACCTTTTTTTCTCAACTGCAACGGAAGTTCACAACATTAGTTTTCGGCAACACTAAAACTAGTAACATAAAACACACATAGCTCAGTTTTCTCACTTGTCATACGTCCCGCATCAAAATTATGTTTTAGAAGCAATCATAAAACTGTGCTCAAAACACCAATTAATCCTGTAAGCCTCAGAATATGTTCTTTTCACGCTCGCCAAATAAAGGACACAAAGCAATGTTTGAACGTTCAACTAACATTTACTAACTTCTTGGAGATGGAAAATGTATTCAGACGAATACAAATATAATCAAATACACGTTCACTAGAATGCAGAGAGTTTTGAAGGTTTATTTATTTATCCAAAAGGCCGTCAATATGATAATTTGTGTTTCATAAAAAAGATAAATTATCACGATAACCTCAACACAGCATGTACGCACGTAACCGTGCATGAAGCAAAATTTTATTTCCAATTGATATCTCTCATCAGCTGTATTTTGTGGGCCGTTTCAGCTAAACTTCGTACGATTAATGTATGTAAGTGCAAATAATCATAGTCTGAAATGTTCACCATAGCAATGTTTTATCGTGAACAATTATTGGATTACATTAATGAGAATGATGCTGCAAATGCAGACCTTTCTCAATAAATGTAAATACAATCAATTGAAAATTTCCAGAAGAACGATCTAAATTGCACTTACGAACATATTTGTCGCACGAATTTAGCGAAACGGCCCTCAGTGAGCATTTGTCCTGCCATGTTGAACAGTTGGCACACCAATAGTTGTTTACTCACTGTCCAATGAAAGAACTGAAGAAAGTACTGACCTATGTTATCTCCACAACAAACTTTATCACTTGCGAACTAAAGACTGAAAGTTGCAATATTTTCTCATCGTCATCCAGAGGAAAAATTATACTCTGATGTGCAAACCCATTCCCCATCCATATGTATTTCTAGAAAAAATTACTGTTTGAAACTCCCAGAAAAAATGTACAAATCGGGCGCGCCTAACTGTTTCCACTGCTACCTAACTGTGAGAACGAAAGAATAATAGATGCTGTATAGTCATACGCACGAAATGTCTTGATTCGTATTCGAGAATTTACCTGATGAACGAGCCCAAAACTGTGAAAATATAGAACAGTATGTAGAGTTTTTAGATACAAAAAAAAGCACGACAGACCAAAACGCAATAGGAAACAGTTGGCACAGCTAGACACTATTTTCTTGTTCCGTACTCGCCGTTTAGGCGTAGCACGACAAATAAATGGCGTGACATAATATGCTAGCCTCAAGGCGATATCATATAACAATATTAAACGACCAGCAACAGTGAAGCTACATATATTGAGTGTGACTGAGAAAATGAATTATGGCTTTTTTGCGACCATGTCGATCCTGATCAGCATGTGCCCCCGCATCCATGGATGCTGCACTATCCCCGTTCCATCACGTGCTATTGGATCAGAGCTACACTGTTCACAAAACCCCATAAATCTCTTAACCCTTACAATGCCTGAATAAAAAATTGACGTCTGCTTTTATTTTTTATTTCCACTTTTTCTTACAAAAACATGTTTGACAGCACGATTAAGAATCCACTCTCGTTCATTTCCGTTGGAAATGATTCTAAAAATGCTGTCAAACCATGTTTTTTACTGAGAAAAGAGATCAAATAAGACACAGCAGCAGACGACCTAATTTCGGTTTCCCGCATACTAAAGGGTTAACCTGTTTCTCACACACCACGTGTATCTAATAATTGAGATATCTTTCATAATATTTTTAATAAATAATCGAGAGTTAAGGTCCCTTCTCCTAATAGTTGACCAATACATTTTTAAGAATATCAAACTTAACCCATAATTGGCTCAGAAAAAGTGGGTTACACCCACACCCTGCAAAGCACTGTATAGAATCACACCAAACTGAGAAAAAAAAACAGTGATAACATATTTGAAGGGACCGTACTCAACTACCGCCTATTGGAAGGTTGGAATAAAACCAAAATGAAACCAGGAAATGAGTACCATTCGGTAGGTCTCGGCAAAAACAATATTTAAGAATAAGTCCAAGATTACCACTGCAATTGTGAGCCCACATCCACAGAGGAAGAACTCGGACCTATACACCAAAAAAAATGCTATTAAAAAAATCCTTTTACCCCACCCACATGGTCTCCGAACAGTACATAACGTTAATTCAAGGTGAGCATAAATAGCGCTCATATGGAAAGAGCACTCTTTTTTATTTTTTCGCTCGCACAAACACAATAAACATCGATTACATGTATAAAAAATAGTCTCGGCAATCGATAAAGGAATTAGCGTGTAGTGAATATACTCACTTCAAAATCGCTGTTTCAAGTATTTATTGATTATTACGCGTTTTTGATACCCCAGCCAAAGCGAAAGTTTGCGTGTACGAAGAATCTCACACAGAATCAGGAGCCGTCCCGGCTGGATTAAGTCGTTCCATATTTGCCGATAAGCTGATCGCCAGCTCAACACCTAAATCGTGCACCATATCATAAACATTAGAGACCCAACCATCACAAAGTTCGTCCAATTGTGATCGTTCGCCGATCTAAAAAGACACTTTTTCTATAATTTCGTTCATTATCTGAACTGTCAATGCACTATCATCCAAAAACAACCACCGAAGCGTTCTATGTAAGAACATCTCTGATTGGTTATACCTAAAAATATACGCGATGCTTTCCTTTTCAGGTTCCGGAAGACATAATCTGATAGTACGCGAATCATGAAAAAAGTCAATAAAAATAGAAAAAAGTGTTTTTTAGATCGGCGAAACGGATCACAATGGACGAACTTTTGTATGGTTGGAGTCTCTAATGTATATATCATGGTGCACGACTTTAAGTTTGAGCTGCGATCAGCTATCGGCCAAATATACCGATAATCCAGCCGACGCCTCCTGATTCTGTGTGAGATTCTTTTTCTTTCGTACACGCAACTTTCGCTTTGGATGGGGTAATCAAAACGGAATAACTCAATAAATACTTAAAACAGCGATTTGAAGATATATCACACACCGAATCCTTTATCGATTGCCAAGACATATTTCATACATTTAATCGATGTTTAATTGTGTTTGTGCCGAGCCGAAAAAAAGAGGGCCTTCTAAAATAGCGCTATTTATGCTCACCTTGAATTAACGTTATGTACGTACGAGACCAAAGTGGGTGGGGTAAATGGGATTTTTTAATAGGCAATTTTGTTGGTGTCATAGGTCCGAGTCTTCCACCTGTGGCCACATCAATACATAGATTACATACTGTATGGTATCGACAGGGTGTGTATCTCACATTAATTGACAATTTTAAATGGAAAAGATAGTGTCACTTCTCCCAAAAGAGAAAAAACCAATCACACGACTTGTAGTGTACCGCACCCTGATGGCTCTACTGACACACTATTGTCCTTTTTTCCCAGAGACGTCATTTAATAGAGAACATTTCGAAATTATATGTTCCGTTTACTTTTACAATACAAGTTATCTATGATAATAACGGAATATAATAGAACTGCAAATGGGTCGCCCAATGCAATAATCTACCGCAATACCAAGTGTTTACCTACATATAAAACCATAACCCAACCGTACAGTCCAGATATAGTAGACCCATTTTGAGCCTTCTTTGGTTTCTGTCAGCGATGTAACACTTTTCGATCATTATTAGAACTGTAAGGGAACATAATATGGTACATATATGTATTCGTTCTGTTAAAGCCGGCATGAATGGTGGCCCTTTTGTAAAAGCCATTCGTGTGAATTGTTTCTAACATGTGACCTGTGACTGGAGAGATGGGCTATTGCATTGTGGCCACTGTAATCAACCTGTTATCAAGATCTGCACTGTTCGCAATTCCATCAATGAAACACCCCGTCAGCTTCTAACAAGCACTACATATCGTTACCAGGCTACGAGTGTGCAATTTGATTTGAGCTACACTGTTCACAAATCACATTAACCCCATTTCTCTCATCACAGCCACATAATATGGATCGCGCCAGCTTCATTAACACATGTTAGGGCTACGTGAGTCAGGCAGTGTAGAACCGCCTATTGTTCACCAACGCTTAGTGTCCACGTGTGAAAAGAAGCACCGGCGCCGCCGGTGCCGCCAGTGCCGCCGTTGCCGCCGCGCCGCCGGCGCCGCCGTTGCCGCCGGTGCCGCCGGTGCCGGCGGCGCCGCCGCTTTCTTTTCACACGTGGACACTAAATATAAGCGTTGATGTCCAAGCCTAGTGTCACTATTTGAAAAGTCACGCACTCCTTCTAAGTTCTTCGGAGACACAACGTACTGGTATAAAACGTCAAGAAATGACCACGTTATTCGATCCTGCATTGCTGGCTTCTTTCACACGTGGACACTAGTTTCACCAATATAAGTTCTCGAATTTTTCTCAATTCTTCGGAGAGCAATAAAACGGTCCAGAAATGACAAGTTATTTGAGCCAGCTTTGTCGGCTTCTATTCTTTTCACACGTGAACCACTAAGCGTTGATGAGAACAATAACGTTCTATAAGGCAGCGAAAGCCAGTTACCCAATTAAATGTATTCGTAAGCTAATGCTCATCCTTAGCAAATAAAAGTAATTTTAAAATGTAATCATCGACTGAGATATAATATTACAACTGTGTATGATCACGTGGTAATCAAACAAAGCAACAAGTACTGAAATCTTCCCATAATCCATCTTGTTCAAAGACGTATTGTTTTATATTGTCCCTTATTACGTTAACGGATTTTTTATGAAATAGGCGCATCAAACGCGTCTTGTAAGCTGCATTTTGTGGCCTCTGTATTATTTTCGGCCAAACATTCTGTCGTTTTTTGCGAAGAAAGACACGGAAATCGATTCTTCGGAAAAACTAACAGAACGTGTCTGTGCCGAACTCCCTGGACCACCAAATGCATAACATGAAGACGCGTTTGCTGCGCCAAATTTCCATCAAATCCCGTTGCATATTAAAGTTACATTGCCACAATCATAGGCACAAATGTATATATATATCAGAGACACCAACGATACATTTCTGCAAAATAAACATTCATTCACCATTACCCTGGCCTAACTAAATTATTGGCATTTAGTATACAGTTTAATATCAGACATACATTTTGCACACTGATATCCAGGGGCGAGAACTGGTTTCCTGAAAATGTTATCACGGGCATTACTATTTAGTCTAATTTTTTTTTATGTGCCAAATGATCCATACTTTATAACCTGTCGAAAATATATTAGTTTCTGGTGACGCTTAATTAGTAAAAAATAATTAAAAAATAGGCAACCCCATATTGCATATGAAAATAGCCCTGTACCAACCCGCGTCACAATCATAAAATAAATATTACTAAATGAATATATATGTATAGCGGGCACATGAATGTTTAGACTGTGGACATAATTTTCACTTATTATATACTTATTTATTCCTATAAAATAACATTTTTGTAACCTACTGAGTGGGCATGTACCTTTAAGGGAAATATCAAATAATACTTACTTTGAGTGGGCGACGTTGTTGTTGTGACGTGATCATGGCGACGTGATCATGCACCTTGTATTAAAGCCAGCAGTTCGATGAAATACATTATATCCTATCATAGAACGCAAATAGAACGCACAACGAGGCCTCCATGTACCACAAACATGGCATTTAAGAAAGTTTAACAAATACATACGTCCAACCATATACAATGTACAATAAACAAGGTTTAAAGGATCTCGCAATCCAACCTATGGGGTAAAAGTTCCGTGCGGATGGCGCGCCTGTACTATTGTGTAATGACACCCGCGTTAACACGTATTAGAATTATAAATCCATGTATATATTTACCTGCATTCATTCCCATTCTAAACTGAGTCACGTGGATTACACTGGAAATTTAATTTATTAAATTAAACGAATGTAATTCGCTAAGAGTTTATTGAGTATACGTCGAGTATCAAGCATCATTCGATTGGCATATTATATGTTAAATTTGTGAAAGAACAAACATAATCCAAATTGAAATAACATTAAATAAATGAAATCATAGTGTGTAAATGCAGCGTACTCAGTTTCAGCATCGTATTTTAAAATGAATAATGTAGTTTAAAAACAAATTAAATTAAATACGTTTCAAAACGGATATTAATAATTCAACGAAACAAATCAGTGAAAAGAAACCGAAACGGAATAATTAAAATAGAAACAACATAAATAAATAAAATAAAAACGTCAATAAGACGTTAAACAGCAGAACACAAAACGAAGACACAAAGAAAACATTTAAAATGGCATTTTGTGGGGACGCGTCGCCGTTCGCGAAAGTGCGGGCCCTCTTGATCTGGCAGCTTTTGGGGCTGCACTGTGCGGGTTCGGCACAGAAAGGTGGAGGCAGCACTCGGAGACCGGTACGGCGGTCCACCGGTGCTCTCCATTGGTCTCTGGAAGTCGTATGACTGCTCGGGGCGGCAAGAGCGCGCCATGTACCACCAGCAGTGTGCCCGATAGCGATTGAACGGTAAGTACATGGTCCCACCTTCGCGTAAGCCCTTATCACGACAGACAATGGGTTACTCGAATTATAAAATTCCAGGTAACCATTGCATGCACTGACCGTTTAGAATTGGAGGAGTTAGGTCGATTTGACGCCACATTGCTAAAGTAAACTAAGCAACGTACTTCCCTAGTTGCGAACAGTAACTCTTGAGATCTATTCCCGTACCGTGGTCACTGTTCGTAATTAGGCACGTCAAACCAACAAACACCGCCAATTTAACGCCATTGGTGGCCGCGTAAGTTGTGTTAAGGGAAGTTACTTGTCATTTGCAAGCACAACAAATAACGTGACACAAACAGGTAATACATGGGAATTCAGTATGTAATATGGTACAATTGACATTTTCTTTGAAATATTATCTTGATAACGATGTTTTTTATAAAAAAATGGCTAGGTTTCTTAACTGCTTTCCAGATTTCTTTTGAAAAAGAAGCTGATTTTTCAATGTCTTTGGCTCCGAAAACAAAGAATGGGCATGATATTCCGTTTGCGGTCCTTCCTCATAGTAGCGGACACTGGAAGAGGAAGTGAAACTCGTCGCCGAGGCACCAGCACACACAATTTAGCGGAGGTTCTGTGTACTCCCCAATCCACCATCCCGTTTCGACAGCCTGTCTATGATTCGAAGTCCGAAAACAGGGCCATTTTCCACTTAAACTTCTTAACGACTACAATTGATCGTAAGTGCAAATTTAAGAACGTCTGTACGAAGACGTACGAAATTTAGTGAAACGGCCCCCTGGGCCCAATGGGCTTCTATCTTTCCGGAACGTTTATTAAAATAGTTCGATTTCAAAAATGTTTTATTAGAAATATAGTTAGTGCCGTGGAATGGAAAATATCTGGCACTGCTTTAGGAAACAGGATGGGCGAGAAATTTGCCGAGCAAATCCATTTCCGTGCCGCGCCAGATATTTTGTTTCATTCAGCGGCACTAACCTACTATTCCATTTATCCCGTCAACATATACAAATAAGGCTTTAAAATGTCAAATATTTGTATCATTCACGCGCCACTAACCTACTATTCTATTTATCTCTTCAACACATACAAATGGCTTTAAAATGCAAAAAAAATAACCCAGCAACAGCAAAATTCATACGCAGTGATTAGTCTTATTGACAAGGATAATCAAAAATGGTTCAACGGCTTGTTTCATCACGGCACATACCCACTGTGTTGACGGTATAATATAAATTCTGTATAGACAATTGCCCACGAGAGGATAAATCATTACAGGTAGATCTAGGCCCACTGAATAAACTGGTTCTGAAGTTTGAGTCCTGGCATGATGACTCGGCATCTGGAATTTTTGCGTCATTCGGCTATGATAAGGTCTTATTGACATGCTATCAAAAATGGTATCAACAGCGTTTTTCACGGCACATACCCACTGTGTTGGAACGGGATAATATAAATTCTATAGACAATTCCACGAGAGGATAAATCATACTGTGGTAGATCTAAGCCCACGACTGAATAAACTGGTTCTGAAGTTGAGTCCTGTGCATGATACATCGGCCATAAGGATGGATTTGGCGTCATTCTCTGGCTATGCAATCCAGGAGCTCCAATTATCGGATAAAATATACTTGACAATTGAATACATCTGAAATAAATCATGTTCGCTCTGGTTTAGGAGTATAATAGTTTGCGTGCTTTTCCCTGAAACCTACGGAGCCCCGCGGGGAAATGGATTTTTATTTCGTGGAACGAATTAATTAAAAAGGATTCTAACGTCCCCTGCGGACTCCGTACATTACACCCGTGATACAACTAACTTTAAACGAGTGAATCTCACCCATAACGCCCCTATTTTCGGATTAAATATATTTTTCCGTACTTTTCAGTCTAGTATATCGAACAATCCCCAGGCAGTCGCTAACGTTTTCTTCGTTACAAAAGTTTCCACAATCTCAGGTCAATGACCCTCAAATCAAGTTGAATAGTGTAATCGTGTGTGTCATTGTCTGCTAGAAGTATCTGCCATTGTTGACTGCATATGTGTGCTTGCTACGATGTATACACTACATATTGTGCCGCACTAAAATGTGGCACATTTAGCCACAGGGGTCCGAAGTTACGGGGCCCATGCAGGCCAGTTATTTAATGTTGTGTACAAAATTGAGTTTCTGTAACCTAAAATCACAAAATTCAATTCCTGTGTCACAAATTCAATTCTGTGTCACAAAATTCATTTTTGTTATAAAGGATTCAATTTGTAAGACAGAATTGAGATTTTGTGAAGAAAATTCAGTTTGTGGACAAATTCATTTTGTCCACAACAATTAGTTTGCGTGGATAAGTCTATGTCCATCTCTACGTTGATTGGTTTGGAAATCGGTCATTAGTCCATTTTACTAGATGTGAGTACACTTGCTGGTTAAATATTTTCAATGCGAAAAATATTAACCCAATACATCAATATTATATATACTTCTTTATGGACAGTTATTTTGGTTATATTATGATTACAAATGAGTGGTCACCCAATATAAGCATATCTAACTTTGAAGGAGAAATAAGAAAAATATTCAGAATTTTCCCTCAATTATTTAAACAAGGTCAAAACATAAATTAGCCGACAACTAGACCTGAGAGCATGCCATATAAGAGGAATACACATGCTAGTGTATTTTGATATCAAGTTTAACAGGCACGGCTTAGGAAACGCGCAGGAATTCCGAGGCTTGCCGATGAATTCCTACCGTTTCCCCGAGCCGATCCTGATAAACTTGATATAAAATACACTAGCCTGGAATCATTTATCAGGTAACGTTTATGCTCGAAAATGACATTAGAAGACGTCGTATACTAACAGTAGATCTAACCTATGTGAAACAATGGTAATTGATCTGTGTCTACTAGTTGCGAAGTTACGTGTTCGCAACTATGTGTCTACGATGCAATATTTAAAGTAAACACCATCTTAGGATCCATGGTGTTTATAAACAACAGACAGCAGTCTGAACACAGGCCACAGCGCGTGTATTATTTATTTAACTGGGGCAGGTGTACCCTTGCGATACACAATACAAGACGTCAGTACTCGCGGAGATCACATGTACAAGATTTATGTGTGATACAATTGATAACGCAAATGAGTTTTAAATACGAATGTGTTTGCCACAGTTTTGACTGTTTGGAGATAGTTGAAACAAAATGGCAGAATGAGAAATTAATCATCGCAGAATGAGAAATGAATCATCGACATTGAATGTGTAGATCGGGCGACCGTGACCCATTTCTCCAGTGCAGTTTCTGACCAATGGTAGTCCTTCTTATTCATGCGAGTGCAAATTGACAGAATTATTTTGTGACAACAGAATTGAATTTTGGTGTGCACAAAAGTGAATTTTAATGACACAGAATTGAATCTGTGGCACAGAATGATTCTGTGGCACAAAAGTGAATGTTGTGACACAGAATTGAATTATTGTGTGCACAAAAATTAATTTTGTGACAAAATTGAGCCATGTCCCCAACTTGGACGCCCGCGTACGAAGTTTGTGCAGGGAAAAGTGTAACCGAGTCCGAATCGTGGGACGTCTTAGTCGGTGGGCGTCTTATGGCAAAGGTACTGAGTCCGTATCGGTGTGCGTCCTTAGTTCGTTGGCGGTCTACTTAAAGACGCCCACCGACTAAGAACCCCACCGATTCGGACCAGTACACTTTTCCAGCACAACTTCGACCCCTGTGCATTAGTTTAGCTGTATACTACTGCTTTAGTTCTTACTTGTTTTGTTTGTTTAGTTTCGCGTTTTTCTCACTTTTTTCTTCATTTTATTGCGCCGTTGTATGTTTTTATCATGGAATTCTAAACGCATTTGACCCGTAGAATTCTCTTTGTTTTAAAATTCGTTTCCCACGAAATAACAATCTCGTTCGCTCAAGTTAACAATTCGTTTCCCACGAATTAACAATTCGTTTCCCTCAATTAACCCAATACGTTCCCAACAAAATTAACAATTCGTTTCCCTCAATTTAACATTTCGTTTCCCACGAAATAACAAATTGTTCCCACGGGAACGAATTGTTAATACGGGGGACGAATTGTTATATCGTGGGTAGAATTGTAATTCGAGAACAAATTGTTAAATGAGGTAGCGAATGTTATTTTCGTGGGAACGACTAATAAAACAAAAAAAGTATCTAACGTCCACCTTAAAGAGACCGCCTTCTACAGCATAAGACGCACCCTGTGTTACAGACAGAAATTCGGGTTACATTGATAGGTTTGGCCATGTTAAATGTTGATATAGCGCCATGGTAAACGGCTGTTTAACCCGCCTCTATAACTGTCCTGGTCCGCGTTTTAGCTGCCGACGAAATTTTGCCATAAAACACATTAATTCTCAAAAAATATGTAAATGCCAAGTACATTTCATCAATAACAAATAAGTCAGCAATTTCCCATATTTTTATTTGATGATCTATTGATTTCATTGCGAAAAAAAAAAGTGTTTTTGTTCTATACAAAGTTCGTTTTTTATTTAATACCCCCCCCCCCCCCCGCCCCCGCCCCCGACCCCCACCCCCACACCTCACTCTCCAGCTCCGATTTGCCACATTTAAATTCCTATATGAAATACAAATGTTATTATTTTTTAGCAATAAAAGCAATATAAAATCAATCTTTTGATTGAATTACATTAAATAAAAATAATTGGAGCGTGGAACAGACAGTCTACCGTTTTGCAGTTGTGATCTATGACGCATTCAGTAGACCAATTTATTATGTGTTTTAATTGTATAGGAAGGACCGTAACACTGCAGACATAGCGGCCACCGTAATTGTCTGTTGAATACTGTGATTACAGCTCAACGGCCCTGTCTATTATATGTCTTACAAGGATATATTTTGTTTGGTTTCCCTGTGCTCTTTGGTCACCTGTGAGTAGAACTGTTTCTTTTTTGTTATCTCTTCAGTCTTTACGGTGCTACCGCATGGGACGTAGAAATTCTTTTTTTTACTAATTCTTCCCGCGAAATAACAATTCGTTCCAACGAAATAACAATTCTTTCCACAATTTAACAATTCGTTCCCGCGAAATTAACAATTCATTCCCATGGGAACGAATGTTTGATTCGTGGGGAACATAATACTTATATATCGTGGGAACACTTGTTTAATTCGAGTAAGAATTGTTATTTCGTGGGAACGAATTTAATAAAAAAAAACCAATGTCCCCCGCGGAGATTTCGTAGTTCTTTAAATGTGAATGCCCGCCCTTTTTTCCATTATCCCGTGACCACACTGACGGTAGACACCATCACGGCGCGCCGTGCACAACTTTGGTTCTAGAACGCAGGAAACACAATTGTGAGTCTCTATGTGATTCAGTTGTTAAACACCTTGACCTAGGCATGGAGGGAGCATCGGTGCGGCGGGGAATGAGAATATGAATGATGAGAAGCATGCACATGAAGTTTCAAGCCAATTGCTCATACACTAATGAAGTTACAGGAGAAATGCGAAACTCGCATGCATCTACTGAATGTGAAATTTCTAAGTTATTTAACCTTGACGCTGGGAACGTGGGGAGCATGGATGTGGCGGGGAATGAAATCATGAATTATGATGAACATGCACATGAAGTTTTAAGTCAATCGCTCATACAGTAAAGAAGCATCTACTGAATGAAACATTCCAAAGTTCTTTGACACTGACGTTGTGTGTGGGGGGGAGCGTGGGTGGGGCGGGAAATTATATGATAATATGAATGTTGAGAAACATGCACATGAAGTTACAAGCCAATCGCTCATAAAGTAAAGACAGTATAGGGGTAAAGAGAAACGCGAATTTCAAAGTTATTTGGCCTTGACATTGGGCACAGGGGAGCATGAGTGGGGTAGGGAATGAATATATGTATGATAATAAACATGTACGTGCAGTTGGAAGCCAATCGGTCATACTACTAAAGAAGTTATAGGAGAATGGAGAAACGCCCAAGCATCTAATGAATGTGGAAATCTAGTTAATATGAAATGTCATGTTATTTGACCTTGACATTCGGCACGGGGAGCAAGGGTGGGTAGGAAATGAAAATATGGATGATAATAAACATATACACGAAGTTTGAAGTCAATCTGTCATACGTTAACTAAGTTATAGCAAAATTGAAAACGTGACGGACAGACGGACGGATGGACAAGGATAATAAAAGTAATATTGAAATTTGGAATAATGTTTTTTTTATGAAAACGCGATTAGGGAATGTTTTCCTAGCTAAAACACATATGGTTCTAACTGGTATTGATTATTATTATTATTATTATTATTATTATTATTAGTAATATACCATCTGACCGAATTCCTTGAGTGAATAATATATGTAGTAGTTTCCGTTGCCGGCAGGCTGATTTGAAAGAAATAAATGTAAATAGTGAATCGGATTCTATCAACTAAATACATATTGGATGACCCGAGTTTGATTGATCCGATTCTTTCATACAGGTTATTCAGTGATTCAACGCCCAACTTCTTAACATACGTCATTCACGGTATATGCAAGTTGAAACTGGCGCCTCTAAGAGTCTCCGGCAGACAAAAATGACCTCGTGACATCTGCGACCAGTTTTATATACATATCATACACAATCAATTCAGAAATAAAAACATATGCTCATGTAATTGAATATTTCTGTGACTTGACAGCGACCAACAGGTGCCTCGACCAGACTGGAAATATGAGTTTAAGAAAATAGGCTCTACCTGTCATTGTCAAGGTGCATGATCATTTGGTTATAACAACAACAACAGTGGCTGAAAGTATTGAAATCTTGCCCACTCCAAAGTAAGTATTATTTGATATTTTCCTTAATATGAAACGGATTTTGATGAAATATGACGCAGCAAACGCGTCTTCATGAGCTGCATTTGGTCGACCAGGGAGTTCGGCACAGACTTATGTCGTGTTTGCGAAGAATCGATTTCCGTGTCAGTAGACACGGAAATCGATTATTCGCAAAAACGACAGAAGTTTGAGCCAAAGTACCGACACGACGGAAATCGATTCTGGCCAAAGTACCGAGACCACCAAATGCAGCTTAACAAGACGCGTTTGATGCGCCATATTTCATCAAAATCCGTTACGTAATAAGGACAATATAAAAGAATACGTACACCGTGATCATATACCTTGATTGTGAAGGTCGAAAAAGGTCATGGTCATATTAAGTCAAGCGAGTGTGAGCATATGTCCACTGTTTGAAGTGTGCGAATGTAAAAATATTGAAGATATGGCATGCTGTAGAAACTCTTACAAACGTGTAGACATATTGACGGACGCATGGACAGACGACCACCGGACACTTTTAAAGCCCGTAAACAACAATAGAGCTTAAGCTAGGGCTTACGGAATAAGTCAACTTAAGCTAGGGCTTACGGAATAAGTCAAAGGAATATTTTGTCTTAACCCACAGCCCCTAAACTATGAACTAAAATGTTTGTACGGACGGACGTGCAGGCATGTTTCTTACTTAGCCGAGCGTTTTCTCCCATCTATGGGGCAATATGCATTGTTATATGTACATAAAACATATCGCCTGCGGATTTACCTCACAGCTCTATATAAAAAGAGAACAGTGCATATATAGCATACATATTTACATTTATGAAGATATAGTTTAACCCACTTCAACCTAAGGACTCAATCATTTTAGTTGAAAAAAATCTCAATAATTTTTGTATTACTCCATATAGGTATATATTGTTACCACTCATTTGAACCGTCTCGTCGAGACGGTTCAAATGAATGGTAACAACATATACATCTGAGATGAAATAAAGAAAAGAGAAAGAATTTGTTCCTCAAAAGTTTCATACTACTATAATTGTATCCCGTCGCTTATGGGTTAATGCTGCATGCACTCGATATTCCAAGCGCCCCAATAAGATGTCGAAAATTGACGAAATTTTCACAGCAAACGTGGAATATGATTCCACATTTGCTATGAAAAGTTCGTCACCGTTCGACGTCATTTACGGAAAATATCACAGATTCTGTAAATATTTTTCATGAAAAATCGCACATATTCTTTGGTACAAAATCACATGGCATGTCTCATATATGGACAAAGTCACCGTACTTTGTGTCACATTAAACATCTATTGAAGTTTAATGATGTCAAAACGTCAATAAAAGGCCGATTAAATTGCATTTTCGGCTAAGATTCACCATAGCTCCAGGAGAGGTAAATTATATATGACATACATTCAATGAATACGATTATTTGTTATGAGCGAAGACATACTGTTGTGAAATATAAAGCCACATATTTATCATGCTTACATTACGCTACCTTTCCCAGTGGTTATAACAATAAATAACAATAAATAGAGAATAGTAGGTCGTGAATGGGAAGAAATATCTGGTAGCCGCCAGATCACACAAGCGAGTTTCTGCATCCTCCCAGGTTATAGTGAATAGTAGGTTAGTGCCGTGAATGGGAACACATATCTGGCAAGGCTTATGAAACGGGATGGGCGAGGCTCTGTCGAGCACATCCCGTTTCCGAGCCGCGCCAGATATTTACACCTACAAATGGCTGTACAATGCAAAAAAATAACCCCAGCCACCGCACATATTCATACGCAGTGATTAGGTCGTATCGACAGGATATCAAAAATGTTTCACGGCACCGTGTTTCACGGCACATACGCACTGTGTTGACGGGGTAAATACACTTATACCGTTAAACCTGTGAATAAAGGCCAGCCATTGGAAGTAAACAAAAATCTGGCCTTTGTTCACAGGTGGTCTTTATTCGCAGGATCATTTATATAGTAATTGTGCCATTGGGACAACAACTGTGGCCTTTACAGCCAGGTGATTCCTATTCAGAGGTGCTCTTTAGCACAGGTTCGACTGCATGTGGCTGGATAAATGGGGCTTATGGGATATGTGGTCAGTGTAGCTCCTGATCAAATAGCACACTACTGTAGCCTGATAACGATCTGTATATATTGCGTGTTACAGTAGCACAACAGGCGTTTCATTGATGGAAACACAAACAGTGCAGATCCTGATCAGACTGTGCGGATGCACAGGCTGATCTGGATCTACACTGGTCGCAAAACCAATAAGCCCCATTTCTGCAGTCACGGTCATATATAAACTGTAGAGAGAATATCGGCTAGTTTCATTTGATATCGAGCTCATCAGGGGCCGTTTAACTAAACTTCGCACGACTAAAATGTTCCTAAGTGCACACTTATGGTTGTCTGTAAATTTCACATTAAAAAACAATTGCAAACAATTATTGGATTTACATTTATTGAACTTAGGCTATACAGTCTATGCTCAATTAGTGTAAATCCATCAATTGAAATTTCCAAACGCTCCTAAATTTGTACTTACGAATATTTTAGTCGTTCGAAGTTTAGTGAAACGGGTCCCAGGCTAGGCTAGGAAACGCGTAGGAATTCCAAGGTTCGCCGATGAATTCCTACCGTTTCCGAACTGAGCCTGATAAGGTTGATCAGCTACTAGTCGGGTACTTTATTTATCAGGTAATTATAAACTGTGCTACACTATGAAAAATGCGCCGGCTTAATGTTGTTTTTGTTGAAATGAACGCGGATTCTGTTTGTTTGCGTCATGACACTGACGTCATTCGGTAAGGTCACGTGCTGTTGTTTAACCATTGAAATGAAAGCAAATTAGTTTTCGAATACGCATTGACCGTGCTACACTGTAGCGTGTAATCTCATCCGACAGACCAGGGGGCCGTTTCACTAAACTTCGTACGACTAAAATTTTCGTAAGTGCAAAATTATGATAGTCTGTAAATTTCACATTAAACAATTATTGGATTTACATGTATTGAGCATATGCTGCTTATGCAGCCTATGCTCAATGAATGTAAATCCATAAATTGAAATTTCCAGACGACCCTAAATTTGCACTTCGTACGAAGTTTAGTGAAACGACCGCCAGTGAGATAGAAGTACTATGTAAGCATTTTCACGCCCATGGTGAGGATCGAACTTATACCTCCGATGCTTAAATCCAATGTCATACCCCCTAGTCCAGAGCCCACCGCCCTGGACCGACAACCAAAACATTAACACAAAATCAAAAATGTTCAGTTTATGCGTTACGGACGGATGGGTGATGGACGGACGACCAGATGGAATGGCGGAAATTTATATAACGCTCGGAATACTTCGTAAGCCCGGGGGTACAAATATAAACCGTAACGTATTGTACATGTGGTGGGGTAATGGTAGCTGCACGTTTTCCGCTTTATAGGCAAGAGGTTGCACTATATCGCTACACCACGCTACACAGTAAAAATGTGCGTAATAGCAGTTACACTTCGCGCACTGAAATATAGAAAAAAACCTGCAGTGTGTTGACGTTCATACTTCGCTATATTGTTATTGAGAGACAATTGTACAATATGACACACAAATATTACCATAAACTTACCTAATAAAATGTGTATTAGCAAAATTCTTAGGTCACTCTTCACGAAGTAGAAAGTAAACCAAGAACGCTTCAAACGCACATTTGAAAAGAATACTCCGTCATAACTCTTATGTAATGCGGTGTAATGAAATGTAATTAGAGGTATGTACTCAGAACTAGGGCAATGGAGGTTTTTGTCGTAGGTTCGAGTTTATCACCCATATGTCAGACAGGACTAACACGGGAACGAATTGTTAATACGGGGGAACGAATTGTTATATCGTGGGAACGAATTGTTAATTCGAGGGAACAAATTGTTAAATGGAGGTAGCGAATTGTTATTTCGTGGGAACGACTTAATAAAACAAAAAAAGTATTCTACGTCACCTTTAAGACGTCACCTTCTACAGCAATAAGACGCCCTGTGTTACAGACAGAACATTCGGGTTACATTGATAGGTGGCCATGTTTATATGTTTATATAGCGCCATGTAAACGGCTGTTAACCCGCCTCTACTGTCTGTTCCGCGTTTTGCTGCCGACGAAATGTTGGCCATAAAACACATTAATTCTCAAAAATATGTAAATGCAAGTACATTTTCATCAATAACAAATAAGTCAGCATTCCCATTTTTTATTTGATGAATCTATTGATTTCATTGCGAAAAAAAAAGTTTGTTCTATACAAAAGTTCGTTTTTATACCCCCCCCCCGCCCCGCCCCCGCCCCCCACCCCCACTCCTCATCTCCAGCTCCGATTTGCCACATGTTAAATTCCTATATGAAAATACAATGTATTTTTTAGCAATAAAAGCAATATAAAATCAATATTTGATTGAATTACATTAAATAAAAATAATTGGGAGGGTGGAACAGACAGTCGACCGTTTTGCAGTGTGTGATCTATGACGCATTCAGTTGACCTATTTATTATGTGTTTTATTGTATTGGAGGACCGTACACTGCCAGTCATAGCGGGCACCGTATTGTCTGTTGAATACTGTGATTACAGCTCTACGCCTGTCTAGTTATATGGTCTTACAAGGTTATATTTTGTTTGGTTTCCCTGTGCTCTTTGGTCTCCTGTGAGTAGACGGTTTCTTTTTTGTTGATCTCTTTCAGTTCTTTACGGTGCTCCGCATGGGACGTAGAATTCTTTTTTTTACTAATTCGTTCCCGCGAAATAACAATTCGTTCCAACGAAATAACAATTCTTTCCCTCAATTTAACAATTCGTTCCCGCGAATTAACAATTCATTCCCATGGGAACGAATTGTTGATTCGTGGGAACTAATTCTTATATATCGTGGGAACGAATTGTTAATTCGAGGTAAGAATTGTTATTTCGTGGGAACGAATTAATAAAAAAAACCCATGTCCCCCGCGGAGTTTCGTAGTTCTTTATATGTGAATGCCCGCCCTTTTTCCATGATCCAGTGACCACACTGCCGTAGACACCATCACGGCGCGCCGTGCCACCACTTTGGTTCTAGAACGCAGGAAACACAATTGTGAGTCTCTGTGTTGATTCAGTTGTTAAACCTTGACCTTGGGCATGGAGGGAGCATCGGTGCGGCGGGGAATGAGAATATGAATGATGAGAAGCATGCACATGAAGTTTCAAGCCAATTGCTCATACACTAATGAAGTTACAGGAGAAATGCGAAACTCGCATGCATCTACTGAATGTGAAATTTCTAAGTTATTTAACCTTGACGCTGGGAACGTGGGGAGCATGGATGTGGCGGGGAATGAAATCATGAATTATGATGAACATGCACATGAAGTTTTAAGTCAATCGCTCATACAGTAAAGAAGCATCTACTGAATGAAACATTCCAAAGTTCTTTGACACTGACGTTGTGTGTGGGGGAGCGTGGGTGGGGCGGGAAATTATATGATAATATGAATGTTGAGAAACATGCACATGAAGTTACAAGCCAATCGCTCATAAAGTAAAGACAGTATAGGGGAATGGAGAAACGCGAATTTCAAAGTTATTTGGCCTTGACATTGGGCACAGGGGAGCATGAGTGGGGTAGGGAATGAATATATGTATGATAATAAACATGTACGTGCAGTTGGAAGCCAATCGGTCATACTACTAAAGAAGTTATAGGAGAATGGAGAAACGCCCAAGCATCTAATGAATGTGGAAATCTAGTTAATATGAAATGTCATGTTATTTGACCTTGACATTCGGCACGGGGAGCAAGGGTGGGGTAGGAAATGAAAATATGGATGATAATAAACATATACACGAAGTTTGAAGTCAATCTGTCATACGTTAACTAAGTTATAGCAAAATTGAAAACGTGACGGACAGACGGACGGATGGACAAGGATAATAAAAGTAATATTGAAATTTGGAATAATGTTTTTTTTATGAAAACGCGATTAGGGAATGTTTTCCTAGCTAAAACACATATGGTTCTAACTGGTATTGTTATTATTATTATTATTAGTTATTATTATTATTAGTAATATACCATCTGACCGAATTCCTTGAGTGAATAATATATGTAGTAGTTTCCGTTGCCGGCAGGCTGATTTGAAAGAAATGTAAATAGTGAATCGGATTCTATCAACTAAATACATATTGGATGACCCGAGTTTGATTGATCCGATTCTTTCATACAGGTTATTCAGTGATTCAACGCCCAACTTTCTTAACATACGTCATTCACGGGTATATGCAAGTTGAAACTGGCGCCTCTAAGAGTCTCCGGCAGACAAAAATGACCTCGTGACATCTGCGACCAGTTTATATACATATCATACACAATCAATTCAGAAATAAAACATATGCTCATGTAATTGAATATTTCTGTGACTTGACAGCGACCAACAGGTGCCTCGACCAGACTGGAAATATGAGTTTAAGAAAATAGGCTCTACCTGTCATTGTCAAGGTGCATGATCATTTGGTTATAACAACAACAACAGTGGCTGAAAGTATTGAAATCTTGCCCACTCCAAAGTAAGTATTATTTGATATTTTCCTTAATATGAAACGGATTTTGATGAAATATGACGCAGCAAACGCGTCTTCATGAGCTGCATTTGGTCGACCAGGGAGTTCGGCACAGACTTATGTCGTGTTTGCGAAGAATCGATTTCCGTGTCAGTAGACACGGAAATCGATTATTCGCAAAAACGACAGAAGTTTGAGCCAAAGTACCGACACGGAAATCGATTCTGGCCAAAGTACCGAGACCACCAAATGCAGCTTAACAAGACGCGTTTGATGCGCCATATTTCATCAAAATCCGTTACGTAATAAGGACAATATAAAAGAATACGTACACCGTGATCATATACCTTGATTGTGAAGGTCGAAAAAGGTCATGGTCATATTAAGTCAAGCGAGTGTGAGCATATGTCCACCTGTTTGAAGTGTGCGAATGTAAAAATATTGAAGATATGGCATGCTGTAGAAACTCTTACAAACGTGTAGACATATTGACGGACGCATGGACAGACGACCACCGGACACTTTTAAAGCCCGTAAACAACAATAGAGCTTAAGCTAGGGCTTACGGAATAAGTCAACTTAAGCTAGGGCTTACGGAATAAGTCAAAGGAATATTTTGTCTTAACCCACGCCCCTAAACCTATGAACTAAAATGTTTGTACGGACGGACGTGCAGGCATGTTTCTTACTTAGCCGAGCGTTTTCTCCCATCTATGGGGCAATATGCATTGTTATATGTACATAAAACATATCGCCTGCGGATTTACCTCACAGCTCTATATAAAAAGAGAACAGTGCAATATAATAGCATACATATTTACATTTATGAAGATATAGTTTAACCCACTTCAACCTAAGGACTCAATCATTTTAGTTGAAAAAATCTCAATAATTTTTGTATTACTCCATATAGGTATATATTGTTACCACTCATTTGAACCGTCTCGTCGAGACGGTTCAAATGAATGGTAACAACATATACATCTGAGATGAAATAAAGAAAAGGGAATTTGTTCCTCAAAAGTTTCATACTACTATAATTGTATCCCGTCGCTTATGGGTTAATGCTGCATGCACTCGATATTCCAAGCGCCCCAATAAGATGTCGAAAATTGACGAAATTTTCACAGCAAACGTGGAATATGATTCCACATTTGCTATGAAAAGTTCGTCACCGTTCGACGTCATTACGGAAAATATCACAGATTCTGTAAATATTTTTCATGAAAAATCGCACATATTCTTTGGTACAAAATCACATGGCATGTCTCATATATGGACAAAGTCACCGTACTTTGTGTCACATTAAACATCTATTGAAGTTTAATGATGTCAAAACGTCAATAAAAGGCCGATTAAATTGCATTTTCGGCTAAAGATTCACCATAGCTCCAGGAGAGGTAAATTATATATGACATACATTCAATGAATACGATTATTTGTTATGAGCGAAGACATACTGTTGTGAAATATAAAGCCACATATTTATCATGCTTACATTACGCTACCTTTCCCAGTGGTTATAACAATAAATAACAATAAATAGAGAATAGTAGGTCGTG
>CM055276.1:85464985-85524156 GCA_029237695.1 Conchocele bisecta | reverse complement strand
ACTGTGGTTTTATATATAAACCTTATACATGTATGTGCATTTCCCATAATGGTAACTTGAAGATGAATTGTTCGTGTCGGCTACATCACGTTCGATATTATATTGTTACATGGCTGCCGTTGTTTGACACCGCTCACAGCAGTGTTCAAGCCTACAGTGCGTGCTGTTTGACCATGGCTGCAGACAATGCTCATTCCGGGGCTAAGCTAACACCTACGTAATCCATGTGTCTCAAGATGTTACTAGAATAGAACGCGCCATTACGTCACCACACCAGTTCACAACGGCAACACTAACATTTTGAAATTGATGCCGCTGCATCACGCGACGTGTACTGCGGCCCCGGAATATGTTTGTGTAAATCAGCTGTTTGAATGGAACGGTTATCAAAGTACCGAAAGTATTAATGCAGATATGCCGATGGGGTTCAAACAGTTCACTCGTGCCACGGCGAACGTTAACCCCGGCTGGACATTGTCGAACCTTATATTAGCCAATGCACACATTTATAAATAATTTTGTTTTGATTGTTTTCTCATTTCTCATCAAAGGTTTATGTTGTTACCACTCAGTTGAACAGTCTCTAGGTTCTACTGAGTGGTAACAACATACACATTGGTTGGTGGTGTGTGGGTGGGTGTCGGGTGATGAAGGTCGGGTGCCCCCTACCGTCGCCGGTCTAATCCGTTATCGTATGAAGCTTTCGTTAATATAAATATACTGAATCGACCCAGCCAGCGAAGCATCGCTATACACGCCTGTGTATTGCGTATTCCTCGCTTCGAATTTATCACTCATTTTGGACAAGAAAACATGTCTGTCATTTTGTGCACAGAACTTACCACGATCTCTGATGCATGCCTGGATGTTCACAATTGTCAATAGTTTATTATCGGCGTCTTCATACAACAAGAAACTTGTTTAGTTAGTTACAATTCACAATAGTTTGTTGACATTTCCTGTGTGTGTTGAACACGGTCGCCATTTTATACTGCGTAAACCTGTTTAAGCTCGATAATTTCCACCAAACCTCTCCGACCAATCAACGATGCGGGACAACTTTCACGTTTCGTTAAAATGGGAAAGTCCGGGAATCCGATTACACATTCCACCCAATCCACTGTGCGGAATCAGGGACAACTTTCACATTTTGTCCGCGGATTCCAAACATGGTCCTCATTGTCCTAATGTTGTCCTCTGAGTCTCTACGAGCCAATCAAAGGGCTGCATCTGCGGACAACGTCCGGACCGAAGGTTATAAATAGGAGTGAAATATGTCATTGTCGACTTTGTCCCTACTGCCGAGAGACGCAACTCGAGACGCAACTCGCGTCTCTGAACTCCCAAGGCCCAAATATTCTCCCCCTTAACCATTACTCACCGACGATGTTGCCAATGTCCGTTAGTCGTTATATGTGATGATTTGAACGTGATTATGACATTATTGATTATTAATATTGGCTGGAACCATGATAATGCAAATATCTCATTACCCCACCCACTTTTTCCCCATTGCGTTACGATTCCCGATTCAAGTTTCGTAGACCCCCTGCTGTGTGACTCCCCTCTCACCCCTGTTAGTGAACCCCACTCCATTGTCATGCGTCCTAGCTGTTGTGTGCCCCCCCCCCCCACCACCCCATTCAGCTAGTGTCATGATTTCCACCCCAGCTTCGTGACCCCCGGCTGTGTGACTCCCCCACCCAGCCTTATTTCCCAACCCCAGCTTCGTGATTCCCGCTGTGTGACTCCCCCCACACCCAGAATTATTCTTCCCACCCAAGCTTCGTGATTCCCGCTGTGTGACTCCCCCACCCAGTATTATTATTCCCACCAAGCTGCGTGATTCCCACTGTATGACTTCCCCACCCAGTTATTCCCCACCCAGCTCCCCACACAAGCTTCGTAATTCCCGCTGTGTGATTCCCCCACCCAGCATTAGTTCCAACCCCAGCTTCGTGATTCCCGCTGTGTGACTCCCCAACCCAGTATTATCTCCCACCCAAGCTTCGTGATTCCCGCTGTGTGATTCCCCCACCCCCACCCAGCATTAGTCACAACCCCAGCTTCGTGCTTCCCGCTGTGTGACTCCCCCACCCAGCATTATTCCCCACCCCAGCCCCGCGATTCCCGTCTAGGTCTGAGCGTGTACGCTTTAGAAAATAGTTGCTCGTGTCCAGTCGCTCCCATAGTCGCCTATGTTAGTTAGTCACGACTCGCATACATGTACTACGAATACTAACTGTTGCTTTATATAGTCCTGTGTATCATCCCGGTACCATTATTATTAACATGAATTGTCACCCTCATACAGTTGTAGTTGTAGGTGCATAATATTGTGTTTTATGTCTTAGCAAAATATCAGGTATTAATACTGAATTAGCTATTGTCGTTCTTTCATTGCCAAGTAGCTAGTTATTCCCATTTTCATACCCGATTCACGAGGGCCCGCTACCAACCAACCCCCTGCGTGAACAGGAACCTATGATTTACCCCGTATTCTTGAAGGCAGACGCAACGAAGGGTCGTTACAATACTATGACTATTATGGCTACAGTGACGACTATGGCAACAAAGTGGACAGTGACATTGAATCGAGATGTGTCTATATCGCAGGAGATGGTGTATTATGTAAGTATTAATTTAATGAGAGGATTCAACATGTAATGTGTGAGTATTTTTTACTGGATATCTAATTTCAGCCCAATATTAATACATCTTCAACAAATCCATCGAAACTGGTACAGTGCCTAATGACTGGCATATTGTCAATGTTGAACCAATATTCAAAACAGGTGACCCAGCAAACTATCGACCCGTTACCCTCACATGTTTGTCCTTCAAATGTTTAGAACATATGTATAGAAATAGTCAAAATAATACTGAAAAACGTTGCGCCTAACAGCATAAGTAGTATATAAGAGTCACAATGATACCATCACCCTCTGGAAGGCACCGGCTACGCGCGGCCCCCCCCCCCCCCCCCACCCCCCCCCCCCCCACAACCGCATGATGGTATCATTGGTGACTCTTATATACTACTACCGCGAGACCATATATTTATGACATGAGAAGATACACCCTATTAGAGATAATAATCCCTATGTTATACTCATATATATACAACAATCTGTCATACATTTATTACGAATAAAATAATAACTGACACCCTATTAAAGATAAGAAATCCATACGTTATACTCAGTATATTACAACATTACAACAATCTGTCATCAATATCAACTGACACCCTATTAAAGACAAGTTATCCATAAGTTATACTAAGTATATTACAACAATCTGTCATACATTTATTACAAATCAAATATAAACTTACACCCTATTGAAGATAAAAATCCATAAGTTATACTCAGTATAATGCCTACCATAAAGCAAATGAGAGAGCAAGCTAAGAGTTGGGGAATTTCCCTAAGAGGTTTGAGACTCAAGAAAGCTATAGCAGATAGGATAAGTGACGCGCGAGCCGTCGTCTACGAGGAGAGGCTGCGGCGTGCGGTTTCGACCGGACGACTGCCCGCCGACCCCGAAAAACGCTCCGAGAAATTGGGAGAACGAGACGACGGCCAGTCTGTGTGCCACTGCTTACGCGCAGCGTGTAAAAGAAGATCCCAGCCCACGTAGAAAACCACTATTCAAACCGTACTACAATAAGATTTATCAAGGGTTGATGGGGAGACCTCCTAAGAGTAGGAGAGATATCGCCAGAGCTTTGGTGGAGGAGGGTCCCATGATTCTCGCCGAAGAAGCCGAAGTTAGGGAAACTGTTGATAGGGGTAGGAGGAAGATAGTATGGACTTTCGAGAGGTGGGGGGGGTAGTATGGGGAGATCGCTAATCGTATAATGAATAAAATTCGCCCAGAGATGACCACGGCATGTTATCTGAGGTATTCGTGCTCTTATCGTATTAGGAACATCGAGACCGACGAAACGATTATCTATCACAAACAATCAAAGGGCAGTCCGTGGATAAACGAGATTTCCGTGGATATCCGATAGAGAGAAAGGTCGAATGGACATCGACAAAGTCGATAGACCAAACACAAAATGGACCTTCGTTCGTTGGATATCGGTCGAGGTGAAGATGATCATCGATGCGCAACAACTTATCATGGGAGCGGGAAAACTCCCAGACTGGTTAGGACAGAAAAAGGGAATGTATTCCGTCGACACGTACAACGACTACTTGTGTCTGTTTAGGTGCATAGCCATCCACCGTGGAGGGAGACCAGACCGCTATTGTGAGAAGGCACGAACTCTAGCTCACGAATATCTCGGTCACGATAACGGACCGGATAGTAAGGGAATTCCCCTGGAAGATATTAAGAAGGTCGAAGAGCACTTCAAGATGGGCATTCGTGTTTACGAGCCCACCGACGAAGGAGTGTGGTACCTCATGAAGGTTCCGGCAAATTACGACGCGGTTGGGGAGAAGATCATGACGATAGGAATGTTTGGAGGTCACTCATTTCTCATAACGAACCTCCGCAAGATGAACGAACGAGTACGGGTGCACCGGATGTCAACAAGGGTTCACAAAGTCGTGTAACATGCACAGGCACGCGGCCACCTGCATGGGTGGGAAGACCGTGGTGACATGTCCAGGTAAGAGGGTAGAGAGACCGCAGTCGGCCTCTCACTGGAGAGAGGTGGGTGGCCGGCGATCCGGTCGACGGTTACTGTCACGAGACTGAGACCGTGTTTCAGTTTCACGGATGCTACTGGCACGGGTGTCCGAGGCATTGCATGAGAGGTAACGCGAGATCGCTGTACAAGAGGACGAACATTCAAGATGCCAAGATAAGGGATGAGGGTTACGAGCTGGTGGTGATGTGGGAGTGCGAGTGGTTGAATGAGGTGAATACCTACTATCCACAATCGCCGCGCGAGGAGGAGACGACTCTGTACCCTCACCAGATAGTCTACGACTTCGAGGCGTATCTCGACAAATCAAAAACCACTCAACCCACCAAAGACCTGACCTTCGAGGTCGAGCACGTTCCTATATCTGTGTCTTTGGGGGATACGATGCATGAAGGGATAACCCACATCTGCGAACGAGATCCTGACACGCTAGTCGAGAAGTTTCGTGACCGAGCTACAGATGAGAGGCAATGCAATCAGGGAGGGGGTTAGGAAGAAGTATCTGCCGGCCGACATAGATATGTTTTTATCGAAGTCTCAGCAAGCAAAGATTATCTCTTGGATTGACCAAGTACCGGTGGTGGGGTTCAACTGTAGCAGGTACGACCTGAACCTCATCAAGCAGTACTTTGTAGAGAAGTTGGCGGCCACCGTGAATAAGGTGATGGTCGGAAAGAGAGCCAGCACGACGATGTTTCTGTTTACCCCGGAGTTTAGATTTCTCGACATCATCCAGTATATAGGACCCGGTACCACGTACGACCGGTGGGTTAAGGCGTACGACCGTAAAACGGTAAAGTCTCACTTTCCGTACGAGTGGTTCGATAGCGCGGACAAGGCCGACCATCCGGAGCTGCCAGACTATCCCGAGTGGTACTCGAAGTTGAAGGGTGAGTTCCTACTGTCGTTGTTCGAGTGGAAAGAGTGTAAGAAGGTATTCCGAGAAAATGGGATGAAGACGTTCAAGGAATGGTTGCAACACTACAACGACTTGGATGTAGGACCGTTCCTGGAGGCTCTGACTAAAATGACTGAGTTCTACAGGGGAAGAGGTGTGGACATACTCAAGGATGCTGTGTCTCTGCCCGGTGTATCCCTTCAGTACCTACTCCGCGGGTCGATCGATGGGAAGGCGGACGCGCCCGAGCTGTGGTCACCGAAGTCTGAAACTTACGAGATGATGAAGCAGGGATTGGTCGGTGGTCCGTCCATAATGTTCTCCAGATACGCCGAGGCTGGCAGGTCAACGATCAGGGGTCAGGTAGGTAGTCGGGAGGAGAAGATGTGCAAGGCGGTGATGGGGTACGACGCCAATGCGCTGTACCTATCTACTCTGTCGAAAGACATGCCGTGCGGGGAGGAGACGATATGGACGTGTGACGACCCGGAAAGACAGGCGTATATAGACTGTTTCGTGAGGAAGGTCAGGAATGAAGAGTGGTTCGGATTTGCAGAGTTGGATATAGAGGTCCCGGAAACGTTGAGAGACAAGTTCTCGGAAATGTCACCGCTGTTTGTTAATCGAGAAGTCGATGAGAACGAGGTTCCGCAGCACATGAAGGACTACCTGGCCGGGACCGGGAGGAAAAGGGTCGAAGGACAGAGAAAGCTCGTGGGGGGCAATGTCCGCCAAGAAGATGATCATATACTCCCCACTGCTAAAGTGGTATCTGGAGCACGGTCTGATAGTCAAGGCGGTGCATAGGGTGATAGACTACACGCCCGGCAAACCGTTTCAATGGTTCGTGGAAGAGGTCACCGCTGCCAGACGGACGGGGGACGTCGACAAGAGCAATGCGGTGTTGGCGGAGATATTCAAACTGGTTGGCAACGCGTGTTGTGGCAAGCTGATAGAGGCACAAGAGAGACACCTGAACACCAGATATACGAAGGATGAGAAGACTGTCGATCGGGCAGTGAGGTCGGCGTGGTTCGAAGACCTGGAGGAGATTTGGGAGGCTTACGAGATATCGAGCAGGAAGACTCGAGTGGTGATCAACAGACCGTTTCAGTGTGGCATAGCGGTCTACCAGTTGGCCAAGCTCCGGATGCTGGAGTTCTACTACGACTTATTGGACAAGTACGTGGATCGCGGAGATTTCGAACTGATACAGATGGACACTAACAGTATGTACTTCGCGGTGTCTGAGAAGACGCTGGTGGAGGTGGTGAAAAAGAAGATGAAGAGAAAGTTCAATAAGGAGAAGACCGAGTGGTTGGCGTGGGACGCGTGGAGCAACAGAACTCCGGGATTGTTCAAGCTGGAATTCGAGGGAGATAGAGCCATCGCTCTGTGTAGCAAGTGTTACTACGTGAGTGGTGACGGAAAATCTAAGCACTCGGCCAAGGGGATGTCGAAGAGATCTAACGATCTGACTTGGGGAAGATACAAGAGTGCTCTCGAAGGGGGTAGGGATATGGCGGAGAACAGGGGATTCCGAATGGTTAACGGGGTGATGAAGACGTACAAGCAGGATAAGTTGGGGTTGTCGGCGTACTACGACAAGAGGAGAGTGATGGAAGACGGGTTACACACCGAGCCTATAGGATAGGTAAAAAAAAAAGAACTCTGAAAAAGGAGAGAATACTAAAGACTCTGACGATCCGGGGGTAGCTGGGTGTCAGAAGGCACCATAAGAAGTTCTTCGCGAACAAACCCTCGAGATGGCCCATCATCCAAATAGTAGAGCACGGGCTCATCGGGTTTGGTAATAGATCGATCTAGATGATATAAATTGAGAGACCACACGGGATCAGTCGCGCGGCGGCTGCCACCTTCGAGCTCTCCCGGTTGATAGAGGTACCGGACGTCAATATCTGATGGAAGCCGTTGCTCCTCTAAACCAACGGGTCGCCCGCGCGAGACGGCAGAGGGCTTGCTCGTCACCCTTTTAAACTTGATAGCATCTACAGGCTTCTTACCTATCAATCTGGTCACCTCTCCGTTCAGTGCGGAGACCACGGCGGGCAGTCTGGCCACCCACTCGGTCGATCGCGAATGAGGGTCTACAAGTTCTTTGGCGTATTGGTGTCCGAACAGCCTCTCAGCCAGGGTTCGATTGAACCGCTCCACGATCCCCTGGTCCCGGTGGATGTTGACGCGGCCGCGTCTGATAGAAACTTTGTGCTTAGACAATAGATGAGAGACCGCGCCCATGAACTCGCGGCCGGGATCGACCTGGAGAAGATTCGGCCATTTGAGAGGACTCTCTATATTCGGGAAAGAGCCTCGGCCACCTCTTAGACTCTTTAGTGGCCAACGGCTCAGCCCCCTTATAACGACTCGCTACGTCAACGATTGTCAATGCGTACTTGTACGTTTTGCGACCGACGCGATCGTGAGGGAGAAACAGGAGATCCGCTTGGTGAACTTGGTTCGGCACCGGCACGTCGAATTTCGGGCGCGGAATATTATGAGGCGCGGGTAAATAGATCTGCCAGATGGCCTGCTTCTTGAGCCATTCCTTGACTGCGTTTTCTGAAACCTTGGTCGCCGCCGCGAGGTTCTTGATGGCCGCGAGTCCCTTCCAGTAGCCGCGTGGGCTATAGTATGTATTCGACAGCTTGCGCGTTAGTTTGGTATCAAGTTTGCGCGTGTTCATCGTATGCGAAGTATTCTAATATATCAGACAATCTCCAACATGCCCTCGCCAATTCGTCCGGTAACTGCGTCGTTAATAATAAACCTTTGTTGGAAGTCCAATCGCGATTGGTTTTGGAGGTTAAGTTCTGAAGGAACTCGGAGGAATCTAATTCATCGATTGGAGTTGAGGAGGATTCTAACAGCCGCTTTGCGAAAAGGGTGGCCGCTTTTTCATCCTCGCGCCACGTCTCGAGAGAATCTTGGGCCAGACGAATCATACTCTTTGCACCAGCTATACGATGTTTTTGGGCAGTGTAGCCTACATCGATCATAGCGTAATAAAGTTCGTCAACTAACATCGTTCTATATATATATTTTTATAAAAAATATTTGTTTAAATAATTAATTAATTTGTTCAATATAGTAGCCGACGAGACCCACCACACCCATTCCCACGACGATGAACGTGATCTCGCGGTCTTTTTGGGCCTCTGATGGTACATAGAAATCTGAAAGTTGGGGCTCGGGATCCATTGGATCGAGACTTTTCTGCGGATATGCCAGCGCGTACTCGCGGTTGGCTTCTTCAACGTTCTGGAAAGTTTGCGCGGCGAAGCTCTTCATTGACCCAGTCCAGATGGGCGGTTCGTTTTTTCGACCACGCTTCCTTTGCACTATTGAGTTGTTCTACAGCTAAATCGTGACGCTTGCGCTCCTCATCCACGTTCGAGCTTCTCATGTTTGAGAATATAAAGTTGCTACCGCTGAACGCCAATGCGTTTACAAGTGCACCACCTATCATTATTCCGATCGAAGCCATTTATTTCCATATATTAGCAGGTAGAATTCCAACTTTAATTACATAATATCGGGTCCAAACTGAGGCCGCTACATCTAAGGTCGCGAGCCCTGCGTCTCTCACAGTAAAGTCCAATTTGGGAGTGGACCCTCCTAGGGCCATCTTTGATAGTCGAGCATACCCGATACTGAAACCCGATATCACCACGGCGTGATAAAGCGCATTCACTATCATTTTACCATCTTGTTCAGCCATTGTTATAATTATTGCATATAAAATGGATCGCGATCAATGTTTAAATGGGGTGCATCCAATCGTTTCGTAACTTTTTTAGGAACCGCCGTTGGAGTTGGGGTTCTGTTGTAGAGATGGTAAAGCACACTCAGGGTGCCCACAACTGTCAGACCACCACCAACAACCCACGGGGTCCAATCAGTTGGAGCAATCCGTTCCAATTCAATGGGGGTGTTGTTGCACTCGGAACCGATTGCTCTGTCTTCAGACGTTTTGCTGTCTCCGTCCCCAATCTCGATTGGAGTTTGGCCTCCCGAAGCTCGGCGAGTATTTTATCTTGTTTAACTTTTCGGGCGGCAGCTGCCGCCCGCCCAGCTGCCTGTCTTTTTGGGTTTTTATGTCGTGCAACCCCCAACTCCAACTCCAACTCCAACGGCGGTTGGTATTGGGTTGTAGGATCAATCGGATTCAACTTCAATCCCGATTGGGTTGATGGAAGTGCTTTATCACACCGTGGTGATATCGGGTTCGAAATTGGAGTTGGAGCAATCCCCAACTCCAACTCCAACGGCGGTTGCTATTGGGCTGGAGGTGCAATCGGGTTCAACAGTGTTGAGGGCTGTTCCGTCACTCTCGCGGGTGTGTCTTGTGTCATCATTTATAATATTAGAGCTTATAGTTCGTGGGCATATATGTCCAAATTGACAGTGTTTACCCGTGGTCAACGCGGTTGTCAGTGGAGCTAAGTACATTCCAAACTTGTGATAAATTGAGCAGCAGGCTGTTCTAAGAGTGTGTCCTATAAAAGGGTCAGTCTCTAGATCGTGAATCAACCCCTCGGTGTTTGGTATAGGGAGAAGTATACTAACGGCGGTAGCGTACAAATGAGTAGCCGCCGATCCAAGAGTTTTTGTCATCTCTGCCCCCAATTTGGATTCGTATCGCGCATACATTTTATCAATCTCCGCATCTGACATCTTATCCACCTGACAAACTGAGAGACGCATACCGAGATAATGCTCCGATTGTCCCCCAGCAACCAGCACAGCTAGCCGCTCGCGTCGCGCCGCATTTTCATTCGTATCGGCCCCAATCGCGATTGTCAACCCCGATTGCTCTGTCGGAGTTGATGTTTCATTATCTTTCAGGATGTCGGTAGTCGGAGTTGAGGTTTCTTCCATTAGCTGATCGAGAAGTTCGTCGCAGTTCATTTTTCTTAATTTTGTCAAAATTATTAATTTAATTATTCTAACAAGTCTCATCACTTTAACATATTTATTTATTACAAAAATAATAAAAGCGCACCACCCGATACTTATGATCACCGTTATGCTCGCAACAAAGCTCGCAGCGGAGCACCAACTTGTTAACATTGTTAACCATTGTTCAGCATTTGTTCAACATTTGTTAAGCATTTCTTCAGCATTGTTCAGCAATTGCTAATTAATAATTTTTAAAAAATTATAAAATTAATTGTTAAGCATTTACTCAGCAGTTACTAATTTTTTCAAAATTATTAATTGATAACTTCATAAGCAGTTGGTTGATCAGTCTTTAGCAGAAGCTTGGCGTGCTTAGTTTCGGAAAGCATCTGTCGAACCTCCAGCCGCTCCTCGCGCGTTGGGATAACGTCATTCTCTCGAAGACAGTCATCGAATGAGTCTCGGTCCTTGCAGTGAAAGAGGGCGACCCATTTCGTTTGCTCGCGCAGATCCTTGAGGACGGCGTTGTATTTTTGAGTGGAGATCCATACGCTTTGCCTCGCATGGCGGCCAGAAAATGCGAGCTCGGAGAGCATGTCCTTCTTTTTGGTCATCGCCGCCTTGGCCGAGCAATCGTCAATCACATATAGGGTGGGCTCACCCTGGAATCTTTGGTATAAACCACGCAACCAATCGTGAAGCCTATCACCGGGGTCAATAACGTATACCTCAGGGTCGGTCCATATCCACGGGCGCCGCTGATAAGTATCGTTGTGCCGCACAGTGGGACATAGGATCACAATGTGACGAAAGGCATCGCGGTAGGACCCCTCGAGTAAGTCGAGTATGAAAACCGTTTTTCCACATCCTGTCTGCCCACATATTATGGCAGAGTGGGCATCTCCAATCGTGAATTGGTATGGATTGCTAGATGATTTTTGTATTAACAAATCGTTAGATTTAGTAGATCTGTAATTATATATAAGTACACGTTCAATGCGCCATTTCCATCCGCCTCTTTGGTTATCTGGATCGTCACACCCTCGCTAGCGTTCTCAACTTGACGTCCGCTACCGTGCATTTGGTCGTCGTCGCTGGCTCGCATGTCTAGCCATAACGCGTATTTGGTAGTCAGGAACTCCGCGAGGGAGACGGCCGATAGCTGCAGGTCTTTGGCAACCGCCGCAACCTCCGGGGAGCGTTTAGAGCCGGCAGCAAACTGCTTTCTAGCTTCGTCCCACTGCTGGTGCGCGCGAAGGCCCGCGCTGTAGAGTTGATTGGGTACTCCCTCGATCGTCACCTCTACCTTCGTGATTTTGGGGTTATATAATTTGTCGGTTTTTCTAGCACCGAGCGCGAACCGAGCATCCTCAAACAGCATCAGTATACCTTTCATCGAGCGGGCGGGTACGTTGACATTAATATTCCACAATGTGTCGCTTTTGTCCTTCGTCATCTTACGGTGGCGAAGAACTCGGTCGTAAAGTATGGCAACGCGCCCGGCGTACTGGGTTCTGATCAATCGCGCGAGTTCGGGCATCGTGACCATGTCGTACTCCAGCGAAACATTGTTGATCGTATACGTCGATAACATGTCGGTGGCTATGAGAACTCGGCCGTAGTCGTTGAACGTTAGTTCGTATTCGAGGCGGTCAGCCAAAGCACTCTGATAGTAGGGCGTGTCCAGTAACTCAAAGTCGAGCGGGATGTAGAAGCCGTTGCCGTAAGCGGCCGCGATCGCGTTGTCGCTCGCGTCGTTATCTACCTTGTTATCAGCCCCGATTCTAAGTTTGGTTACGTTCTTATTTTTGCTGGTGTCAATACCCTGATAGACAGCGTTTTCGCGCTCTTGCGCCGTCTTCCACAGGTCCTGATAGCAATGGTAGACGTCGCTGTCGTCGATCGACATCACCTCATTACCAGAAATCTTGGTCTTCTTGACTATGGCGCGACCCAGGTTCTGAACGACGGTTCGGTTCGCGTCCGTCGATGTTAGCAAAATAGTGAAAGCGAGGCGAACAGTACCCGGCACAATGACGTCGTGAGTTCCGAGGTTGGGGAAGCGGACTAAGAGCTGCTGGTTCTGGTCGATCGTCGATGGGTTGTTCGTAATAACGACACTCTGTCTCACGCCTTTTGCCCCGAGGGGCTCACGCAGTCTGCGGTATGGATTGAGTTTGCGACCGTATTGACTCGAAGACATAATGTAGTGAAACTATTAAACCCGTATGGTTTTGTCTTTAATACATAATTAATTTTAAGAAAATTAGATGGATGATTACGATATTAACATGGATGAAATCGGCAGAGACGATGAGGATAATGATGATGATAACTTCGAGGATTCCATCACAACCTTCGACACACACCCAGCGAGGAAATAAGTGGCGCTACCAGCAGCGTTCGTCAAAGTCAGGAATTACTTGAGGGAGCTGTAAACGACTACTACAACAATTTGTCAGAAATCGGTCTGGTCCCGTCTGTCGGTCGCGACTACTCCAAGTTCGAATTCGATATGCGTGGTAGGTTGCAACTAAAATCATCAAATATCCCGATCATCAACACGAATACCGGTAAACCCCTATCGCTAAAAACCATTGCCGGAAACCGGGGCGGTGGCGAAATCATAAAGAACGAACTAGGATTTCCAGATTGGAAGCGTGGTAAAACAATTGTGCCGGCCGGCGCTGTAGAGGCCCTACAGTCTACCGACGAAACGATGGCGAAGACGGCCACCGCGATAGAAACGGTAGAGCTCACGAGGTCCCTCAAATAGCGAGGTCCCTCAAATAGCCACCACGTTATTAACACGATGGAGACCACGTTCAGCGAAAACGAAATACTCAACGATGACCCACCGTTACCTCTTCGAGAACTCCGTGGACTCGATAAGGCTCTACAAACGGTCCGGGGCGAACTGGTCCTTAACCTCTCCAAACTCACGGCGCTGGATGAACATATCGCGCTAGAAGAAAGAAAACTGGAGGAAGCCGGTGACGATAGAGAATCTACCGAGCGGATCGCCGAACGACTGCGGTCTTTGCGGGACGAAAGAGAAGCTCGCTTGGAGGCCGCCTCGGCTAACCGTGAGGCTCTCCGCACACAAATAAGTCGGATCCGCTAAACAATCTCGAGGGTCCTGCACGAGGACACGACACTCGGTGAGCGTCTTCGCACTCTGTTCAGAGAGCAGGGCGTCACGATAGCAAGCATCCTCGCAGCTGTCGGCATGACTATATCAACCATAGTTCTAGCTTTCACTGGTGGTGCGGCGCCACCACCCGCGCCACCACCAGCACCCGCGCCATCCGGTGGAGCCAAGGAGTGGGTAAAAAAACAACTAAAAGCCCTCGCCAATCTTCTAGCTAAATTAGCTGGAAAGGCAGCTGCCGCACTACCTGGACTGATCGGAAGTATCGTTTCTTACTTGTTATCTATATTATCAAAAACGGTCGGATGGCTCACCAATAATACTTGGGCTTTAATCGTGGCAATCGCCGGTCTCCCCTACTATCTCCGCCAGAGAGTTCCTAAAACCAAAGCGCGAGTAGTCCGACCACTACGAGGGCGACGACGAGCCCTAATTTCTCCTCCTCGTGTGTTGTGCTTCCAATTTCTCCAATCGCGATTGGTGTTTCAACACTGTTGACGATTGACTTGCGGGGACTCAATTCGTGAATTGGGTTCAACTTCAATCCCGACTGTGTTGAGTGAGGCGCATCCAATCGCGATTGGTTTGTGTTTTTTATGACCGTCTTGGTGATGATATCCGTGTTCACGTTACCGTTGTGGCCGATTTTTTGATTGGCGGTGGCGATTACGATCTGATTATTGTAACCGTCAACCGGGTCGTCTCGTAGTATCATATTGCTCGGCGCCATATAAAGACCTATTCCAAATACATAGTCTACTGGGGTGCTGGCATTCTGCAAAACGTCTTGATAATTCTGGATCGCCTTCTCCAGGTCCACCCTAGCTGAGATGGCGTCCTCTACAAGTGCCAAGAATTGTTTTTGTGCATCAAACGCCGTTCCCGTGCCCAGTATAGAACTGCGAGTTTGCGTCTGTGCGCCGAGGATGGACCAGACGTACGTGCGAATGGAGTCGTTGAGACGAGTAACCCCGGCCTGCGTGAACCCTAGACCTGTATCTAACATAAATGTACCCCACGCGTCCTGAACCTCAGCAGCCTGCTGTATGTAAGCGACGTGAGCCCGTTTCGGAGGTAACATTTTACAAAAAAACACGCCACAGTGCCAACCTCCAGACACTTCCGGCCCGAAAGTCATCGTCGCGGGGTCAAAATTCCCGGCGTTCCGACTGACGATGTGGTCGCCGGAGTGATCGTGTCTAAAATCAGTCTGCGTCCAATTCCCGGACTGACCCCGAATGAGAACGTCCCCGAGGCCGGTGGTGGTAGGAAATGCTTTCTGTCTCCAGTCCGCGTCTTTTGAAACGTTAAATTCGTTACACAGTCTTTCAAACGCCATACGGTCGTATGCGTTGGAAATGGGATCCCAGGCGTCGTCTTGAGGTAGTGAAATACCTAGTTCTTTGAGAATCCTCCTAATTGTGTAATACACGTGAAAGTTGTAGACACTTCGGAGCATGACATTCTTGGATGTCAGTTGGTCTTGATGCGAAACTCCACACCCGGCTTTTGCGCACCATACAACGAAATTTATTTGGTTCTGCCAAAACTGCATCGGTGTTGCTTTCCACCCGTTTATCGCCTCCATCGTAGTAATCTTGGGCATCCTATATTGTTCAAAGATGTTAGGGAAATTGGTGGCAAAGCCACTGTCCGGTCTAACTGTTACAGTTGGGTGTACAAGGTGGTTAATAACGTCTTTTTGTGTGTATTTACCTCCGACCGCGTACTTTGCATTAGAGTTAAAGCTAAATGCTTTGGTATCCATTGAAAGATATTATTATGTTTGCTACTATCACTAATGTTCAAAAAGAGAGTTGTGAACTTCAAAAGTCAATCGACAACTGCTGCGGAAAACGCCGGGTGGGCCTCAGATCAATCACCTTCACGGTCGGGTGGCAGAATGTGGGAAAGAGTGAAGGGTTTTACTATGTGAAGGATAAACAACAATTAGGTGTAAAGCTGCCTCACGGACTGTGGGGAATAAGACAGCTCAAATATTTGTCACCTCTGAGCTTGACGGTATAGTCAACCTCACAGTATCGAAGGCTACCGGGCTCGCAACAATGACCATCAGCCCTGATAATAAGGTAGTGGTCTCCCCGGGGTTGGGTATTCAACTCGGTTTTAGAGAGACATACTCCGTAAATAAAGGAGTGTTTACCTCGGGTGAGTACGTCGGTGATAACCCGGTGGACTTCGCCTTCACGAAAATTCGCAGGGTGCACCTGGATCGGGTGAACACGTCGTACAACACGGTAGACGGATCCCCCAGCACATTACTGAAAACCGTGCAAGCCAGCGACTGTTTCTTTGGGGATACGGTGACCTTAGACTTCCCACACCCCGAGATGAAAGTTTTGGAAACGGGACACATCCACGAATTTACGGTCTCTATTCTCGATGATCAAGCGAGAAAGTTGAATAACTATTACCCGATTTCGGTAGTTCTCGAAATTTCCAATTGAGTATAGGTGCCCCAATATTATAATTTAATTTTAAGAAAATTAGTATGAGTATATACGGACCAGGTAGTTCTTCCGATTGGGTGACAAATTCAAAGAATTTGGAACCGGCAGAAGGGGGATTCATCCCGACAGAGGGCGACTTTTTAACTACTGGAAAAACCAAGGCCCTGATCAATAAAACTATATCGAAGGTCACAAACGGGATTCATAGGAGTATATCAGATGTTAGAGTAGAAGTGCTGACGGCGACTGCACAAATTGAGGGAGTCCGAACGGATATTGAGAAAGATCAGGCGGCTTATAAGGTGTTGCGCTCAGAGGACTCTCTCATCAGAGAAACGGAACTAAACGAACTAGGTAAAAAAATAACCAAATTTCGAAAAGAGGCCCGGTTGGGGATTGAGAAAGTCCGAGAAGACCACTAGACAGACCTTACGGAGGCATATGGAATGTTGCGCTCAGAGGACTCTCTCATCAGAGAAGCGGCACTTACCGAACTAGGAGAAAAAAATAACAGAATTTCGAAAAGAGACCCGGTTGGATCTTGATGGAGTCCGAACGGGTATTGAGAAAGCCCGAGAAGACCACCAGGCGGCCCTTACAGAGGCATATAGGGTGTTGCGTTCAGAAGACTCTCCCAACGGAGAAGCAGCACTTACTGAACTAGGAGAAAAAATAACAGAATTTCGGGACGAGGCCCGAACGGTTATTGAGAAAGCCCGAGAAGACCACCAGGCGGACCTTACGGAGGCTTATAGGATGTTGCGCTCAGAGGACTCTCTCATCAGAGAAGCGGCGGTTGCTGAACTAGACGGAAAAATAACCAAATTTCAAAAAGAGGCCCGGTTGGGGATTTAGAAAGTCCGAGAAGACCACCAGGCGGCCCTTACGGAGGCTTATAGGGTGTTGCGCTCAGAGGATCGGACGGGGATTGCGGGATTAGGAGCCCGAGTGGTTGAATCTATCCGCGCCGTTGATGAATCACTTGTTGCGGTTGATGATAAAGTAAATCGAGTTCGTACAGCAGCGACCAAAGCTCTTGAGGAGGCCTCTTATAAGATTCGTACTGAGGCCCATACCTCTATCGGGGCGGTTGCCGGATTGGTGGAAACAATGAAAACGCAAAAACGTGTCATAACAGTTTGGGCTGAGAAGCGGGGCCCATTGGTTGAGGGGCTCTATGAATATTTGTTCGGTGCCAAAGCGAGTAATAAATGTGGGGGATACGCCATGACAGCTACAGGTACAGTTCTCCGAATGGCGGTCTGCTCGGTTAATGCTAGTGGTAACCTGTGGGCGCGGTCACGATAAATCTTGTAGTAGATGGGGAAGAACGGGGGGTTGGAGTCACTAAAATCGCTGGAGATAGTTCGTCGGTGGTTTCGTTCGCCGGTTATGATCTAATTAGACTTTCCGAAGGTAGTGTTATTAACTTTGTTACGAAAATCGCTGACCCAGAGAGTTCTTCCACTATTGTCTCATTGTTAATTGAACTTAATTTGTAAAATACTAATATATTGAAAATCATGAACGAATCACCGTATCCAATTCTCAATACCGCTCCATCAACACTGTATCCAATTCTCAATACCACTCCATCAACACTGTATCCAATTAACGAAAGAAGTTCAGATTTTAGGTTGAATGATATCGTCGCTATGCAGGATATTTTAGTTAGAGAATGTGCAAATAGAAAAAGACACGCTAACAAATATAAGCGCGCGGCGAACATAGCTGAAGCATCTAGTACGGTTCTGGCAAGTTTATCTGTAATGAGTGGTGCGGGGACTGCTGCAACGCTATCTAGAATTGTAACGGTTCCACTTGCAGGGGTTTTGAGTGGAATTACCGTTTTATCTGGAATACTTTGTATGGTAATTAGGGCGGCGGGTGGAAAACTCGAGAAAAAAAGTAGAAAACATGATAGAATATCCGTTCTCGCTAGGTCTAAGCAAAATAGCATCGACGTTATGGTGTCCAAAGCGTTGGCCGATAAGGAAATATCAAATTTAGAGTTTGAATCCGTGGTGGAAGAAATGGGGAGATATGAATAATTAAAACATGATATAAGAATCAAGGCGCGCGCCACCATGCCCAACAAAATTGAGTGTACTGATTGGGATATAAATAGGGTAAAACTTGGAAATAAAGTCGGAGGAAATGTTACAGCACCATTGTGATATTTTATAAAATAATTTTTAAAAAATAATTAATTTTATAATTTTTTCAAAATTATTAATTATATTGGTGCAGTAAACAAATTTACATACCTATACAACATGTGTTTTTCACTGAGAATTACGCCGTAATCGCATAACAAATTCAGTCGAGGATTACACTGTAATCGCCTGTGTACACACCGTCTGTGTAAATTGATACACTCGGCTCTGTTTACCTCGGCTATCAATTTACGCATGGTCCATAACCCGTGTAATTGAAACATTGTCGTTACAACATAAATTAATTACTATGTAATAATAGGGGGTGTTCAGCTTTAAATTATTAAAAAAAATTACAAAATTAATTATAAAATTAACAAAATAACGAACCATCACATGTTTTCTTTCGCCAATAGGTATTAATAAATAATTATAATTTGTACACCATTTGTATATATATATACGTTTGTTTGCCTTACAACAGTTGGTCTCATCTCGTGCATGCCATGTTGTTGATCCGGTATGACGTCCGTCTCGTCTGTTTAATGGTAGCAGTCTATACATATGTGTGTATTTGGCGATATAATTGCGTAGCTCAAAGGTGCCGGCCTAAAAGATTTCTGCCTAAGAGCTTTGCAATTTCGGAAACCAAATTCACACATAGGCTCGCCTTACTTCGCTGGTTTCTCTTAATAGAGGAATTGGCAATGGGGTTCAAGGCGACCCAGACTGTGAGCCAACAGATGCGTGGGCTTAAGAAAGGTCCGAACACCCCAGTGGCTGGCTGCCGGCTAGAAATCTGCCCAGTCGCTGGGGTGTTGTGCACGAGTGGAGGCTTTTGCTATTTTTTGTTCAATATATCTTTATAAGCGATATCGTAGAAATGTATATTCGTAAACGAATCGTTGGGTTTTAACAATTTTATATAATACACCTTAGTTTCATATCCGATATGCATTATCCGTCTTAATGTTTGTATTTGCCTCTTGTATAGTTGACATAATTGCCGGTATAATATTGTAAATGCAACGTTTTTATCGGAGCGTAATAAATTACGCTGGTATTTCATGTATTCGATATCGCTTAGTGTTTTCATTTTATAGAATTTATATACAGGATCATAACCCGTGTAAGCTTCGTAAACTTCTTCCTTCAACACAGTCATTAAAAACTTTCAATTCCAATTGAATTGTATTATCCATTTTCTCTAATAATATTGGTAGTTGTTTTTTCTGTTCAATTTCCAATTTTATAAAATTAGTTTGATAATGTTTTTTTACAGTGTTTTAATGCTGTAGAAACACCGTGACTTATTAGATCGATTCTATATTTCTAACTGACTTTCCGATTTGAATTATTACTAAACGATAATACTTGCGAGCACGTAATCCCTTGTTAACCATTCGATGAGTAGCCTGAGTGCCACCGCATGGTGGACATAGCAATGACTCGGCTTTGGTCCCCTACCCCACAATGCCGACATGGGCGAGGCGAAACGGAACCTCTTCGCATCCATGCACGGTACGTTTGCAATATTCGTAAATACCGGTGCGAAAACATCTCTCGTGACTACCTGTCTTCAACCACGCACACTTAACTAGAACCATTATGTTGTATATATATACTGAGTATAACATAGGGATTCTTATCTCTAATAGGTGTATCTTCTCATGTCATAAATATATGGTCTCGCGGTAGTAGTATATAAGAGTCACCAATGATACCATCATGCGGTGGGGGGGGGGGGGGGGTGGGGGCGCGTAGCCGGTGCCTTCCAGAGGGTGATGGTATCATTGTGACTCTTATATACTACTGCATACTACAATGAAATGAAACGTCTCTAAACCGGACACCCTGGGGGGTCCCCAGGGTGTCCGGCTTAGAGAGGTTTCACTGTAAATCAGAAATTTGATCATTCTGAATCATAGTTGTGAGCTATGCGATCACGAACAGACATTATCACCTGAGATAAATGACCAAGAAACTCATCCAAAATAAGATTGTATGTGTTTTATTGGTGTCCGGTTTAGAGAGGTTCTACTGTAGCTGACACTCAACATGGTTTTACAAGCCGTAGGTCATACGAATCACAGCTCGTGAGTCGTCCAATTGTACGTGATCTCTCATCCACCTTAGACAGGGCATGTAATAAAGGTCCCAGGTAACAATAGTACGGCTTTATCAACAATACAAAAGAGTTGTGTTTTTTTCAATAATATTAAATGTTATCAACATTTAGGAATAAGCCTTATTTTTATTTCGTAAAATTTTGTTAAATATTGATTTTATTTCGAAAAAAATAATATTTATGGGAATTTAACATGGGGAAAAAAGAGGTGGAGAAACTGGAGTAGGAGTCGAAACACGAACAATTTTAGAAATTCACTCTGAAATCAGGCTAGATAGCTTGTTAATGATCTAACTAAGAAAACAAAAGTTACATTTTGAAAATCGGTCCACATTTTCTGAAATTAGAAAACATTACCATGTCAAATCAATATGGAGACATTTTGTTTCGCAATACAATTAAAATTGGAGCAAATTTCACAAACTAAAAAGAAGGTTCATTCTTAAATTTTGCTATAATTTACTATTATCGAATACAATTGTTTTTGCATTGTTTATATAGCCATATATTTGGGCAGGTTTCGTAAAACAGAAAGTAAGCTACTATGGCATACACGGACCAATACATTCCTTTTCAGACATGACACACAACGTTGCCTTAGCCTCAGCTAATGTGGTCACACTGGCCGCACTACTCTAATCACGTCTTCGTATTATGCGCCAACGTTATGTCAAATGAATAGAATTGAGACGTTCCAAATGACGTCCCCAATGTCGCTACAAAGCAATGATATGTTGACGTGTTTTAAACGTTATTAGAAGCATCAGTAAAGTTACTGTAATTATCAAAAAGTGTTTACAAAGTGCAAGAACCTATTAATACTTGGACTATTTGCAATACATACAGTTTTATTGTTAGTATTAAAACTATTTTCTTCTATGGAGATTTTTGGAGGTTGAAATCATGTGATAAATGCAATCTCAAACTCGTTTCCATTTGATTTATGAAATTCTTCAGCAATTTTATGATGCAGAGGCTCGATGCATAAATTGTGCGTGATGCGATTGAATTCATAAATCTCATATGAAATGGAAACGAGTTTGAGAGTCTCTCTGTCTGTTGATATAAAGTGTACCAGGCAATTCTATGATTATGTAACCGCGTAGGAAATCATAGCCGAGCCTCATGTGAATCTCAAATTTGTTTCCATTTTTATGCGATTTAGCAATTGTATTCATCTCGTCAGAGGCTCGGTACATAAATTGTGTCTAACTTTTTCCCTTATTTCATCTCAAATGGAAACGAGTTTGAGGCCCTCTATTTATGTATGGTGATATCAAATGTGTCAGGCAAGGCAAGGAATTCCTACGCGTTTCCTATCTTTGCCAGATGAACGTGATATCACTGACGTGGTATTCTTATGTTCTTACAGACGGATACCATCTCAGTGTGGAGGTGTTCATTCGTGAGTGTGTCCACTATCGTCATGATGACGTACCGTCGGACGGTTGCCGTCTCGGTAATGAAAGCACCAAAGAATTTCGCGATTCCTTTATGTTTGGTCCAACAGACGAATTCAAAGGGGAAATCTGCGTTTCTATGGGCAACGTTACCAACAGTAGCGCGTTTGGTCCAACTGTCGAATTCAAAGAGGAAATCTACGTTTCTATGAGCAACGTTATCAACAGTAGCGCTCTCTATATCATCATAGCGATGGTGCAGTTCATTGCGATATTAAATTAAGTAGATTTATTACTCAACACAAATACTAATAACCTTCTTTTTTGTTTTTACGTTTTTCTGCTTGTTTCTACATTTGTATATCATTCATATCTCTTAATAATTCCAAATATTGACACTGTCCTTACATTCATAATGGATACGCCCATTCAACGTATTGCGTCTATATCTCAGTACATTGCATTAGCCCCACGCGACGTCGCTAGTGCGATAGATATGTGCAGAAAAAAGGTCGATCTGTGCACTTTTGGAAGAGTCTGCCAAATTTTGCATATCTGTTCAGTGATGAATTTCGAAAATAATCAGAGGGGTGGCCACGAAAAAGTTTGATTGACGTCATTAAAATACATGACGTTCATGGTCGTTTTCTAATGCACTCTATAAATATCACGCAATCTGATTGGCTGATGGTCATACATTACAGGTATGTCATTGTTGATGAACGGTCGCAAACTATTTCAATATGTATTCCTACGCCAATGCTAAGTTTGAGTCCGGTCAATTTACTCTGCCACATAATGACATCATGACCGACCAAAACATGGTGTAACTCACATACAGTGCCCCAAGTGGTATGCTGGTATTATTGTCAAAGAAACAGCCGGCTTGCATATGAAACGTCCCGATCCGAAACTTCCTGGTGACCTGGTCATAAAGTTACATGGTCCGAAGCGTACGGCACAAAAATATTGCAAATATCTCACCGTTGATCACGTTTCATATGTTTTGGCAGTAATAGGTCGTTCACACAAACAGAAAGTATGTATCCAGTGTAATCTTGCATCTCAAATGGTAGTATTATCACGAATGATTATGACAAGTTATCACAATATTTATGAACATCAGGCAGTTTGACATGCAGCCACCATTGAAATAGTGTTGCTAAGAGATCGCACTGGAGTGACATTAAAAGCGCAAAGTAGTAAATAAGGCAATTATAATTCTAACGACGAATTTATTGCTTTTATTATTGAAAAATAATGAAATCAGCAACATAAACGTATATACATTCATGCATGCAAACATCGCTAATATCTTGTAATTGTGTTGGAGCTATTTTCTTCGTAGAAAATAGTATTCCGTCCAGTATGACCTGCTCAACCAGCTTGCATTTCCGTACGATTTTCCAACGAGACTCGATAAAGTTTGCAAAACAGTAATTAAAGGAGTGCATTAAAAATAGGTTAACCGCATTGTAATTTTGAAATTTGCGGCGTATATCAGAAAATGATAGGTCGAAAAACATGTTTAATGGCTCCTCTAGCGCGTCGCCATTAAACAGATTTTCCGACCTATCATTTTCTGATATACGCCGCAAATTTCAAGATTACAATACAGTTAACCCTATAGTCAATAACGGCACGCTATTGACCGGCTGTTCCAGCAATTGTGACAAAATGACGTAAAACAAGATTATTCTTAATTATAACGCCATATTTAGTTCAGGGGCAGATCTGGAGGGGTGGTGGTTCAGGCAACACACCCCCCCCCCCCCCGTTCAGCCACGGAGGTTACATATATATCACAGTTTACCATCAGCTGGAGTCTGAAATTAAATGCCGTAAAACACAGGAAAGTGCATTATTTCCGGACATCTAGATTTCAAAATCTTTACGTGGGGCATGCACCCAGACTACCCTAGGCATACTCGAAAATAGGACACCCCCCCCCCTCGTTCTCCAAATGCTGGATCCGCCCCTGTATTTATTTACATTTTTGAAACTATCAGAAAATGCAGTGTAAATATAAGTAATAAAACCATGGGCTGTTGCGTTTACTGGGATGAACATTGCTTTTGGTCTGTTTAAAGTTTGCGGGGAATCTTTCGGACTGCACTTTAAACATAACAAATGCGCACCCCAGTAAACACAACAACTTCTTGCTAAAAAATACATGGCTTTTCTCATGTACATGAGGTTATGCAATCGGTCGCCCTGTCAGCACCGACTGTGGTGCTTGTATACGAGCCAGGCGCTGGTATTATTGATCTGTTTTATCTCATCAACATTTTCCTGCCACATTTTCTGTAAATGACGTCGTGAATTGAAACAAAATTCGGAGCTCATGCGGAATTCAATTTTCGACGTCATTTACAGAAAATATTTTATTTCTCCAAAATAAATATCTGCGAAAATATGCGATGTGACACCTGCGATATTCTTGCCAAGATCATTAACGCTTTTTAACATCTATTCGCAATGTCAACTCACCAACAAGCAATTCTCTTGCATGAGCCTGAACTGTAGCTCAGTTCAGGCTCATCAAATTGACTTGCTTGATTTAAAGCACACTATTCAAGTATTTTAAATAAAGAATTGACACATATTGGTAAGAAGATTAGGGCAGGCGGTAGCGTAATATAATATACGTATATATCGTTCGTTTGCGGAACCAAGAACAAATCTTCGCTGTACGTACTTTGGGGTCAGTGTGTAAGTGCACACACGAACGAACACGACAGGTTGGTTTCAACCTGTCGTGTTCGTTCGTGTGTGCACTTACACGTTGACCCCACTGTATATGTACCGGTACACGCCAATAGTATCAACACTTTTGGACGTCTATTTGCAAAGCCAACTTTCAATCAAGCAGTTTGCTTGTATGACGCTGAGCTGTATGAGAGCTCAGGCTAATCAAATCTAGCTCAATATTGAAGTATTTTTTAAATAAAGAAATTGAGAAATATTGGCAATATTAGCGTAGCCAGTAGTGTAATATGGGTGTATTTACGCTGATGTTTTACAATAACACGAAGACGCCGACTTACATACATGTAATGCATGTACAATGGAGCGCTAGTAAGTTAATGCAGGGGCGTCGCAGGCATCATACGTGTGGTCCGGCGAAGGTAGGGGTGCATTATTATACATTTTATATCAGACGTAAATTTCCACACTTATATCAGGGGCGATAACCGTGTTTCCTTAAAATGTTAACGGACACTACTATTTATTCTCTCTGTTTATGTTTTGATGTGCAATGATCATACTTTATAACCTGTAGAAAATATTTGTGTTCATGTGATGCAGTTAATTACTGTCTGTTTAATGAAACCTACCCAAATTTTACGGCTATATAAATAATGCAAAAACAATTTTTTTTCGATAATATTAAATTATAGCAAAATTTAAGAGTGAGCCTTCTTTTTATTTCGTGAAATTTGGTTATATATTTATTTTATTGAGAAAAAAAAAATCTCCATGTCAGATCATTTACAAGCTATCTAGCCAGGTTCCGGAGTCAATTTCCAAAAAGTTTCGTTTTCTGACTCCTCCTACAGCTCCTCTACCTCATTTCCCCCAATGTTAAATTCCCATAGACCAATACATTTTTCGTAATGAAATCAATATTTGACCAAATTTCACAAAATAAAAAGAAGGCTCATTCTTAAATTTTGATAAAATTTAATATTATCGGAAACAAAAATGTTTTTGCATTGTTTATATGGCCGTAAATTTTAGGCAGGTTTCGTGAAACAGACAGTAGTATAAATAATGTGTATCAACTGTATGAATGTCTGTAATTGTTGTTATTACAATCAGCACACACTTCACAAATTATTTTTGTAAAACAGCCTTTTTTCGGCAGCCAATTTGAAATATATTGCAATTTGCTGATGTAATTAAATATAAGATGTGTTCTAAATCATTTTACATTCAAACTGTGACTTAATTATAGCAATTTACCTGGTTAATATTGATCAGACTGAAAGTTAACAGTCCTTAATAAAACAATATCATAATGTTCGGCGGCCATGTTGAAACATTGCCACCATGTGTTCATCCAGTGGCTTTTTGAGCGCAGACAACCAGGTTTGATAGACAATAGGCTACTGAATCCGAAAATTATACTCACCAAAAATCCCATATTGTGGGAGGTGGGTGGGGGGGTGGTAGGGGGCTATTGCTGACTCACGGTCAAATAAGTTACAGTTCACATATTGAATGTTAGTACATGCCCACTCAGTAGGCACAACATGTTCTTTATATCAGAGCCATCATGTGAGACATTTTCTGGGAAAATAAACATTCACTCACCATTACCATGATTACCCCACGTATTGATTGGCATTATTATACATTTTATATCAGACGTAAATTTTCACACTGATATCATGGGAGATAACCGTGTTTCCATAAAAAGATTATGGACATTACTATGTAATATCTGTATTTATTTGTTGATGTGCAATGATCATACTTTATAATCTGTCGAAATTATTATTTTTTCAGGTGACGCATTCAAGTAGTATAAATAATTACCTTTAATTAGTATAAATAATTAAAAAATAGCATGCCTGATTTGCATATGAAAATAGCCTGATACCACCGCGAATGAGTGGGCATGTTCCTTTAATGCTAATAATTACATTACTGACTGTATTTCCTTTGTATATATGATTTCTAACTATTTCAATACAACTTATATTTATTTCTTTGTCAAACGTATTGGTCCGGCAGGCAGTCGCCGGACATGTTCCGACGTTCCTGTAATATAGCTTCATGTATATGTTGCACGTGGACATGTACATACACATACGTTTCTCTATATTGACGAGTGGAAACATCACAAACTGTGTTTGTTACAGTAGGGATCTAGGCCACTGTAATTATATCTCTGTGGGCCGTTTCACTAAACGTCGTACGACTAAACAGTTCGTCAGTGCAAAATTATGATAGTCTGTAAATTTCACAGTTAGCAGTATTTTCTTGTAAAAAAATCATTGGATTTACAATTATTGAGCATAGGCTGCATGTCCAATAAATGTAAATCCACTAATTGAAATTTTCAGACGATCCTAAATGTGCACATTTTAGTCGTACGACGTTTAGTGAACAGGCCCCCTGATTACTATGGTGGCATATATTTGCCATGGAAATGTCGAGATGTTGACATAATTTATCGCAACATTGTCAACTTAAATATCACCACATGTCGGCATAACTATTTTGACATGTTAAGATAAATTATGTCAACATAATGTGATAAGTTATAACAAGTCGATATACCGTGGTAGTTTAACGCTATGTCGACATAACGTGATATATTATCATAACAAGTCGACATAACGTGATAGTTTGCCACAACATATCGACATTATGTGATATTTTATCTCAGTATCTCGACACAATTTCAACATGTCAGTATAGTTTCATGGTATGTCGACATTTTGTGATATTTAAGTCGACATTGTGATATAAATTATGTCAACAGCACGATATCTGGATGGCAAATATATGCCACCATAAGTTGCAGTCAGTTACATAAATAATTCGACTTGACGTGGTATCCTTATAGCGGATGCGATTGGAAGCAGCTGCCAACAGTTGGTATCACAGGCACTCTGTGGTATGAATGACAAAACAACACTCTGTAAATCATAACCAGTTTTACTCCGATATTAAATATCTATAAGGTATGATACTCGCCATAGTAACGCGCGAGAAGGCCGGGACCCTGCTGGTCCCGGCCTGCGAGCAGGGTCCCGGCCTGCGCGCGCGTTACAATTACTGAATTAGCGAGCCGGGGCCAAGGTAAATAATCCACTTCCGTTGGTTGAAAAGATGGCGAGTGTCCTACCTTGTTGATATGTAATATCGGAATAAAATTGGTTATGATTTAAAGAGGCCTTTCTCGTTCATACCAGAGATTGCCTGTGGTTGGTATCCGTATATATACAGTGATACCTCTCTAAACCGAACACCCATACTATCTACATTTGGTGATTTGATAGGTTTCACTGTCACGAATATGTAATGATACTGTACGTGGATGACGGCAAAACACTCGGACAAGTCTTCCAGTGTTACAGTGAAGCTTCTCTAAACCGGACACCTGTGGGACACGAATGATCCCGGTGGCAGGTTGGAGAAACTGTGACAACGTTAATTAACCAAAAGTGATAAGTATTCATAAGCACAGTTGTGAAGGTCAAATGGTGAAGGTCATATTAAGGGCACCATGTTTGTGTGATATTTGTGCACACTTATGATGTATTGAAATATTAAAGTAATCAATCAAGGGATGTAGAAGTTATGGCAGAATTGAGAAACTCTGGCGAATTTAGTAATGTATGAAAAGGTTCAAAGGTGTCAAGGTCAAAAGGTCAAAGTCATATTAAGGGGGGCATGGATGTGTGGCATTTGTACACAAGTATGATGCATTGAAATATTAAGTAATCCATCAAGGTATATAGACGCTATGACAGAATTGAGAAACTCTGGCGGACATATTAATGTGTGAACAAGTTCAAAATTAGCAATGTCAAAAGGTCAAGGTCATAGTAATGGCAGTATGGATGTGTGGTATTTGTCCACACGTATTATTGACTGAAATATTCAAGTAACCCATTAAGGGATATAGAAATTATTACAGAATTGAGGACAAAATTGAGGTCATATTAAAGGCAGCATGGACATGTGTCATTTGTCTACAGGTATACTGTATTGAAATATTTAAGTAATCATTCAGTTATGAACTTCTTAATGTACCGGACACACGCACACACGCACACACGAACACACTAAACAATAATTGCCACCCGCTCTACCAAGACCAGGGCATACACATAGAGATGAATGCCATAAGTAGGCCGTACCCAGCACAAACGCAACATACAACCCACTAACTGTACACATTTACACACTGGTTAGGCCGAACGCTTGGTCGACAGATGCAACGAATATCCGTACGTTTTGGAATGCGCGGTAGTCAAATAAAATGGCCGAAAAGGAAGCAGTTTTTGAGGTAAGCGTTGTATTTATATTTATATTTATGATATGTAAACGAATTCAGCCTCATGATTGGTCTTACGGAATGCCCCCAAGTATCCGCCGTCTGCAAATATTGCTTTTGAAGCTGTGTAAGTGGAATTGATGGAGAAATGCAAAACAAAGTTTGGGTTGTCAACAACAAAACGTGGATTTTTTTTTCAAAGTAGCACAAAATGGCCCTGTATGCCCATTTATCGTACACATATGTGACCCCCGGCATTGGAAATCATTGAATACATGTAGAGAAATACAATTTGAGACACCTGCCGACACAACAACACATTGCATGCAGAATATTGACATTTTTTTACTACAACGATGGGCAATGCCGATTGATATGCAAAGCATATTCTGCCGATGCAGTATCAATTGAATGAATAATATGTCTTTCGGCAAAAATCTACAGTTTATTTTCCAAACAATGTCATTCTTATCCGACGTTCGTGCAGTCAGATGCGTATTATTGGAAATAGTCCACGTTTATGTGCCAACTTTGCGGGTTGGTCTTAATTTTATGTTTTATTCATTATTCCAATACTTCTGTGGTGTGGTCTTTAAATTGAAATGTCTCTGTTCGCATGTAGACACACTGCATACAAATTAAACCCATTGAAGCAGGACCCTAGCAAAATATATAACTGCAACTTATTATGTGAGGATAATGCTCTGTGTACCCATTTATCGTACAAATATATGTCCCCTGGTACTTTCATTCCCAAAATATGCGACGTGGACTGATTTACCTTTCAGAATATTCCATTAATCAGAAAGGCCGATGTGTTAAACATAGTTGTAAGTAGTGTATATCCGGTTGAGACGGCTCATCACGAGAGTAGTGTGTCCTGTACTCGTATGCCCCAATTCCATAATTCTACGAATCATTTCCCTGATATTAGAGAGGTTGCGATCTAATACGTCTACTTGTACGTGTAGCAAAGGGAGGCATACACTAATTATGTCCTTTAAACCACTGATAAGGCGTAATTGATGATATCAGTGATTGAAGGGACATAATTAGTGTATGCATTCCTTGCCTACACATAATCGCAACCTGTCTATTGTATGAATACTCTCGTTCACTCACTGGAGTAAACCATGAATGTACCTCGCTCGTAAACGCTAATAGGGTGACATTATATTGCGACAACTCTGCATGAGACGACCAGCATCGGTAGAGTATCAGTACTGACAAAACATTCAAATTTTGCCGTACTGCAACTCTGCCGCACTCTTCACAAGCATGAGGTTTGTTTCCAGCATGGATTCCAAGATGGCGTATAAGAGAAGACTTGGAGCTGTACGTCTTCGAGCATATTTCGCAGACAAAGGGTCTCTCCATCTGTGGAAGAAAAATAATAACAGATAAATGCTTCAGGGAAAGCATACGCTGTGGATTCATACCATTGTAACCGCCGCGAATAAAACAAAGAATGTATCTAATTTGTCAAAATCTGCCAGCTATAATTGTTTGTTATCTACGCGTCGATCACTGGATACTGTAATGCTGGGTGAACACGTAAGACATTTGCCGAAAGACATATTATTCGTTCAATTGATACTGCATCGGCAGCATATGCGTTGCATGTCAATCGGTATTGCCCATCGTTGCAGTAAAAAAATGTCAATATTCTGCATGCAATGTGTTGTTGTGTCGGCAGGTGTCTCAAATTGTATTTCTCTACATGTATTCAATGATTTCCAATGCCCGGGGTCACATATGTGTACGATAAATTGGCATACAGGGCCATTTTGTGCTACTTTGAAAAAAATTCCACGTTTTGTTGTGGACAACCCAAACTTTGTTTTGCATTTCTCCATCAATTCCACTTACACAGCTTCAAAAGCAGTATTTGAAGACGGTGGATACTTGGGGGAATTCCGTAAGACCAATCATGAGGCTGAATTCGTTTATATATCATAAATATAAATATAAATACAACGCTTACCTCAAAAACCGCTTCCTTTTCGGCCATTTTATCTGACTACCGCGCGTTCCAAAACGTACAGATATTCGTTGCATCTGTCGACCAAGCGTTCGGCCTAACCAGTGTGATTTAGTACAAAACTAGTATTCCATGAGGCCCTCTAGTATACATAACTAACATATACTGCACCTGTCGAGTATTCAAGGCGATAAACTAACTTCCCACAACTAGCGGTGTACGGTGCTCAAGGAAACCAGTTCCACACAAATACAGCGAACTATCATAAAAGCCACGCCTGCCTCAATACCTAAGACCTGTGTGAATTACATGTAGATAGATACCAAATGGGAGAAAAGCGCCAACATAGATATTAACAGGCTAGTGTCTTTTCATATCAAGTTTATCAAGCAAGGCTGAAAACGCGTAGTAATTCCGAGGCTTTGCCGAAGAATTCATACCGTGTCCTAGCCGAGCCTGATGAACTTAATATCAAAATACACTATCATGGTGTTTTATTTATCAGGTAACGTTTTGAAAAGAAAGTGGACTTATTTCAGTAACGTCATTCCACTGTCGTAATTCGGTAACGTCATGTCACGCCGTTCAACCTATGCTTTTTTTTAAATTTGTTGTAACTCCAATATTCGTATCCGGCCAATGCCTGATACATCAGTATGTTATCAGTCAGTACGTATTCGGCCAATACAAAGCATGTTACCTGATACATAATCAAATCCGTTGCATGGGCGTAACCAGCATTTTTGAAAAGGGGGTTCGACTTTCAGTTTTGAATCAACATGATATTTTTGTCAATGTAAGAGATGTAATTCTGATAATTGGCATATTGCTATACGTTTGTCGTCACTTGACTGTGCTTCGTTAGATTTGATTTGATTTAATGGTGTTTAATGGCCTATGCACAGCTAATATAATTGTATGCCTGGTTAACGGGGTGGAATCTAATATCCAATATGTTACCTGTTGTGTGTTGTGTGTGTGTGTGTGTAAACCCTAAGATCAGAACTCAATATTTACAGAAAAGGGTATATATTCAGCTCTGAAATTAGAATAACCTGACCTAATGCCAGGTCATAACCGTACTAGTGTTTTGTTAGAAGGTCACGTGAATAATATATCTGTTCATTCATGGACCTCATGTATATAAATAAAAATCCAGCTGGCTCCGATAAAGAGGGTCGTCACATTGATCTCTCCTGACTACGCCCGTGTATTTATCGCACACAGTGTCACCCACAGCCAGGCGTGTTCAACCTCCAAGTGAATGCAATGGTACGCAACATATGGTCTATGATGTTCGCCTGATTGCCGCTCTCTACACTGATGATAATCAAAGTACTGAAATATGTTATCTCCACAAAAACTGATCACTTGCGGAACTAGAGACTGAAAGTTGCATATCTTCTCAATTATCATCCAGAGGCAAACTGACTGAACTGACTGTGATGGTGCAAACCCATTCCCATCCATACGATTTCTCTCTTTAATTACTGTTTGAAACTTCGAGAAAAAGTGTACGATACTGGCGGCTAACTGGTCACTGCTACCTAACTGTGAGAACTATAGATAATAGCTACTGTATTCATATGCACGAAATGTCTTGATTCGTATTTTGCAGAATTTAACTGATAATCTGAGCCCAAAACTGTAAAAATTATAGACAATAGTGTATGCAGAGTTGTAGATACAAAGCGAGACAGACCAAAACGCAATAGGATAAGTTGGCACATGGCACTATTTTCTTGGTCGTACTCGCCATTTAGGCGTAGCACGACAATATGGCTGCCCCCATAGAAATTTGCGTGACATACTTTGCTATCTCAAGGGAGATAACATATACAAACACAAGTCCCTTAGTTTAATGGCGGGTCACACAGTATTCAAGTAACGCTTTCAACCATGGATATCATACAATGGCTTGTTCATACTATTTTTATACTATTCCATTAATGACAAAGTGTGGATCTTTAGATGTGAATACTAGTTACAAATACTGCAGATCCTGACGAGATGGCTCGTTACGAACCGGCTCATCTGGATCTAAATTATTTCGACATGTTGGCTTTCCGGGCTTGTTGAAAGTGTTAAGTCTAGCGTAGTGACACTTGGCATACGCGTTACAAGTGTGCCACCACCATTGATTTGTCCTACACCAACTAACCAAATACCACACATTTTGCTATGCTCCTCTACTTTTTCGTATATATGTTGTGGGACCTATTTTCCAATAACATGCACCCACTCTGCTCTTGATATTCACTAATTAATATCTCCTGTGACCAGCCTAGTGGCGGCGCAAAAGAAATCAGTAACTGGAATTGAAACCGCCTCACATGACAAACATGTTCGTACATCAATTGACCGGTTTCTGCAAGAAAAGAGTGTTTATGGCATAACACATTTGGATTAGTTTCTTTAACGTACTACTATTAAATACACCGCGCATATCTATCTGATGATTTAGTGTGGTTAAACCTGCAGTGACCGCCATTCGGTAGACGTCATTGATCACAAAACACGGCGATTTCCGGAAAATAATGCCTAATATGACAGTCAGTTGGCCCTAAAACACAACGTATTTCATTTTTATACAAGCACGGTTTTCTATCATACATCATACATGCCACCGGGAAGTTGTTCGCAATCGTTGTTGTAGACTTAACGTGCGGAAGTAACGAGCTGATCGATGAGTTATTGCAAGCAGACGTATACCCAGCAAGGAAAGAATAAACTCTCTATAAACCGTACACAATGACCATATAGGTTAGAAGACACCAAATGGTGCGAAACCGCCCAGGGTGTATGCAAAAGTAGTCCGGTATAAAAAAATAGTGCGGGTGTTTTGAGGTCACAGACACCGTTTGCTTGCAAATCTTGATCCATTACTACCCAGTTTCACTTGAGGAACATTTTGGGGTGCCTTTAACACCAGTTTTCAACATATTTGTAGCATTTAAAAGAAAACACTGAACCTGTTGGTCACTTGATGTACACGGAGTTTCCGTGGCCAACAAATGTACACAATATTGGAGGATATGACAAGGTTGGATTTTTCTTTCTTAGGAGTAAGTGAACCTATTGTTTAGTTCATGCAGAACCAGTACAGACTGGCTGCAGGTCATGTACAAGTGGGTCCCACAACATCCATACGAATAGTGAAAGTAGGAGAGACTGGCCTTATTGGATGGCATTCGGTTAAATTATATAGTAAAACTATTTGGTGGTGTCTAACCTATAAGCAGGCTCATATCTTACATAGGTTTCGTATTTACCTATAATGAAAAGAGTTGGAGAAATGGGGCCTATGTGGTTTAGGGGCAGATCTGGAGGAGGTTCCGGGTTGTTGCAACCCCCCCCCCCCCCCCACACACACACACACAGCCACAGCGTTTACATAGATCACAGTTTACTACCAGTTGGAGTCTGAATTTAAATGCCGTAAAACACAGGAAAATGCATTTCCGGACATCTAGATTTCAAAAAAAATCCGGGAGGCATGCCCCATGACACCCATAGTATATAGTGGAGCTCGAAAATAAGACAACCCCCATTCCCCAAATGCTGGGTCCGCCCCTGGTGGTTTGTGACCAGTGCAGCCAAGTGCTGATCAAATGATCCACTCCCATAGCCGGATAATGATCTGAATGTATATTGCCTGTTATAAGCAAGATGGGTGTTTCATTAATGAAATGGCGAACAGTGCAGATCTTGAAATGACTGTGTGGATGCACTGTATGGATCTAGATCAACACTGCTCGCAAAAACAACATAAGCCCCATGTATCCAGTCACAGTGTTACCACTTGTATACTTGACACACTGGGAACCCCCAAGGTGCCCGGTTTAGAGACGCTCCAATATCCAATATCCAATATATATACACTCAATTAAAACCGAGTTATATATACAGTGAACTGTCTGGAAATGTAATCTCCTGTCAGTTTCCAATGCAGTTGCGGGAAGTAACTATGCATAACTCCTGTACGGTACTAAGAGAGTGTTACAGAGTTATTTCCCGCAACTAGTGCCAATATCTGGTTTAGAGTGGTTCCGCTGTAATTCAAGTGGATAAGCTGTCTGTGAATTATATGTTGTGCCGTTCCATCTTGAACATACATTGAGGCTGTGACTGGAGGAATGGGGCTTATGGGTTTTGCGACCAGTGTAGGACCAGATCATCCTGTGCATCCGCAGTTTGATCAGGAGCTACACTATTCGCCAGTCCGTGAATGAAACGCCCACCATACTTCTTACAAGTAATACAGATTATTATCAGGCTATATGAGTGTGTTTTACTATCTGGATCTACACTGGTCACAAATCCCATAAGTCCCATGTCACCAGTCACGATTATCGTTAGAAGAGATACACTACAATGCAGCTCGTCCACTTGGGTAACGATGGGGTCCAGCTTAGAGAGGTCCCGCTATATGTCTACTTATAACATTACTTGATAGATTAGTAAAATAGTGTGCATAATATGTACATGTATGTCTAATATTTACTGAGCAACATGCATAAATCCCCGTGATGGATTTACATGTATTGAGCATAGGCTGCATATGCAGCCTATGCTCAATACATGTAAATCCATATGATACATAAGTATAAGTTATAGTTCGTATATTGTGCACATGCCCACTCAGTAGGAACAACATGCCTCTTATATCAGAGACATCATCTGAGACATTTTCTGGCAAATAAACATTCATTCACCATTACCCCACGTACTGAATGACATTATTATACATTTTATATCAGACGTCAATTTTCACACTGATATCATGGGAGATAACCGTGTTTCCTTAAAATGTTTACTGACAATACTATTTAATATCTGTATTTATTTTTTGATGTGAAACGATCATACTTTATAATCTGTCGAAAATATTATTTTTGTCAGGTGACGCATTTAATTAGTATAAATCATTAAAAACTATCATGTCTCATTTGCATATGAAAATAGCCTGATACCACCGCGCGTCACTATCAGTAAAATAAATATTACTAAATGATTATATCTGTATAGCGGGCACTCGAAATTTCTAGAACTGGTGGAATAGTGACACAATTGTATACTTATTTAATTCCTATAAAGAATATTTTGTGCCTAATGAGTGGGCATGTACCTTTAATAAATTAATTTCGAGCGAGCGCTAGTGAGCACGAAATTAGTTTATTAAAAATTAAATATGTGAATTATAACTTACTTATTGTTTACCCGGCCTAGTCGCGATGCTCCGCCCCTAAACGTGATTTCGAATCGCTATACTAGTATTTATTGTTTACCCTAGTTTCTCAACCAATGAAAGAACAGCATTTAGTCTCCATTAATCACATATTGCGACGCTTTCGCCAATATCTATTAAATTAATCATTAAATGTGCAGCGGTATATTTATAACTGATTTGACGCCTTGTTGTCATCAGCACATTACCGCCCACATACGCGCTCACTTCGTGTCACACCGCCAATCACATACTAGTATAGCGATTCGAAATCACGTTTAGGGGCGGAGCTTCGCGACTGGGCTGGGTAAACAATCAGTAACTTATACTTAACATATTGAATGTTTAATAAACTACTTTCTTGCTCCCTAGCGCTCACTCGAAATTAATTATTAAAAGTTCAATATGCGACCTATAACTACTACGTGATTGGCGGTGTGACACGGAGTTGGCGCGTGTGTGGGCGGTCATATGCTTTGCGTCTCGTGAACTGATGAAAACACAGCGTAAAATTAGTTCTAAATATAGCGCTGAACATTTAATGATATATTTAATATATATTGGCTAAAGTGTCACGATATGCGATTAATCGAGACGAAATGCTGTTATTTCAATAAATAAAAAAAATGCGGCTCCAAGTCCTGTCTCTCGAAATGAAATCATGTCTCATTAAGTTAGTACATTCGCTGGTGTAGGAGCAGATCCTTGCTTTTCTACAGAGCCGCCATGATAGTCATGTTTGCAAGTGTCTAAATCCACCACCAGATGGATAGTTAGGCTGCTTGTTGCATTTTCTTAAGGAATACAATCATGGGCTGTTGCGTTTATTGTAGTATGAAACACATTTGGTCTGTTTAAAGTGCAACTGCCCGCGGTTTTATTACTTATATTTATATTGCACGACATTGTTCGGATAGTTTCAAAAATGTAAATAAATACGGTGTTAACATTATGAATCTTATTGCTTTACGTCATCCCAGCCAGCAATACCACATCGGATCGATTTTGGGCCTATGTCGCTTACAACATCGGCCTTACATCGTACATTTATATCGGGCCTCTGTCGACCTTGCAAAGCGGCGACACCGACCCTATGTCGGCTTACACATCGGGCTAATGTCGGCCCGACGGCGTACTTTACAGCGACTACTCGTCGATCCTATATCAGCTTACACATCTGTCCAATATCGGCCTAATGTCGGCCCGGCAGCGTACTTTACAGCGGTTTACAAGCGGTAAAACTCATCGGCCCTATATCAGCTCGACCGTGTACTTTACAACGTCTGTCTGAACGCACAAAGACCCTTACACTGTCAAATGGAATTTCAAACGGAAACAGTACACAGTACAACATCATATACATGGCAAATGGTCAAAATTAATTACCGTTAATCTGGTATAAATTAATTATTTCTTTAAGGACCCGTCGGGCCCCTAATAATCCAATGATGCATGCATAATTGCTTCGTAAAAAATATGTGATATATGCGTAACATACATGTGAACATTTTTTTCTTGCTATATCCCACACAGTGCATGGAGTTGCCATGTCGGCCATCTTAGTGTGTATAAGCCATCGCCCAGTTTCACCTCTGACTGCGTTTGACACATACCACTAATAATATGACAAACACATGAATACAATTTGGTGCAACATGATGGGGATACATCAGACAACAGCGTGCTATGTCTTGTTTTCATCAAATTTATATATGTCTGATATATGACTGTGTAAAGACGGTGTAACAGTAGGAACAATACACAGTGCTGTAGATATATACCTGTATTACCATACATACTGTATCGATGGCAGTGACTTGTAAGCAGTTATCTGAGTGTATTCTTACTACTGTCTATTTGCCTGCTATGCGAGTGAATACGGCTTTTACCTGTGTCAGATGTCCTTCTAATAATAGACAGTGCATCAGTTTGACATTTTACACACGTAAAATGTGTCCATTGTATATTTTGTGAGTGATGGTAGAACACCTCAGATGTCTAGCTTTTTGTGTAGGCTGCTGAAATAATATGTATATGACGTTGTCGTTCTATATATCTGGGACGTATTTCACAAAATGCGAAATTATATACTGTACGTGTCAAACGCTCCAAGTGATGAAACTGTCCGATAGCATGTACAAACTAAAATGGCGGAGATGGAAATTCACTGCTCTTAATAATATACTCTAAGAAGAACAGGACCAGAGATACTTTATATAGATATTCAGTGACATGTATGATTCTACTACATTTGAACAAAATGTAATAATAATAATTATTCTAGTCAGTCCTTAAGTAAACAAAATAGCTATTATTCATATGCGTCAAGTTGTACAATAATAACAGTAATAAAAACATCAAAAGAAAAAAGTTTTAATTCACTTTAATCCTTAACCCTTTCGCACAGGTTTAAGTAACGGACCGAGGTCTATAAAATATAGATACATTAAATATGCCTAAAAGCATCAATACATTAAAAAAAAATAAGATAAACAATTTGTTTTTACTCCCTATATATAGACATATACAAGGTGCCGAAGTTTTTAATAGGCCGAACCCGGACGGCCTCGAGACAACGGACTCTCACGAAACAGTCAACCGAGTTATATCATTGTCGCCTATTGCAGAAGTTAGGAAAAGGTTAGCCCTCCGCAATGATATATTCCCCGATGCGCTGTCGAGATATCGATTATTTTGTTTTAAACAAATTAGCATTATTGAACGGTCGTGAAAGAACGGACACATTTCCGAGGCCAATACTGCTATATGAGCCGTGTCGCGAGAAAACCTGTCTTCGGGTAATTGTTGGTCAATATGACATTTTGTTACCATCACAATGGTATTTGTATGATGAATTTAACGCTTTTTAGTTGATCATGATATCTGCAATATTCATTAAGATATCATAGTTTATACAACACAACTATGCAGGTCGTTTGAGCAAAAGAGACGTCACGTAAAAGCGACGGCATGCGACGTAAATGACGTTACAGTACATACCGTTACAGATAGAGTATACGCCAACATTTACAACAGTTTGCAAGTTGACATAATCGAACTAGAAGCATGTTTGGCATTGAATAATGAATGTAATGACGGATGAGCTTGAGTCTTTTGGTAACACATGAATGTGCAATGCGACAAATTCAAGCCGGTAAATTCATGTACCAGCAAGTATGAACGTGCGCGGGTACCCTGATTCGGTCTGCTGATTTCTTCTTTTTGACGTCGTGTTTATTGAGCATTTTAACAATTCATAATTGTAGAAAACCACGGAAGTATATTGATTAACTAATTGTTTGATTAGGTCTATAATACCGTTTTTTTTCAAAATATACAAATGGAAATACACACGCTTACGGGGAGAACAATACGTTCAACAATAAATTACATTACAACTAGAGCACAGTCGATGGCGCGCCATCGCAATATACCCACGTTTCCCAAATGCGAAGTTGAAAAGGGGGAGATAATTCATGACCGGAGGTCGAATCAAAAATCAAAATTCACTGCGGATACCATAAGGAAGGCACACACCAAGTTTCAAGACCCTACCTATTACGGTTAAACAGTTTTAATTCTTACACGAAACGTGACTGACGGACAAACGGACGGGCACCCGTGACGAAAACAATATACCCATTTAGTTTTTAAAAAAAGTGGGTATAAAAAACTGTTTGTTCTGAAAGGCAGTGTTCATGTCTGATGACAGGCACCCTTACTGTCATGTGTTACTCGCTATGTACACAATCACAATCACTGGAATAGCGTGAGAGCAAAAGCCTGCATCGCTTACGTGTTATTTCTACTGCATCGCAGTCTCTCACTCGCCTAATAGGAGACCACCTTCAAGGGTAGCGCGGTGAAGTATGCCACATGGCCAAACTGGCTATGGTAACATATTTGAGACAGTTGTTACCGCAGCTTGTGATCAGCTTGTCCTACCACCCACTTGTGTTTGTTTTGGGAGTGTTACGGTAGCAGTTTGTCTTTTGAAGACTCAACTCAAAATACGAGGGTCCCAAAGTACGAAGAAATGAGAGGTGAGGGGGGAGGAGAGATAAAATAATAACAATACCCCCAAGTCAAGAGATCCTTGATAATCGTCGAACAGTACTAGAAGAACCATAGCAATGGCTAGTGCGCACAGTCTTATTGTATTTGTGTCACGACTTGACAATCCTTGAAATATCATCCCACAGTTACTGTATTTAGTTCTTGACTGTTTGTATTATTGTAGTTGGTTTAAACAGTATTTATTTCAAGACATATATGTGATATTATTGTAGTTGTACGTGACACATGTCCCAAACATGTTGCTTTGAAATATCATCCCACCGTATTTCTTATATTAACATGACACACATGTTAGCGTGCATTCAGATTGAAGCTTTTCATATTCAGACAACAGAAACATCGAATGTTCGCGACATCGTCCCGCTTACAGCTATACTTTGACCACATTCTGAAAAAAACCGGACCTTACAATAAATGTACGATCGGCGACCCATATCCTGTCGGTGATCGAGAAAGGATCCCCCAGTGACTGAATGGCGAACATCGTATGTTCTGATCAGACGGCGCATATGCACATATGAGACTGATATGTGGCAATACTAGTCGTAACAGCCAAGGCTTTGCTCTTTTTTTTTGCAGGAGATATTTCTTTCTTAAAATCGGTAAAGGTTGCGCTAATTTTTAATTTCAAACATTGTATTAGAAAGAAAGAATTGAGCAATAGACTGAAAATTCGCTACGATTTAACCAGATCTGAAACATATAGTTGTGCGGGAAACCGGGTCCAGGCTACATAGGTTTACAAATATGATGCCGATTATTTGTATGTACATGTAAATAAAAAATGTAGCTTACACAGAGTTTTCACCTGTAAATGGTGGTCGATAACAGTTAACGTGGACAGTTATCTGTAAACTGTGTCAAAGAAAATATTATGTGAAAATAAAGGAACATAAAAAACACACGTCAACAGACAAACATTTTTATATGATACCAATAGCAAAATAATAAAAAAAAATTATCCTTACGCCATTATTGTTAATAAAAACATATATAAGATATGCCCGTTTCGAATAAAAATCGAGGTACGTTGTTGTTCTGTTCGTTAGATAACTTTTAACACCACGGAACAAACATAACATGGCGGTCTGACAAACGTCGATAATTGGAAATCTCGGCGGAAATTACGTCAGCTAAGTTCACGACGTCATATCTTGTGACGTCGTCTCAGATTCCCGAAGACAGGTTTTCTCGCGACGCGGCTCATATAACAGAGTAAATATCGGGTTCAAAATACACTTTTACGTCGTCCCGGCCCGTACAGAAACATTTTGCGTGGACAAAACATTGTTTCCAATCGAAAATTTGATCAAACCTACATGTATACCCGTCCTGTGCGCCACGACAGACAATTTAATGCACAGACATTTCTTCATTTCACAGTGTTACGCCAAGGAGGTGACACCGAGATAGTTTACTGATGGGATAGAACACCAAGCACGTTGTGGACAGAGACAACAAGGTATATAGTTACAATGATGATGTATTTACAAATAATGATATGCACAATCAATGAATGATAATGTCAGTACGGACAACGTCCTCTGGATGAAGCCCCCAGATACAATCGCACAACCAAGGCACCGTCACGATTCTGGAACAGGTAGGTATGTTCAACATTATGCATCATGTTCAAGATCCGATCTTAGAGTTCCGTTAATCAACTCCGGTTTCCGCCATGATGACAGTGACGTCCTTATGACGTCGTAAAGTTACTTGGAACTAGAATATACAGACTACTTGGGCGGATGGGGCCAATATCACATGGGTGAACGTCCTTCGAGATTCATATCGTCCTTGGACGGAATGACGTCACCGGAATGATGCCCCACTCGATACGCACTTGGTCCACGCGGAGCAGAGTCCCCGCTGGTACACGGTGTCGTGTTGTGGACTCCAGACTAAATAGGTGTTGCGTACTGGTTCTATGCGTATACACCAGATGGACGTTCCGTCGCTGGTTGCTGACTGGCTGGCTGACTGCATGGCTGGCTTACTGGCCGTGACTACAAAACACCAACGGTGTTGTTACCAGAATGTAACGTGTTATAATCTCAATAATAGTCACAGTAGTGCACATGAAATTATTATTATGATTGCATGGCAATACTAAGCAACCTCGTAAATTACAATGATGAATCATGATAAATTGTAATGTACACAAATATATTTTCACTAGTTGGAAGAAGGGGGCTGATAGAATTCATATGTCGGAGAATGTGATGTAACACATTAATGAACAGCCACTATATCTAGTGTACCCAACGATATATATCTTCACAGCCGTACATGTGAATACAGACGTCACTCACAGTTATTTACCATTAGTAAACAAATATTTAATTGCGACTGGCCTTACCCTGATCAAACTGCCCGTGGCCAACTGCGCTAACTTAATAAAGAGCAACTGTGCCAAGTATTTTCCTGTGCAGACTCACATTATTACATTACTAATGATAAACACTGTATACTCTAATCAGACTGTAGGATTCCACAGGCTGACCCAAAGCATCAGTGATTGAAATAAATTATACTTCACATCATGTCCTTATTGAAGCTTACTGACGTATACATCAGTGCATTTAGAGCAGAACTGTCTGATCTGGTCTACCCTGGTCGCAATAGCATTTACAATATTTACAATACACTGTGAACGTACATGACTTAATAAAATGAATGTACAGACAACTGGGTTTGAAGTTTACATGTGTCCACCATAGAGTAAAGGAAAGTCGTCCAGTAAATTCACGTTACAATTGTTACATGTTAAAATTGGCAATATTCTCATGTATTGTACAGGGCGCAGAACTGATATTGGACTGAATCGTAATATAAAATGCATAGCTAATTTTACATTTCAATCGTGTTCGCCCTTCGTTTACAAATATAATAAATTGCTACTGCAATTAGTCGGAGTGACATGCAAAAAAACCACATGAGAATAATATGCCATTACAATACTCACGGAATGCTCCCACATGCGAAACCTGTAATCGTTATCATTTACACGTAAACACGAATTATTAATGATTCTATTCAATCTACATCAGCGGATACATGCCATACGGCTTTTATTGACCAAGCATTTGGTCGAAATGGGTCCAAATAACTCAGGTAAATGAAATAGGGCAGTATTATCGAGGATACGATAACAATTCGGAGAATTGCCGGTCTTGGCAGGATTCAGACTTAAATGACAGCATTAGAAAGTAACTAATAAACATATGTACTTACCAGTTCCCATTGATTGTTTGCGACCCAATGTGTTCACAAGAATGGTTTAGTGTCTGACTCCTGGAATAAGGTTGTGTTAGTATATATATGCAACTCTAGCGCACAATTTTCCTACTGTAGTCCGCCTGTCAATATAAAAACTCTGTGCCAACATTTGGCTTACAATTTTGCGTAAGTGGACTAATTTTCTAACAGTCAGTCTAGCTCATGAGAAATCTGGCGAATTAATCTGAAATAATTAAGTCATAAGTAGATATGACCTACTCGGTATTCAGGCTAGCATCCAAGTCTGCATAAACAGTGTAATTCACCCAGCTATAACCGGTGCAAAATCCAATACTGGTGGTCCGTGCACGGTTTCCGATAAAGCGCTATTCTCTCCAGCGGTGTATTCCACGGGAGCGATATTTCACACACGACGACCTAATCGATAGTCGGTACTAGATTTTTCGATTATTGTGCTCTAGACTAGTATTGTGTGACCCGTGTTACAAATAATGGATGATAAAGAAAATAGTCGGCTTCAATTCGTGACACACAAACATGGCTTCCCGAGAAATGATAGACATAGGCGACAATGATATAACTCGGTTGACTGTTTCGTGTTAGCTTATTTTCTTTTCATTTATTGATGCTTTTATGCATATTTCATGTATTTATAGACCTCGGTCCGTTACTTCAACCTTTGCCCTTTCGCTGCCAAGCGTATTATTGAAATTTGCCAACTGTCAAAATGACGTCACTGTTTACGTATTGTTTACTAACGCCCGCGTTTCATGACGTCGTTCAAAACTTAACGATGCTAATTGAAGCGCAATTGATCGGCAATTGAAGCGCAATCGGCAGTAATTGGCATTTATGAATCGTGCACCGAGCAGTGAAGTAGCAACTTTACACTGAGAAATAATGTATGTCAGTGTATTTGGGGAAAGGTTTCTCTATTGCCGATAGTTTTCACACCAACTTGTAAATATGAGTAATTAATTAATCCAGTGTATTACACGTATCGTCCATATATTAATGTATCTTATCCTCGTTCGCATCTAAATGAGCAAGATAGATAGCAATAAAGACTAGATGAAGGCGTTTTCTTAGTCAGCGAGGGTCAATAAACTACAAAGATCACGCAGCCGTTCGTACCATAAATAAAACAAAACGTCGAAGATGCAAAATTTACAATTACCGTAGATGATGTATAGTATTGGCGAAACCATAGCAATGTCGCAACATTTATATTTTCTAACTGTATTCTGTATACTTAAATGTATAATCATCATTGAAGCCGGCAGATACATTGACGCTATTACAAAACTGTGGGCTGCCCCAAGTGAATTGCGCTTTTCCAAACATGTGTAGATTATTGTATGAAAATGTTGCTAGACGACAATACAAATGACAACAGTGATATATCAATACATATTGTACAGTAACGTATACATGTATACGTTTAACCTCTGTAATAAATAGACGAAATGTTAACGGAAATTGAAGATCGGAATTTCCTACTCAACAGTGCAATACTAGACACAGTAAGAGAAAATGTGCTTCTTGATATCAATGAAACACTGAGCAGTATGTGTAACCTACAACTTCAGAACTTTGAACAATCAGCTCAAATCCAGATATTACCTGACTCAACGTTTTTAGACGAACTTGTACATGTACCCACCTGAACGGAACTAAATGCAGACTCCATGGCTACCCTAGGCTAGTACATCATACACGACCTCTGTGCTACACTCTTCATAGTGAGCGACGGAAATACCAGTAACAAATACCGGTAACAGGAAGCACATTCGTCGTGGCACACAACGATAACAAAAGATAGAAAGATTTCAGCTCAAGTGTTATATCTTATACATGCGGTTGCATTGTGGTGAAGGAGTAAGTGGTTATTCAACATTGAGGGATCAAAGAAAGAAAGAAAGAAAGAAAGAAAGAAAGAAAGAAAGAATGAAGGGCTTACCCTGACACTGCTCCTTGAAGTTTAATATAACGACGGTTTAAACTGAAAAGGGATTACTCGATTAACGATATAACTTTGAGAGCCATGTAGAAATTAGTTGGTTGGTGACGTTTAGTACGACATATTTTTATTCTAGATACTAGTATTTCACCCGTGGCAGTACTCACAATTGATGGCCTAGTCTTTGCTTGTGTGAGCGGTTTCGCTCACTACAAGGTCAAAAAGTTGGGCGTGAGCGTCAAAGTCAGACATACCGACAGACAGACATGCATGTACGGGACTGGTAATATTAATTTGCACCTTTTTCTACCAGCGACGAGTTCAACACTCCGGATCTCGTAGTTATCAAGTGTTGATCCGACTCGATTCCTAAAATGGCGACCGCTATTCCCAATTTTGCAATACATAGGTCTCGGGAAATCGGAAAAATAGACGACTAACAAACGTTGATTGTGCATCCTAAAACTCCAAAACCACATTTCAATCACCCCACATTTACAACGCCACCCAATGAACAACCGGATTCCGTAACATGTGGCCATTATGTTCGGGTTAAAGGTAAAGACCCCAACCTACTCATATATGTAGTGTAAAATTGGCCTATGATTGCAACACTTGCGCTATGTGTGAATGAAATACATGTAATGCGTAGCCTGTTATCATGCTACGTTACTGCACAATGCATATTGTAACGTATTTCTTTCATATATCTACGATTTATAACGATGTACTTGCGCAATGAGCTGTTTCAATAGTTTGCTAGACGTGCCCTGTTTAGCCTCTACTAATACATTATTTTGTGTCAACACGTCGTTCACAATCGCTTGCATGACTTTTAATAATGTTGATCCGACATGTTAATAAGAAAATAAGTTCATTCGGTGAAATTTATTACGTTTAGAACGACGTTAAAGTTCGTCAAAGTTGGGCCGATATATCGGCCCAGTTGGCAAACTTGGGGGTGTTGCTTGTGCCGATATATCGGCCCCGTGGCACAGAGGTGGTTAATTACTAATGAAAATTACGATATATAACAGACGGTGAAATTAAAGGGAAGTAATTACGTTAATAGATAAATGTCGTCGACATACGTTTTAAGATATTTTATTTTCAGGTATGTGTTGTTTTGAAGAGATAAATGTCCCATTAACATGTATTATCAGAGAGATTGTGATATTTTAATGATGTTGTTGATTTTTAAATGCACAACCCCCTGCGGGCGCAGGAAGAATTGACAGGAAGTTGATGCGTTCGCGTTCTGGCTGTAAGTCGCTTAGCGACAGAAAATTCGTGTTACAGAGATGCCAACTCTGCACAAAGCCAAATAATAATGATTGCGCGGCCGTCATCGAGACATGGCCTAACGACGCGGGCCGCTGGTCAGCTAGGGAGTTCAAGGCATACCCCTCACTCCCAGTCTCAAACGAGAAAACATTAATAATAATAAAATTCAATAAATATATTAAATTACTTTATACTCTATTTCAAGAGCCTGAGGTGATTTAAATTATGAATATAAAGACTATAGCCCACTAAAAGATTTAAGCTCATATACAAAGGCTGTTGTACTTTATGTATACATAGCATGTGCCCAGTAAGAAAAATACCACCCACAAACAATAATTTATCTATCTGTTTTCCAGATAGTCAAACCCCCGCTGGGGACCTAGATTTTTGCGTGACACCGGAGGGACTGTTAAGTGGACTAAAATATAAGACCATGTGGGGAATTTCAGTGTTAAAACAATTACAAAAAGTGCAGAAAAACTATGGAGAGGCATGTTCAAGCTGAACTCGGGGAGTGGAAGAACCACAATAGAGGGGTGGAGGGAGTTCCAATGTATAATAGTTATTGGGTAAAAGGAGTACTTATACTAGTCTGAGGATATTTGAATGGTACGGTATGCCATATTGTGTGAGGATCTACTTGGTCTAGAATTTAGGTTATATATTCTGAGATTAGTATAGCGACAAGTGAATTAATAATTGTATAGAACATTATTAATCTATGATCAATGCGACGGAGTTCAAAAGGCCTCAACTGTAGGGATGACATAATGTCAGTGACACTTTCTGACATAATCGTGTTTTACCCAGCGAGCTGCTCGTTTTTGTACACTTTCTATCTGGTTTATGGCTGTTTCGGTGTGGGGCGACCAGACCGATGAGCTGTACTCCAGCTGGGGAAGTACGAGGGTCTTGTAAGCAGTATATTTCAGTGGTTCAGAATGTACCTTGATGTTTCTCCTCAGGAAGCTAAAGTTTGATTTGCCTTTTTAGTAGTGTTTTCAATATGATTGTTCCAGATTAACTCGTTAGAAAAGGTAATGTCAATATATTTAGCCGAGGTTACTGATTCCAGTTGGGTATTATGAAGGGAATAGTTGGAGTCAATGACATCTCCGCGTTTTGTAATGTGAATGCATTGGCATAGATGGGCTGAAGCTCAAGTCCCACTAGGATTCCCATTTTTCAAGTTCGTTGAGATAACTTTGCAAAGTGTGTGGAGTGAGAAGCATAATACAGAGTCAGGTAGATAGCTGTGTCATCAGCAAAGAGACGGACTTTAGAGGATGAGACATGTTCCAGGAGATCATTTATGTAGATGAGAAAGAGAAGTGGTCCGAGGACCAAGCCGTGTGGTACTCCAGAGGCGACATCAATGGTTTCCGACAGTTCCCCATTTAGCACTACGGATTGTGACCGGTTGTCAAGAAATGATTTGATCCAGAAAAGGGTTTCGTCTCTAGTGTCATGGAAGTCTAATTTATATATAATCTGTTCGTGGTTGACCTTGTCAAAAGCTTTACTGAAGTCCAAAAGAATAAGGTCAACTTGACGTTTTTGATTGATAGCTAAGAGGAGATCATCTATTAACATAAGTAGTTGTGTTTGACAATATCTCTTTTTCCGGAAACCATGCAGAAGCTCATATAATAGATTAGATTTTGTATAATCAGAATAGGGGATACAATAATTTTTAAGGTTTTACAGAGGATACATGTTAAGGATATAGGCCGATAGTTAGCTGCATCAGTTTTTTAACCTTCAACGGATCTGGTATTTCACCCTCCCGGAGTGATTTACTGAAAATAATTTGTAAAATTGGGGCAAGTTCCCTACTTGTATTTTTCAGTATGATGGGCCTCATCTGATCTGGTGTGTTGCCTAATATTTTCACATTAATGTTGACATTTATCATAGGGGCTATATGTAGGCACGTTTGGTGGCTCGGGCTTGCTATCGGCCTTGTAATTTTGTTTCATTTTACAGAGGGAGGAATGAGAGATGGGTGATTTAGAGGCAAACACCGACTGCAATTGTGTGTTTAGTATATTGGCTTTATCATAGTCAAATTGATAAGAGTGTATTATTACTTTTAATGTTGTCAATACATCCAGAGTCCTGTTTTTAATGTTTTCGTAATGTATACAGTTTTTTATTGTTCTGTCTTGTATTTTGGTCAGGGTTAGGTTCAGTTTCAGAGGTTACATTGAGAATATATTCAATATAATGTTGGTAAGGACTGACGATATAAAATATTACCGTTTGTTTCAAATGTAGTTGAATCATGCATGTGACTGAATATCTATATAAAATATATCTGACCCTGTTCTTCTTAGAGTATATTATACAGAGCATTGAGTTGCCATCTCCGCCATTTTAGTTTGTACATGTTATCGGACAGTTTCACCACTTGGATCTAGAGGGGATATTCTAGAGTAATATCACAGTGGCCATACTGAAATAGTATTTATTACGCATTTATAAATAAACATTACATTCACACTTTAAAACATGCACAATTAAAAGAAATCTATTTCAGTTACCTGCTGTGTTTGTTCAATTCTCGTGGCAAAGCTCGCCCTGAATGTTTTCTTCCGCAATTATTTTAAAATTAAACAAAGAAGTGCGCAAGAGTATACCATATTTATAAAACATCATCTGATTATTTATTATCATTGTATGCCTATTGTATATTTTAGAGACACACTTGACTTTGGTAGACGTGATTGACACTGTTGCTGCCAAAGTTAGCTCCCTTCAATGAATTGTGAACAGCGGCGTGATGTTGGCCCGATATCGTTTAAACATAGTAAGATCATCAAAATTTGGAACAAAAACTATTTTCCCGTTATCATTAATTAAAATAATATTGTTTTGTTTAACTATTCTTTGTTTAACTGTTTCTTTTTAATTTGCAAAATGGCTAATATACACGTCGGTCCGACATAGGCCAACGTAATCACTCGTGATTGACAAAATATGGCAAATAGATAACAAAATGTTCATCTCCAGTAGCAGATTTCACGAACATTGCAAAGTATACTTTTCTAGCAAAGTATACTTTGAGGGAGAAATTTTCAATTTTATGATAAATTTATTAATTTGTATTATACTGAATATGTTGGCTGTGATAATGTAATAATGCAGTTTCATAATTCTGCATACTTTTAATCATCAAATATATGCAGTCGTTAGTTTCTATGCATTTCAGGAAAAATAAATGATTACTCTCTCAAAGAATACTTTGCTAGAAAAGTATACCTTGCAATGTTGGTGAAATATCGGCTACAGTATATACATGTATGTGTGTATGTAGGTATAGGAATATACAATGTTTCAATGCATTTATGGGTTTCTTTTACGTTTTTTTATATAAATAAAATCCAAATGACATCGGCACGACGTCGAGCCTACGTCGGCATGCGCTGCCGATGTACGCCTTACAGTGACGTCGGGCCGACATAGGACTGCTGGCTGGGATGTTGTCACAATTCATAGAACAGCGACGTTACCAGTCAATAGCGTGACGTTATTGCCAACGACGATGAACGTCATGTATTTTAATGACGTGAAACAAAAGAATCCACAACGTCATGCGACGTCAGGTGGGGTTAATGTAATGTACTGCGACATAAACGCTATACGTTGAATGGGCGTTTCATCCGTGTTTCCGGTTTCGGGTTGTACACGATAAACGAAGATAACGGTGGTTTTGTTGACACTGATTGTTTTAGCCACATCCCGTGTAACACAATACTAGAAATAGAGGATCTCAAACGGGGTGAAGGGTGGCTGGAGTGGGAGTAAGAAACTACGGCGGGGTATTATATGTGACTCTCTGGCGTAACTGCAACTATCACTCAGGATTGTCCCAGGTATGGAGCAATTCGGCTTGATTTATTTACGCCAGAGGGCCAGAGTATTAAAAGGGAAAAGCAAATCAATTATATTTCAACCTTTTATAATTTTTACTGTTTCACAAGAGAATTTATAAGTAGAAAATAACAGAATAGAATATTTTCTGGGTTGGAGAATTTAACTGAGTATCGGGTGGAGTTAGCTAATTAATTCCAACATGACTGGTAGTTTATTTGAACCTCCCCCCATTCTGGCAGAGTTGATCTGAACTGAATAGGAGATTTAAAGTAAGCTCATGTTTTAGTGGATTTTAACCCCCCTGGAGGTGGTTGGAACCTCCCGCATTCTAGCAGAGTTGATCTGCCAACGAGTAACGAAAATCGAGAGCTTTTATACTCGTACACAGGATTAACCCCGAATGACCTTTGTCGGTCGAAATTGGCTTTGACGAACTGTTTCATTTGTAAGTCGCAGATAATTTCATCCAATCAGATTCATTCAAGTCCGGATCTGCGAACTGTCAAGACCGAACTAATCCGTTTTATTTGTGGAAAATGAACGGTTAAATCTGAAGTTCCATTGGTTTTTCTTCAATTACTTATGTACCAAAGATATACATTCTAATAAATGTGAAATGTAAAATAGCATAAAACGAGTAGTTAACAATGACCTAGATACAAGATGTATACATACGCGCCACAAAAAAAATAGCGCCGTGATATCTGACTGTCTTTTCAGAACCGGTTACATAAGCTGCGAGAGGCTCGCAGCTAAAAAGAATGGTCTGTTTATTTTGTTGTGCAGTCCTTCGGACTATGTGCACTTTAAACAGACCATATATGTTTCATACCACATTAAACGCAACAGCACATGGTTGTATTCCTTAATTACTACTGTGGATCGTTCACCCTGGTGTACACGTGTATGTCTGTCTGTCTGTATTCGGTCTATAATTGCTGCTTCAGACGTCAAGTGTAGCGAGTTTTCTGTGCCCAAGTGCTGTTGAACGCTGCTTATAACAGGCTGGTTCTATCGAATTTCGTGCCCGGTCGACGCTGTACACATAGAGAATATTAGGTTAGTGCCGTGAATGGGGAAACATATCTGGCGAGGCTTAGGAAACGGGATGGGCGACTAACCTACAAATAGCTTTAAATTGCAAAACAATAACCCCATCCGCATTCTCAAAACCGGAGAAATGACTAGTATGACAATCGCACATATTAATACACAGTGATTAGGTCATATTGACAGGATATCAAACATGTTCACGGCAACGTGTTTCACGGCACATACGCACTGTGTTGACGGGATAAAACTATAGATCGGCATGTCTGTCTATGTCTCATTACTTTAGGCCACGAATAGTAATATATTAAACATTTAAAAACACAACCCTTTCCACCCCGAAATATATAACATGGTATATAGCGCGTTAATTTTCAAATATTCCATTAAAACTATTTGTGCACGGTTGTAATACTGATAAGTGGCACTATATTTGAATTAATTAACACATACGATGAGAATGAGTGTATTCAATCAAAAGACATGTTTATTATGTACGTACTTTCGTTTCCTATTGAAACAAAATGCAACGCAAGACGTCAATATTTTTCCATATTTACGTCTCGTGAGTTCATATTGGTCAGTGCCGGAACTACGGTTCATCTCGCAAAATAGTTCCTTCTAAATCTCCACTAATTTGTTTGTATATAAATTGCGAATGATGTACATATGTAATAAAAAGGTTATTTGATTTGTATGTGGATATATGCCACTCGTTCCGCCTCGCAAAGATATTGCGCTCCTAAAGTCGAGCAATATCGCACGCTGCGGAACTCGTGCATATATCCACATACAAAACAAATAATATATGTCAAGGTCATTACCAAGGTCAGGAATGATCGAGACAAATTGTCTCCCCTATTATCATATGAACCAAGTATGCTTCAATTGTTATGACGTTATGGCCAATATAGCTTGATCTGACGAACGAAAAGTGGTAACAATGCAGTTGAAGTGTAAGGGATAGCTAGAGTAGATAAGTACACGTAGTCACTTAATCACTTATACTGTACACTATATTACTGGGGACAATAACACACAGGAATACATGATACATTGATATGCGAACATCACTGTACTGTGCATGATACTATTCAATTACAAGGTTGTAAGCCAATCGACTGTTATACTTTAACGCAACTTAAAAGCTATAGACGAATAAACTCGGTATGTGGTATCTCAATGGTCCCGTAGTGGACAATTGTATGAATGCACAAGTACTTTGATGATCGCTAATCAAAGTGAAATAACATACAAGTATAGCATGGCAGAACGAACATTGGAGGACAAATGACAATCATCTGAGCTACCCCAGTGCTGGCGTATCTCAATAGATAGTGGTAATAACAGAGTATCAAGGTCAGGTCCCTGGGTCTACCTCACCCGCAGTATGAGGTCTAGTCAACAATATGGCTATAATCCAACTTCAAGTGGATTAATCCATTAACAATATATGTAGTCTTACTACAATCCCTTAGCCATGATATGCCATGATAGGAGTATTACCGTACACTATCAAAGTATACATGTGTATTGCCTATGCAATATATTTCCAAAGTATGAATGTCAAAGTCAAAGCCGGATGTGGTTACATCACATGATAGTCAATAACGATAATGTTCCGGAAGCTGGTACCGGAAGTAAAGTTCCACAGGTAGTATTTTTTCCAGAAATGGTGGACCAGATGTAAAGTTCCTATGGTATTACTCGACTGTAGCAACCCGGATGTGGTGGACCGGATGTAAAGTATCCATGGTGAATCAATGGGTTGTAATACCGGAAGTGGTAGACCGGATGTAAAGTTCCGATATAATACAAATGGCGATTATCACGTTGGCTAAGACGCCGGGAAAAGTTTCACTTAGGTGACATTCAACTCGGTGGTGTATATGATATGATATGTGTATATGGCGTTTCACTTCACTAATCTATGGCTGTGACTGTCTGCTGTACGCGATGTAGCTATCACACACTGCTCTATACAGGCCTGTGCCCGGAGCTGCTACACATACTGCGCCAGACAGACGTACGGACACTCGGACGACCTTGTACTCTGCACTGACTGGGGTCTGCCCTCAACGAGTGGACCAAAACGTCCAATGTTGCTCGCTGGAGCTATCTCAAGAGGCTACAAAAATGAAATGAGTCTGCAATTACTGGACGAATACACACAGACAGACAGACAGGATGCACAACGGACTAAAACGGGAATCGAACAACGGCAAATCACAGCTGATAAATAAATGTTGTAGGTACATACCAAAATCCTCCGTGTCACTGGTGAATACAATACTATCCTTCTGTTACCAGAAAATATGTGTCCCACCAACACATAGCGAGACATCGCTTATATACGCACCAGTGAAACCACGCACGGAATAATGAATATGCCTACCCCTCGTTCGACATCCCACATAAATATTACAAAACCATGGCTTTAGCCATTTCACCCGTGGGTTATATTTGGCATAAATATATGTTCCCACGCCATAAATTCAACCAAACTAGTGTACAGCCCTCGAGGAATAAATACCATCCAACATGGTATATCCCACACTACCATAAATCTGTACACTATAGACCCAGATCTCATAATGCGAAATCTACTCGACTGGTCTCGACATGCGAAGGTCGCTTTTCGGCCGCGCCAAACCCATCCATATCGGCCCTACGGGCTGTACACTCAAATGAGAGTGTAGCACATACTAAACTCAAATATCGTGGTCATTTACGGAAATATCACGACACAAAGTTTCACCAGTATGGGATCTGATATATCCGTGTTGGCCAGTACCAGGCTATGCTGAAACACTAACCCGTAGCATACATAACAGGGCAGACCATGGTATGGTCTGCGCTATATACTGGCTTCACCTACAGAAGGTCCCTTATCTGGTGAACAACTGACACGCGGACAAACTCGGCCGGCACGGATAGTGGACATCCGTAATACTAATACTAAAAGGGGTCTTTTCCCTAGCGAAACCAGCACACGCAGTCAACGAGTTCTCTACCACACACATGCATAGTCTGTGGCAAATATGGCGTGACATCAGTAAAACATTGCTCCTAAAATGGACGTATATTCAAATCCACAAAAAGGACACGCATAAACGTATTTCCACCAATACAACATAAGCCCCGTTATTACACGCACATTGTACATGCTAAATCACAGGTATGTAAAAATCACAGGTGTGTGAAATCACACGTATGTGGAATCACAGGTATGTGAAATCAATCATACGCACAACAATACAACACAGTACCACACATCACAAATATACAATTATACGAAAATTCGGAATGTACAAGAATACACGTGTCACGCGACAATATACATACGTTCTATATAGACAATGGTATGCTCTATCAATGTAAAGAATGTAAATCTAGAAAACTGTGACGTATTCCCCTAATGTCTACGCAGCCCGTTAGGGATTTCGTATTTTGGCGCCTTTACACAACAAAGAATATTCTTAAGAAAATACGATTTCAACACATAGTTACTGTATCGTTAGATACAATTGTGTCAGTGTTCCATGTAAGTTACTATTTGTAGGTATCACCATGTTATTTATCTATTTTTAGAAACATTAACTATGGCTGTCGGTCGCCATTTTTGGGCGAACCCTCGTAGCCGGTACCGGTACCATCCGATACTTCTGTAACGGGTGGGTGGCAGGTGAGAGGACGCAATGGGTAATTGAACGATCGGGGCTCATACTTACCGGAATTGCTATTGGAGACCTGGTTTGGCCCTCACATACGTCTTTCGAATTTTGTATGTGAGAGTTGAATTTGGTTATTCCCCTTAAGTGAGTATTACGATTATTCGTAATCCTATTTTAGGGGAAGGGGCCAAGTGGTTTGGTGTGGTATGGACCTGGTATGGACCAGGTCAGGTTATTCTAATTCCGTTATGATTTTGTCCCCCCCCCCCCCCCCCCCCCCCCCCCCCCCCGCGAATGCAGCAGGTTAAACGGGATCGAACCCGTTTGCCCGGTGTTACATGACCTTAACTGTTGGATAGGCAGTTAAACACAATAAACAAACAAACAAAAACGCGAACGCGTGTATGGTGTGTGTAATTGATCAAATGGGACGGTTAAGTACCCAGGCTAATGTAATTATTACGTCGTTAGAAACGGATAATTACGGAGCAGAAGCAGATGATGGATGGTCTTCGAAATAAGTTAAGAATAATTTACTGATCTCTACTTTCCTGCCGACGAACTTTTGGCTATTAAACGCATTTTAGTCACAATGTCAGTGGTTCAAATCCCCACACAACCGTATGTTATAAAATTAAAATGTTTTTATTTACTTATTGTTTTGTTTTTGTTGTTTTTTGTTATTGCTTTTTTGTGTGTTTTTATGATGGTCTGTACTCGTTTTCGATGTGTAGGGGAAATGTGTGCATTCGTTTGGTCAGCTTAATTTTCACAAGCTGTACCGGTGTCGGAGCAGTCACTGGATGTGGATGCTGTGTCCGTGCCCTCTTCATCCGTCACCTCGATGATGAACCGCTCAATAGCTTCCTACACAGCAATGTCGCTTTGTCGGAATCTGTCTTTCACTCCCTCGACATGTCGACAGCATGCCTCCCACTCAGTTGCGCTGATGCTTTCCAGACTCTCCTGTGTCAGCTTGAGTACATCTTTAGTCTTGAAGCTGATGTTGGACGCAGCAATCTTCCGTTTCACAGACGCCCATATCGGCTCGATTCAGCTCGACGTGATACTGTGGTAGTCGAAGGCAGGTGTGGCCATGTTCCTTCAGCATCTCGTCCAACACGTATGTCGGTGCAGGCTTATTCCGCTTACACAGTTAAAACAGCTCGGCTTTCAACATCTTCGGAGTGTACGGAATGTGGTGTCTGCCGAGCCACTGCTGTATATCGGCCTTCATGGCACTCTGGGTAGGGCACTTATCCGTTTGTAGATTGTGGTAGGCCGCGTTGTCCACTACAAGTACGGAGCCAGGTGGCAAATTGGGAATGAGTCTCTCTCGAAGCCATCTCTGAAAGTTGGTGCCGTTCATTTCAGAATGGTAGTCACCTTTCGAAGACTTGGCTTTGAACAACAGGCAGGCCATATCGATGAAGCCGTTGGCTGAGCCTGCATGAACGACGATCAGTCGTTCACCCTTCGAAAACGGAGCATTCCTTGTCGCTTCTTCGGACGGCCAGCATTTCTTCACAGTGTTCGTCGAATGGACATATGTCTCGTCGGTGTAGACAATAGGTCGACCCTCCTCGCGGTACTTCCTGATTTTCCGGATATACTCGATTCTGGCAGATACAATTTCTGACCGTTCCATTAACACTGAACGATTCGATTCGCATCGCCTCCACACAAACACAATCTCTTTCAGAGTCTTTCTCGGGAAATCAACGTGGCCTGGAAAGTGGATATTCTCTCTGACAGCTTGCAGAATCGTCTTGGCCGTCGGTACAACCTGTCCCCGCTGCAACATCTCATTAACTGTGCGCCGTATAACGTCTCTGTCAAACGCGTCCACGACGTAACGGTCGCGCCGTGGTCCCGTGACGTTTTCCTGACGCCCTAGCGATACGTCGACATGCCCACGAGATGACGCCAGTGTAGTTGGCTGCCCTCGCTGTGGCCTTCACCACTGGTATTTGCAAAGAGCCTGCAATCTTCTCCTCTTTGCAAATTTTTCAGAACATTTCTGATGATCGACGATTTGTCTGGAGCGTTATCAGCCATTGCTTTTATTGAATGAGTATGAATTGACAAACGGACTCGGAATGACTTTGCGCCTGTCAAAACTGAAGGAAATTGTGCGTGTTGTATACACTAAATTGTTTGACTTGTTGTTTTTTTAAGTTAAAAGAAAACAAAAGTTACACGTTTACGAACGAACTCACAAACGCTGTGTTCATAGTATTCGTCGCTAACCACTGCACTATCAGAAAGACATGCACACATTGCCATTGGCATCGATGTTGATCGTTATAACCGTGCAATCAATAAGCCTTACCTATATCATATTACGGATATTTATCGTTTGTTGTAAACAAGCAGCAAGTTATCGTCTGCGGACTATACTGTTGGTTTCTGATAAAGTGGCAATACAAGGGCAAAGGTCACAGGGGATTCCATATTGAATCATTTAGGTAAAGCAGGTGTGCAAAAAGTGCAACACTGACATTAGCACGACGATGTAGCAAGTATCGTCAATCCCCCTAAGATCGGGGCTACGGTAAGTTCGTGGCCGTTGTGAAATCAGCTACGTCATATATGTACCTCTCGTCACGCGCGTGATTTCGATCTGTAAACAAGGAATAAGTACTCACAGCTGTTATTGAACTTTGACAACCCAAATAATGTAGCAGTCTCAATTTTCATGTTTTCTCTCTATTTCTATTAATATACCAACTGTATTACCCCTAAATAACCCCAAAACAATCAATGAAACCTGACACGCTGTGTTCCAACTAATGTGTAGCGTCTGTGGATGTAGGTCACACACTTGCAACTTCCGGTTTAAGCCGAATGGTATTTTGTTCATATGTTTCTGTCCCCAGTGTCACTAGTTCTGGTCTCAAACAAGGTGTGTTTAATGAGTTTTTACTTTTAGAGACAACTCGTCTACATTTGAAGATCAAGTGTATTTGCTACTGGATATTATAAAGTTGGTACAGTACAGTGTGATGGAGTAGGCAGAGACAATATCCCATGAAATAATTCGACCCATTTGGGGGTACTGTAGTGTAACAGTGGTTGTGAGGAGGCATGGGAAGTTCTACTGCCATTACTGCAGTAATGAGGAGTACTTCTCAACATGTTATTAAAAAAATAGTTAATAAATTACAAAATAAATGGTGTAAAAAAATGTATTTACAAATTAATATTTCAAAATAATTATATTACATTCTTTAGTGTTGGTTAACAAATTACTTTACTTTGGTTGGACTACATGAAGCAGGTGCCCGATGACGTCACGAACTTGCGGGTAGCTTTCAAGATGGCGGACGATGTTGACAGACATTGTTCTAGCAGACGTTTTCACTGTCTAAGTGTGTTTTACTGTGGATACATTAGTTTTTATTGATGGAATTTGATTGCTACAGACACAGGAAGTACCCATGTTAGAATGTATGTCAAATTGTTGTTGTTTATTTAGTTTTAATTCTTACAGCCACGAAGTTCCCGTACTCTAGGCTATGTGACCAATATTGGCCCGAAATATATTCAAACCAAATTCACTCATATTCTGAATCAATTTTTCACGTTTGTTGTTACGTATTTGCTAAAAAGGAAAATAGTTAGCACAGACACTCGAATCGTATGTGTATCACACCAACATACGCCAGGCCATCTATGGGAAATGCAAGCATGATCAAGTCCATATAAATCGATAACAATGCACCTATGATTTCAGTATTTACGATTAGAACATACATACATTATTGCACATACATTTATATCGACCTGTAACCAAGACATATATGTAGTGTCTGATGCATGAAGCGTAGTGGTTACCGTTATCTTTTTTTTAATTAATCTTTAGTTGAGGCTTATGGCTTCGACACCACCTCAAATTTCCCGCACTATATTTTTTATACCGTACTACTTCTGCATATCCCCTGGGCGATTTCGCGGGAATTGGTATCCTCTAACCTTGAGGAACCAGTCGGCCAAT